>JAYRCH010000228.1:1200000-1800000 GCA_037179445.1 Phengaris alcon alcon
TTTATTAATCGCGTAAAAGAATCCCTATTCGTATTGACGAATTTAAACATCTCCAGGATATACTCCTGTTCTCCATCGCAACAATGTCGCAGCTACTGAACTCACTAGAGGTGCTCAAGGGGAAACTATTCACACCTAAAATGCTATCGATCCCATCAGAGTATCCATCTGTATTTAAAAGACTGCAGAATCCCCCTAAAAGTATGCTTCGCCATGACCATCAATAAAGCTGAGGGGCAGTCATTGAAAGTGGCTGGGATAGACCTAAGAGAGAACTGTTTCTCACACTGACAGTTCTACGTTGCGTGTTCCAGAGTAAGTTCGGCTAGCAGTCTGGCGATCCTTGCTCCGCACGGCAATGCAGTTACTGTTGTATATAAAGAGGTCCTTCAATAGCATAATACACTCTAATAATAAAATAGTCTTAGACTTTTAGACATTTACCATTTAATTTAATTTATTTTTAGCATAATTAAAGTACCTTTCTAAAAATAATAGGAAATTAGTCACCTCAACATCTACGCGTACGATGTCACGGCCAAAAGCTAGTCTAGGAATAAAAGAATTATCATTTAACGTTGTCGTTTTATTTAGTAACCTTTTCGTATTATTCCGACTTTCTCGTCGCTCAGCGACAATATTTTTTCAAATTCCGTAGATTCATTCCGATGTGCTCGATAGTCGTGTGAATTTTTTTTTCTGATACGAAATGATCTAGGCGGCTACAGACCATGCTGTAATTATGTCATTTAAAAATTAAGAATTTGAGCTTATGAATTTAGAAGTTATGCATTTTAAATGATATTGGAACTGTATTGACTTCCTAATTTGACACCTACAAATTAGCATTCTGTAGAAAGTACCAACTATAATTTAAACCTTCAAGGAGGAAAGGAATTTGCCTAAAGTCGAAAAATAATTTAAAATGTCAGAAATCAGAATCTCTCGCACAAACTCGATTCCCCAAAACGAGCCATAATTTCCAAGACTCAAGCGTTTTGTTATGGAAATATAAAAGGCTAGAAATTATATAATATTATTTGAAGTGTCTATCTGTAATTTAAAATTGACAGCTTTTCACTAAATGCATATGAATGTATAAACGGTAGGTATATTTTCATATGCATTTAGTGTTTACTTACAATTAAAAAAAATGTCTCTCCGTCTGTCTCCGTTTGTTCCGGCTAATCTCTGAATCGGCGGGACCGATTTTCATGAGACTTTCACTGGCACCAGATAGCTGGTGTTATAAGGAGTAACTTACGCTACTTTTGTCTCCAGGTTCCGTTTCCGTTAGTTCTACGCAGGCGAAGATGCGAGCGCCAGCCAGTTCTATAAAATATATAATACCTATGGCGTGTGCAAGTGTCTCCCTAGTTGTCAAAGATCGCTGATATGCGATGCCATAACTTTTGCTTCTAAATAAACACAAAAATAGTCACATATGAACATAACTCTTATACATAATAATTTATTGCCTATGCATAATTTATATGTGACTATATTTACAAAATTACAATCCATCTGGCCGCCCACGCAGCTCCGTCGGCTCCGACACCTGCTGGTAAGCGCTCAACAACGGCTACATTAAATTAGTTGTATTATATTATAACTGTTATAGTGTGAGCACACCCTAGCAAATTGTCGTTTATGAACGTCGTGAAAATCGTAGCAAAAATCTTTCCCTCCGTAAATGTGCCGCCTACACGAGGATGCCTAGTCAAAGGTAGGTTAGGTTAGGGCAGTCTCACAATTCAACAAAAAAATTAAACATAGAAGACCTCTGTGGCTTAGTGGTTGAGCGCGACGGTGCTCAAGCCGGAGCTCGATTCCCGCCGAGGGAACAGACAAAGGTTCGTCGTGTTCCTGGGTCACGGATGTGTATAAAAATCTTAAACATATGAATAGTATAAAAGTATTAAATATATTTCCGTTGTCTGGTTCTTGTGATACAAGTTCTTCGGATACTTAGTACAGAGGACCAGATTGGTGTGGAAGCGTCCATAGATATTATGATTATTATTCCACTCGTTGTCTAGTTCCCGTAACACAAGATCTTCGGTATGATTATTATTCCTCTCGTTGTCTAGTTCCCGTAACACAAGATCTTCGGTATTATTATTATTCCTCTCGTTGTCTAGTTCCCGTAACACAAGATCTTCGGTATGATTATTATTCCTCTCGTTGTCTAGTTCCCGTAACACAAGATCTTCGGTATTATTATTATTCCTCTCGTTGTCTAGTTCCCGTAACACAAGATCTTCGGTATTATTATTATTATTCCTCTCGTTGTCTAGTTCCCGTAACACAAGATCTTCGGTATTATTATTATTATTCCTCTCGTTGTCTAGTTCCCGTAACACAAGATCTTCGGTATTATTATTATTCCTCTCGTTGTCTAGTTCCCGTAACACAAGATCTTCGGTATTATTATTATTCCTCTCGTTGTCTAGTTCCCGTAACACAAGATCTTCGGTATTATTATTATTCCTCTCGTTGTCTAGTTCCCGTAACACAAGATCTTCGGTATTATTATTATTATTCCTCTCGTTGTCTAGTTCCCGTAACACAAGATCTTCGGTATTATTATTATTCCTCTCGTTGTCTAGTTCCCGTAACACAAGATCTTCGGTATTATTATTATTCCTCTCGTTGTCTAGTTCCCGTAACACAAGATCTTCGGTATTATTATTATTCCTCTCGTTGTCTAGTTCCCGTAACACAAGATCTTCGGTATTATTATTATTATTCCTCTCGTTGTCTAGTTCCCGTAACACAAGATCTTCGGTATTATTATTATTATTCCTCTCGTTGTCTAGTTCCCGTAACACAAGATCTTCGGTATTATTATTATTCCTCTCGTTGTCTAGTTCCCGTAACACAAGATCTTCGGTATTATTATTATTATTCCTCTCGTTGTCTAGTTCCCGTAACACAAGATCTTCGGTATTATTATTATTATTCCTCTCGTTGTCTAGTTCCCGTAACACAAGATCTTCGGTATTATTATTATTAAATATGTGTCAAATAATTATTATTTTAAGTCCATGAGGCATCATAATGTCGTAATCGTAGGTTTAAGCAATATTTTAATACTTAGATACAAAATGTAGTCAATTTACTCGATATTAGGTCGACTTAGAGGAGTTATAGAACTTTGACGTGTCTGTCTGTGCGTGTCTGTCCGTGGCATCATAGCTCCCAAACGGATGAACCGATTGTGATCTAGTTTTTTTTTTATGTTTGAAAGCTGTCATGATCGAGAGTGTTCTTAGCTATAATTAATCATCATCAGCTCGCTCACTGCTTGACGATTCGGGGACACTTAAATATCGTAAGTATAAGTATAAGTATTATTAAGGCTTTAGATTTTTTTTTAAAGAACATATTTCGATCTTTTTGCTAAAAAAGGCTGGCCCCGTGCAAGTTTCTTACGCCGGTTCTTCTCGCCGGGTCAGTTCCCGATCCCGTGTGAGGACAGTTTCGCTAGTGTCATTTAACAACGTATATGGAAACAAAGCTATTTTGATTTTGATCATGATCACCTGTAACAAGTACTTCTTGTCTTATCGACAGCTATCTGTTAGATCATTAGAAAGTTAACAATACTAGATAATATAACGTGTATTATAATAATATGTGTATGACTTCGGCCGGACAACGTGCGCGCCATTTCCCGGCACCTGCCGCACAATCAATTATAATTCATTTTAAATGTTATATTCATAAAACAATTTCTAACAATATCATTATCAGTAACTTTTTGCGACTTACTTGCATTAATGGCGAATTTTATACATTATTATTCAAATCCCATGAAATGTGGTTCCGAGTGACAGTTTGAGTATCATAAAAATTGAAATTATTAAAAGAACAGTTTTCCATCTTTCTGCTAAAAGATGGCCCCGTGCGAGTTTCTTACGCTTCTTACGGTTCTTCTAGGTTAGTTCCCGAACCGGTGGGAGGCATCACGTAGGGGCAATTCCGTGAGTGTTATTTCATAACCTACATAATATATCTACAATACTTCCAGTATTTTATTGGTTATATGGTTTATGGTATGGTATTGGTTTACCTATCTACCACAGTTCGCTTACGTATAGTAACAAGTCTTAGACCGTTTTCCTACTATCCGATCCGATATCCGAATTCCGATATCGGGCCGATAGTGTGAGAGACCTATCTATATGTTTCATAAACAATGTATATGTATTACGCACATTGTTGGTCTGATATCGGATATCGGATCTTACCTATAATAGAAAAACGCTCCTACGGTAAATGCAATTTGTAGCAAATTTTGCGCCACCACGATTAGGGCAAAAATGATTGTTTACGCTGACAACTATTCCGTGGCCTAGTGTTTAGACCTTTTGATTCGCACTCGAGCAGTCGAGAGAGTGCAGGTTCGATTCCCAGGATGTGTCGTGTGCTAATGAGACTTTTTCAGATCTCAAGTACATTATACGGACGCTCCAACGGTAAAGGAAAACATCGTGAGGAAACCCGCACATGGCTGGCCCCAGACGTATTGACCAGTCGTTCCTTTTCGTTCGTTGTCGGTAGCTCATTTTATTTATAATAACTAGTTATATTTAGTTAGACAATTAAAAACCGACTGTCCCAGGCACTACAGTATTTTAAGAGTGGTTACTTCGCTTGGAGAATACTGTATAAATCATCCAATAACGGATAAAAAGGCCTAAGTTTTATCTTACCTTTCACGCAATAAATAATGAACTACTAGATTTTGATGAAATTTGGTATGGTAGTAGTTAAGGCTCTGGATTAACACTTATGCTACTTTTTGTCGCAGCGAAATGTACAGGTTTTGCAGCAATTCCTTCTGGGCGTACGAAGTCATGAGCAACATCAAGTGGGGAATAATGTTCTTGTGTACACTTACATTTTATCGATATATATATCGATGTTCAAAAAGGATCCTAGGACCTGTAATGATTAGAGAAATATATATAAAATATAAAATATATGATGTTAGTTTTTACCAAATATTATTATCTAGTGAACATTTCGGTCGGAATCAAAAAGGTCAGTACCTCATAAGTAAGCGATATTTTACCAATCACAACACCAAATTAATGATAAATAAACAAAATTTAAAATATCAAGCAACCCCCAAATTATTAGTGAGCGAGCTAATGATGATTAATTATAGCTAAGAACACTCTCGTAAATAGATTCAAAAAAAAATATGATTAAAATCGGTTCATGCGTTTGGGAGCTAGGATGCCACGGGCAGACATACAGACAGACAAGTCAAACTTATAACACCCCTCTGTTTCCTTCGGAGGTTTAGAAGGCGCCGTACAACTCGTGCGCCTTTTTACATTTAATATTACAAATTGCATAATTACTTTAATTTGCTTTATACGATCGTGTTTTTAAAACATATTTGCCAATATCTGTATGGGAGTCAAACAAACAGTAAATCCGTTGAACCGTCAGACGGGGACGGGCAGTTCGCAGCTCGTAACTCACCCGGCTCACAACACTACACAAACATTACGGAAACTAAAAAACGCGCACGCGCATCCCAAACTTTGAGGCATAATTTTATATTTTACTCCACAACCTTATTGGTTTGAAAACATTATGACTTAATTCGAATAACAGATTGTAAGTTTGGTTGATATATTTATAATGAAACCTAAATATTTACCTACATGGTAGTAATATCGCGGGTAAATATTTAGGGCACACTGTTTTCAAACCAAAAGGGTTGTAGAGTAAAATTTTAATCACTTTTTCGACCCTAGATAAGCTTTTAGCAAGCGATAAGGTAAATAGTAAATAAAAAATTCTTTATTTGCACAAAAATTAAATACAGTACGGTAAGTACATACAACGTAAAGATAAAATAAAAATGTGCTAATGGCGGTCTTACCGCTGAGCTGTTTCTTCCAGACAACAAAAAAGAAGGAACACCCGTCCTGCTGCCCTTCATAACAATATTCAGGAATAGATTAATGATTATAATATAATTATCTAATATGTTTTTAGCCAAACAATTAGCTTATTGCACAATAGGCAGAGATTTTTCGTGAATATCCAATAAACATTTAAATGAGCTAAGTAACAAATAAATCAGTGTTACCGGCCTTATCTACGATCTACGACATATTACATTATAAACAGGTTGAAGCATTTAAAAATATATAAAACCAGACGTGACAAAGAATAGCTTTCTAGAACTATTTTAACGGCGCACCTGACTTCACCTGACACATTTTGTAAGACTTAAGTAGATTGACATTTGACATACAATAATAAAATTTACTATTGCTACGAAATGTTTATTGTACTGTTTAAATTAGTTTGTGCTTTTCAACATCTGACCCGTCGCTCATTTTATATTGATCACTTCTCTGTTTCTAACGTTCGCTTAATTTAAATTTTAAACAATATTTAGTTAAGATTTTCTGGCACAGTTATAAAAAAATATATTTAACAGGTGCAATGTACGGCATGCGCAAATTAATTATTAAGCCAATTAATGCACAACAGTTTTTAATGTATATTTTAACTCCATAAATCTATAGATTCCGATCAATAGATAAATTCAAACGGAATTAACACGTTAATGAAAAAAAAGTAAAAGTCACTAATAAGATATTTTCCAATTACTTTTGGCCAAGGCGACAACATTAATATGGCGATATCTTGTGCGAGTCCCGTTCATTATTTCAGGCTATAAAATTTTTTATTAGTGTACCGTCGGAATGTTCGTAAAGCATTTTTATAACTTATAAATTAACAATATTTATTCATTATATGACTCTATTTGATGTACCGCACTATTAGTGTGAGTGTGTCAGGGTTAGGTTAGCAGTTTGTGCTAAGGCGCACTTGCGCAGATCTGGGTTAAAGTTAACCATGGGTTAAATACCATGTTATCTCCCTCGTTCTTCGTATTTATGAAAGAGAAGGCATGATATTTTAACCTAACTCTAATTCACATCTGCGCAAGTGGGCTTAAGCTAGTTAAATACATAAATAATTCTACATATTATTTTGTGATAAATCTCTTGTTTAACCCCTGACGAAAACAAAGGTGTGTTATATGTTTGAGGTGTCTGTCTGTGTGTCTGTACGAAGCATCGTAACTCCTAAAACGGATGAACCCATTTTGATTTTGTTTTTTTTGTGCTGTCATTAACACACGTTATCTCAATCCCATATATTTTAAATTTCTAACTTCGTCATCGTAATTAGCGATGGCATCTTGATTAAAGAGCCTGGTTTTCTACCATGTAACAGTAAAATTCGAAGGAAAAAAGGGCGAAAATCTGGTTAAATAGGATAGTAGGTGGTAAAAGTAAGATTTCAAACTCCGGCTGACTATTATTTTTCATAATTACAATTTCTACTTTTTTAATATGTTTTTATATCTAACAACTAAAGTTGTGTCTAACAGTAAAAGTGGAAATTTACGAGAATTTCGTGCTAAGGTTTGAGTACCATAGGCTCAATTTTGGCTTCAGCGTTCAAGAGCAGCATCACTCGACTCCGGTCCTCGAGTGCCCACCCACACCGCACAGAAACACAACGAGTAGCTTAGTAGAGCCAGGCCGGCAGGGCCGCAGCGCCGCAGGGCCGCAGGGCACATGCTTGAAATATTATAGTAGTAGTTATTCGTTGGTTATAGCGTAAGTCGAATGTTCAAAGTGCAGTTGAGCGTTAGCTTAGAAATCTACTTGAGTAGTTAACCTCAAAAATTGTAGTTCTGCACAGAAGGTAATATGACATAAGGCTATATGACAATTTTTATTTTGCATAAATGAACGTACTCTTAAATGTGAATAACTTCTCAGAAGAAACAGTATATGAAAAGTCAATATTTTCAAAGGTACGATTTGTATACAAATTTTCGCAAGTCTCGTGAATACGAATACGAATTTCGAAGTCCATACTAAAGTCGTACCTAGCTGTGACGTCACGCCTAGGTTAAAGTGAATGAAATAAAAGGGTGATTTTAGAGGTATAGAACTTTGAAATGTAATAAAACAAAGATGATTTTTATTAAATTGACATGAAATTTACTTTATTCGAAAGATACTCTTCTGTCGTTATAACTTAAATATGACTTCTGGCATATGATCGCCATGGCTGGCTCGGACGTAGTCTAATCTGGAGGTCCAATTTTCGATGAATGGAAAAATGTACGGTTCCTGCGATATTCGTTTTACGCAGTCAATGGCTTAACCGATTTGAGTGCGGTTTTCACTAATGTGTTTTGGTTACTCCTCTCCACTTAAAATTTAATTAAACGATTTCCAAAAAAGGAGGTGATTATACATTCGGCTCTTTATATATATATATATATATATATATATATATATATATTGTTCAACGGTTCAACGATTACTCCGCCGCCTGTGGACCTATTTTCAAAAGTATTTTTTTGCTGTAAAGGGTATAATCCCCAAATAGCATTTTTGACACCAAAGTGGTGACCTAATGTTTTTTTTTTTTTTTAAAGGGCCCATTTCTAAGCCTACTTGTTCCCCCAACCACGAAGTCGGGACAATTTTTTACTTTTTTAATTTTTTACATTTAGAATTATTTATTATTTATACATTTCCTTTATATCTTGTTCTTACATCACTTTTATTCCATTTCCTGTTATTACATTTCCAACATTTAGCTAGTCTATTACAATTCCTTTTCGCTCTTTTAATCTATATTTAACTTTACATTAAGTATTTATTTTAAATTTTTGCTATTTTATAATCACATTTCCTTTTAAATTCTTTCTCTTTATCACATTTCTTACTTACTTCTACAACTCTATTTCTTGCTTACATTTATACATTTCCTTTACCTTATTCACTGGTGACCTAATGTTAGGATCCATGCGGAAACGAGGGGACTTCTCTAAATTTATATGGACACATACAGTAATTTTGACTTTTTCTGAAGAAGTCCAGGCATATGCTACCAAAAATAAAGACTTTGTACCAAGGTATACCTGGACCCAAAAGTGCTGAACAGAACTCCCGAGTCGTTATAGATATATGTTTGGGGATTTCGGCGTTGTTTATAGAACTGAAAGCATATTCCACTATATAAATCAAAGTAATCGTCATCATCACCGCCTTCATCACACCATACACCATCACATTATGATGATAATAATATGTAGGTAATTCTCGTAGTCTTTTACACCGATACGTATATCCCTGAACATTACTCTGCCGTTTGTCGAAGCATTTTCAAAATTCTTTTGTTGTTGTAAATAATATAATTCCAAATTGGTACCTTCGTCACCAAGTTGGAGGTCTGATGATGGCATCCATGAGAAATCGAGATAACTCCACAAAATTATAATGACATATTTTATTTCGACTTTCGTCTTTTATAGTAAGTAAAATTTTGTTCCAAGGTGTACCCTAGATCCAAAAGCACTGAACAGAACTCCTCAGTCTTTAATGATACAGGTTTAGAAATTTCGGCATTGTATAGGGAACTGCAAGCATATGCCACTTACAGTAATCATCATCATAATCACAACCATCTTCTTACGATACACCAACATATTATTATGGTGACAAAGGTGCTCCTCATAGTTTAGTACACCGATATCGATGTATTTGAAATTTTGCAATAGCCAAAATGATATTATACTTAATTATATTTAATGCTGACTGCTACATTTTTTCAGCCAGTCGGCTGCAAAAAAATTTTATGGCAGCAAAAAAATTAAAACCGACTTCCAGAGTAAAAATTTACAAAAAAAAAATGAAATAAAACTTATTTTCTAAATAATTCCCCTTTTTAATTCGGCTAAAACTTACTATTTACTATTTTTACTATTTCTGTACTCATTCTTCCTAATTTTGAAGTCGGTACGTAACTCACGTGGCCTAAGATATGCAACTAGTAGTTAGCAATTTAGAATTCCAAGAAAAGGGGACTTCAGTAAAACCTACTTCCTAACATTAGGCACCAAAGTGTATAATGACGTCATCAACCCGCCCACAGATTAGCATATCGCGTGCTGGTCGATAGCACTACAGAAATTAACAACCTAGCTAGTAGCGAGCAGCTACTGCGGCGTTCGAATTTCATTCTAAGCCTTAGGCCTGTATATAGTTTGGACTTGACGAGGCATGTCGAGGCAAAAAGTCCACACTTAAACTGCCTTACTTTTGGGGTTGTTTCGGGCAGTCGAGGTTTGACATTTGTCATTTTGACGGTTTGACATTTGCTTTCCGCAGTTTGATCAGTCCGCATATAATTGACAAATCTTCTGAAATCAAGATGGCGTAAGTGAGGTGGTTTTGCTGTCCAATGTACATCCTTAGATTGAAATCAGTTTTAGGCTGCAAATTCGATGAACAAAAACTTTGCCAATTGTGGCTTCGGCTATACAAACTTTAGGCCTTTGAAAAGTTCAAACAGCGTAGGTTTTGACCAAATTCAATAAAGAAAAATCTTTGAAACATTTAGTAGCTTTGGAATAAAAAAAAAATTATAAGCATTCGTAGCGTAATGGTAAATTGAAAATGGAAGGCAAAAGGTTTACCAGGTTACCCAGGTACTCGATAGCAATATATTCGTGCTTGAATGAAAAAGACAAGTAGCGATGAGACAATGTACGAAATTCTACGTGCTCCGCGACCGCACTTCAGTTACATTACTATCCAGACGCAACGTTAAGCGTCGGTTGGTTTTTCTTGGAATGAATCAGTTAGCTGTGGAGGCTGCAGATATCCTGTTCTTATTTAAGAGAGACCAAGGCGCCTAGCCAACGTGTCATCGTCAATTACAATGACCGATCCTCGAAATTAAAAATATATCGGATTGACATATCGTTCGCTTTGTGACAGCGCGCGATACGTCAATACCATACATTTTTTCCTAACTTCGTTACGATAATTAGCGATGACATCTTGGCTAGAGGGCCTAGGACAAAAGTCGATCATATGGTGGCCAAAACTTCATCTTTGCCTAGATACACCGTACATTGCACAACCATTGTGACCTTAGCAGCAAAAGCAGACAAAAGGATGTGTTCATTCATCATGGAGAATAAATCTTAGGGTCCGTTCACATCGAGACGCAACGAACTGTGACACGAAGCGGTGCTGCATTTTTAAGAGCGGAGCTGCGCTGTGCATTGTGTTGTAGCTCTAAATTCGAACTCTTGCAATGAAACGTGTATCTTCTTGCGTAATGAATAAAGTTCAATTACTAATAGCTATTTTAAAATTCAGCGCTTCATCTCGTCGCGTCTCGTTTCGGTGTGAACTAGTCCTCATACATGCTATCGACGTTTTACGACGACTGTTTTCTCAACATTCATATATTCATCACCGAGCACTGATAACATCAAACTCAATAAATTCAATATGCTTTATTTATTTACATTATAAAGTCGTGGACTTACAAATTGAAACACGGGTCCTACATATATTATATTAATTTATTCTAATTTATAATGTAAAAGAAATTAAAAATGCGATTAATTATTCATTAGAAAATCGATTACTTTCGGGCGCGTAGTGATGGGACCACCACCGAAGCCCACCGCGGCGGGAATCGATACCTCTTGCCTCGCTGAATTCACTTTTTTGCACAAATTAGATTAGGGATGTGCAGTTTCTAATGCCTGCTAAATATCTTCGTCTCATGTGCTCGATACGGCTTGAGTGGAAACATGGACTTTAGGCCTATTTAAATTGTCTTCTGTGCTTTATGTTACAGCTGTTTAGTAATTGATAGGTAGGTACTGATAAATATACTGACGATATAAAAGGTTCGGTAAAATTACGGATATTTTGAGCATATAATCTACTGCTTATGTCAAAATCTTCTTTTATATGGGGGAGTTTGCGTTGAGCGGAGATTCACACATTATGAGATGATTTAAATTTTAAATTTGAGTATGACAATAATTTTTTTTCCTAAACATCTTTACGTGAGCAGTAGATCATATTATACCCAAAATATCCGTAGCTCATTTTACCAAACCTTAGTTTTGTTGCGCGCAAAACGAAATTGCGCTTTTTGCGCGAGCAGTAATTTTGCCGCGATTAAAAGTCATGTGCAGATAACCCAAAGCCTAAACTACTACCGTACCAAATTTCAACAAAATCCGTTCAGTGGTTATTGCGTGATCGAGACACAAACATCCATCCATACATCCTCACAAACTTTCACATTTATTATATTATAATGAGATGTTGCCCGCGGCTTCGTGCGCGCAAAAGAAAATTTCGCAGGAACCGTACATTTTGCCGCGATAAAAAGTAACCCGTGACGGGTTAATCCAGTTAGTTTATCCATTTAGCTAACCTAAACAAACACCATACCAAAAAAGTGTCTACTCTATATTTGTGCCAAATTTCATCAAAATCGATCCAGTAGCTTCGGAGCCTAGGTATATTCAATGATTGCAGTGAAGCTAAAAAGAGTTGTTGGTAACAAGAACTATTTCAAATACAACTTACATTTCTGTCTTGCACGTTTTACTAAATAGGAAAAAGTTTTTACAACACCGCCATTACAGAGCATAATTTTATATGAGAACGCCACGACACATTGTAGCGAGCGTGGCAACACTAACTCACTTAAGGAAATAACAGATGGCGCTCTGCGCTACAGAGTACATGATACAAAATATAT
Source organism: Phengaris alcon alcon (assembly GCA_037179445.1). Classification (NCBI taxonomy): domain Eukaryota; kingdom Metazoa; phylum Arthropoda; class Insecta; order Lepidoptera; family Lycaenidae; genus Phengaris; species Phengaris alcon. Next base: position 1,212,649 of record JAYRCH010000228.1, read on the forward strand.
ATAATAAAGAGTATAAAATTTACTACAAATTACAATAAGATTATAAATTTATTAATTGAATAGAGTATGTATGTTTCTCTTTATTAATATAAATTTAGTAAAGATATGAAATAATTGTTATGCAATTGTAAGGAATCTTGGCCACCTGCAGTTACAGGCGTGTAGACAATCTTAGCGCTTTTCTACAAACCTTAAATAAAATAAAATAAATGCCCTAACCCCTTATTAATAAAAATATTCGCACCACGTATACGATAATTCATCTTGCTGTCTTTGTCTGATACGTTGGAAAAACTACTTGACCGACAAGGACAACAATATGGATTAGCGTATCCGTGGTGTAAATATTTGTATTAAAAAGGGGGTAAAGGTGCAGTTTAAATAGTAGTGTAAATGTAGTTTAATTAAGCAGACTGTATTTACCACTAACATAGTTTTTTTTTTAAATCTTTATTTAAATTCTCTTCATCATATGATTATGTCAGCCTACACTACCATAGTTGTTCTTTTGCAAACTATCTAGGAGCACGGTGTTGCCCCCGCCAAGGCGAGCCAAGCGAAGCGCAAGGGCACTACCAGACCACCTTTTATCAAAGCGTTTCGTCGATTCGCAATTTAGCTAGACGCTTAACTCTATATTAAACTAAAATATAAGTAGGAAAGTTTGCGTAAGGTCTATAAAGCTCACACTATAAGGCTCACCGTCGAAAAGTAGGTCATCGCGAATAAGCATTGGGCTATTGTAGATCGCTAGGAACCCAAAAATTTTATATCAAACCGCCGCCGGTCTAGCGGTAGACCTCCTTTTTCCACGCCTAATTCTAGCTTTACTAGAATGCAAATAGAACGTTATGACAGCTGGAACTTACGCACTTATGGCGGCCATAAACCCCTAACATTGAAAATAAAACTATTTTATTTAATTTGTAAATTTTCGTTACAACTTTTGGGTGAAATTTTAATGTCGCTTTTAAAATGTAGTGTACAAATTCATTTTATGCCTCTTTTATTTGTAATAAATTTATGTGATCTTTTAAATCGACCGTAAAAAAGATATAAAATGTATTCTTTGTAGAGAAGAGCCACTCGTGATTGGAATTTGGAAGAACCAAAAAGACCTAAACTTTTATTTCCGCAGTCATAACAAATACCTGCAGCTGTGTTCCTGGCTATTAGCAGCATATAAGTAGTAAAATTCATAATAATTGTAAAAAAGGAAGCCGCTTTTATTCCTGTTTGCTTAGATCTTTTAAACTAATCTACGAATTTTAATACAGTTTTCAGCAATAGATGAAGAAAGGAAGAAGTGATTCAAGTAGAAGGTATATATGTATTACACATTGCAACCGTGTGAAGCTGGGGCCGATCGCTAGTTTTTAGGATTCCGTAATTACAAGGAACCCGCATAGTTTCGCTTTGTGCGTCCGTCTGTCTGTCCGCTCTCCTCTCTATAATTTCGAATATAAATTGATGCTATATTATTAGAGAGTATTTATATATAGGTTTAGTTTCTTGGCGTTACACAATAATAATAATTTAATATTTTCGGAGTGGCCCCCTTTAATAAAGTGGAGATGATTTTTTATACACCCATCGTGCGGGGTATCGACAAATAGGTTTTAAAAAATGGCAAGGTTTGATACATAACTTTTTTACAATTATCGAGTAATCGGCCTCCAAAGTAGTTTATATAAGCCAAACTAACTTTCAACTTATGCCTTAGTTGAGATTTGAGAAATTACTTGCAGTAAATTTTGTTAGCTCAAGCTACCTAACTACATATTTTCTCTAAAGTTGGCGCTCGGTAGAGCTGAGAATAATTATAAGGTGCTTTGGATTTATAATAAACTCAACAAAATCTCCATCAAATAAAAATACAAGCCCAGTTTGTAAGTAATTTCCAATTAATTATCTTGGAAACTTTCTTCAACCCAGGATGGAGCTACACTATAATTTAAAAAATCAATATCTCTAATGCCTCAAAGGCTCCGTATTGTCTATGGCGAGCTGTCGGGTTCACTATTGAGACGTCACGCCGTAGACAAGTTTTTTAAAGCACTCATGTCCCTTTGTTGGCCAGTCAAATAATGCATGGAGAATTAATATAATCATTTCGGATATTATAGATGGTGATTGATTATGATGACACCGCGTTTTGATCGACAAGTGATGGAATGATTTTCGGTCAAATACCAACCCCGTACACATACGTCGGTTGGAAACTGCCGACGCCTATTGTCTAACGTGAGGCATATAAAACCGTTTTGTCTTATAAATAAAGGGATTGACCTTGAAAATCTAGAGGAATTCTTAATTTCAATATGATCACTTAGTATAGTATTGTTATGACCTTAAGAACGTATTAGCTTACAAAATAACATTCGGAATTAACGATGGAAAAAGCTCCTAAGCTAGGGATCAGTAGGTTCAGTAGATAATAAGTTCCTTTGACCATCACCTGCATCTACAACACTCGACACCTGGTGACTTATTACACCCTTCTAACTCCTGTGTAGTAGTCAACAATAGTATGAGTCCGTGTTAAAAATTAAAACATAAAGTTCAAGTTAATCTTTTAAGAATTAGACTTTCAAAAGGCATCCATCATTTCTGACAAAGTCCAGAGAGCATCTCAATTTTGCGCATTTAAACAAACAAACAACGGTCGTAAATCTGTCGACTAAGCTCCCCCGGTGACGCGCGTTTAACAGATATTGCAGTAATCGGCATCAAATCCAATCCTGAATAATAATTTTTGACAGGCGAAAGCTAAGCCGCCCGCCGGCCCATGTGTTCGCCTCATTTAAATGAAAAAAATATCTGCACATGACGCCCAATTCGAATTCCGAAACTCCAAAGTGATCTCACGCTGGGCACAGAAAAAACGCTCATTCTTCGACTGCTCCTTTTTCAAATATTCTTTTTCTGAAATTGTCAAAAGACATCCGAGATTCTTTATTAACAAGATTCTGTATATCCCATTGTAGCTAACACTTTCTATATTCGAAATATAATTTTTTCTTCGTAAGTTTGGACATTTCGCTTGAATTATCGCCGGCCAGTTTCGTTAAAAGGTTTAAGACGATCGCTCGATTTTTTTTTTCATAAACGTCACTGAATGGGATCTCTTGACGTGGGTGAGCGCGTGTATAATTGCCGGCAGGTAGTTTGGGCCGGATTCTGTAATATATGGATAATTAAAGCGCGGCTTATGGTAGAATTTTTGTCAAACTTTATCGTCTTTTTGATTGAGGTTACGACTTTGGAGTTTGTCGAGTTCGATATGGTCGTGAAGACGTGGGGCGGTAGCTTTATGGGGAATATGGACCAGCTCCGACGGGGTCGCGGTATAAAAACATCGTATTAATGCGTTACGAGCCATAAAACAGAATAGATTCCTCCACCGAAGTTCATTAAACGATGAAAAGCGGTTTTATTAGTCGTTTTAATTCTACGTCCAATAATCTCGAATGGAAGACTTTTATTAAACTACATGATAAAAACATACATAATTCGAATTAGATCTCGCTCGTTTTCTCGTATTCTCGTATCGTTTTACGATGCCCGATTAAATTCTTTGACTCGGGGAGTATAAAATGTGTTATTAAATTTTTTAAATTACAAATTGACACGATTTTATTTCGATCCGGAAGATAATGTGTCAGCACAGACAATAAAAATATTAGTTTTTTTTTTTTGTGAAGGCAAAGATTTTATGGAATGAGTGCAAGTTGGCGGGTATGAGGTTCGTGCGTTCTCGGAAGGCCCCCCTCGGCGAGTGAGTTAACAGAGGTAACGTTGGTACCTCTGCCAACGATATAAACGGAACATCATCTGGAAGCATTATTTATCTATTGACCAATGACGAGGTACGACAAACCAGTCGGACGGTAACATATGTCGTGCTGTACAGCCGGCCGTTAGTGTTTCACAATAGCTGTACATCCTGCTGCGAGGCATGGTCTCGGCGTAATGTGTGAAAGTGGTTTTAATAATATTAATAGGAAAATGAGATGTACGTAACTTGTATTGTCAGTTAAAGCACCTGTATAATTTAATTTCGACGTCAAGCTGAATCCGTATTATCTATACTAAATATACTTCTATACGTACTATAAATATAATGAGAGAGAGAGAGAGAGAGAGAAAATGACGCCGCCGTGGTCCAGTAGTTTAGAGCATGGCTCTCGACACCGTAGCTCGTGGGTTCGATCCCCGCGGTGGAACAACAAAAAATGTTGTTTTCAAGTCTGGTTAGGACAATGCAGGCTGATCAGACAAGAAAGATGATCCATACGCTCATCCATACACGATCCTGCGCTTGATCTCTCGCCAGTCGTATACGGTTCCCGCGGGATTTCCTTTTGCGAGCACGAAGTCGCGGGGAACATCTAGTAAACTGTAACTTTTGCGGACATTGGATGCAAATTGCTGTGTCACATCGCACCTCCCTGACTGCCGGCTCCCGTGCTCCCGGCTCCAGTGCTCCCGTGTTCCAGGCTCCCGTGCTCCCGGCATAAATCTTCTGCAACTTTTATGGCACAGAGGACGCTCCAATTGGTTTTGACTCTAAACTCAATAATTTATATGCCACTAAACCAGGAAATCTATAAAACGTTTTTATCTCGCTAATCATTTTATGTTTCCTTGTTCTTGCACTTTAAAATATATTATGTAATCATAAAAATGTGATCCACTTTTAAATATTTAAATGGCGGTTAGCTTATCGTAATTAGTTTTTTGTGAATTTATGGTATACTTAAAAGTATAATCTCAAATTCATCGAATTTAGATTGTCTTGGGAACTCGTTTTTATACTTTTTAAAAGAGATAGTAAAAATCCTTTTTTTGTCATCTTTTACGCCTCAGCATGTAAACAATCCAAATTCTGGTATTAAACTTGGACTTTCAATTTACTTTCAATGAATTATAATTGAATCGTCTTGGGCAATCTAAACGCGTTTGACGTTGGTTTGCCGTTTGTGAGAATACCGTTTTGCGGTTTTAAGAAATCGAGACTGCATCGAAACTATATACTGTACATTTAATTAGCAGAATCGACCTACTGCTATTGTGCATTTGTACACCTATATTTCATACAGGCTTTTGACTGCGGCGCCGCCCGCCTACGTAAAAGTAAATTGAAAGTCTTAGGGCCTGTTTCACGATCGCCTAATAAGTGACGAATAGCTTAACCGGAAGTTTTGTCTCTGTCACTCAGTACAAAATAAGCAGCGACAAAACTTACGGATAAGCTATTCGCCACTTGTGAGGCGATTGTGAAACAGGCCGTAATATACGAGAATTGGGGATCAGCCATAGACGTATATATTATAGACGAGGCATGTCGAAGCATAAAATGGCCCCGCCCCACTTTTGGGGTTCTTTGGGGCCATTTTAACATTTAAGGTATGGACAAATCAAAATGGCTGACATTTGAGGTATGGTGAAATCAAGATGGTGTAACTTTTTTGTATGAACATTTGTTCTGTCAAATGTACGTCATATGGGATATGACGTACACTTAGCTTTCAAATCCTTGGGTTCAGCGTTCAGGGCGAAAACCACATCCAGCGTGTTTTACATCTCTGGTGCCGGCCCACGCAGTACCCACCACGGTCCACGGCTGACTTATTGTCACCATTACCGCGGCCGTACCCATCACATAAATATGAGCGCACATAATTGCATTTCGCTAAATCTCCTCAGGATTTTAATATTTTTATTATTAAAGGTAGTTGAAACCGATGAACATCAGAACCTGTTAATTTTAATTACCGAGTACCTGATTTTTTCTACTGCATTTTTTTCAAATTCGTCTGAATTTTGGTGTTTTTTCTTTGTGTCGAAGGTTAAAAGAAAACTACATCACTAATTACGTGTAGGGGACTGACAAATTGAACATTTCTCTTTTCTGTAATTCCACCGTATTACAATCTACCTAATCCTTTTAGCTTTGCAGATTTGCAGAGGTCTTAGGGCCTGTGCAATTGTTCACGTCACGATGACGTCGCGACGTCACGATGATGTGGACAGGCCGTTAGATGTCCACGAAAGTGTCTAATCATTCAAACTCCAGGCTTATCGTAAATTTAATTATAAAGCCTGGCCCTTATACCTTATGGTTCCTGAACGCAAGTCGCAACTCCAGACCAGACCTCCAACACCAGAGGAGTTACAAGTGTAACTCCTCTGGTGTTGCGAGTGTCCATGGGCGGCGGTAATCGCTTACCATCAGGCGTTCCGACTGCTCGTTTCCTGGTTCATTTCATAAAAATAAAATTAAAATTATACCTCAAAACAATACATTCTTAGCATTTAGCAAAAGTGCGATGTCCTGTATGAAATGTACTTAAATAAAACACGTTATTAAACTTTGATGGTGTTATGTGGTTGTAATATTCGCACAATGTCGCGCAGGCAGGTGCAGGGTAGTCGGTATGCGCCCGTTTGCCATGCCATGATACAGCCAAGCTTAACCAAATGTTTCCAACAATATGCAAAGGCAAAACGTTACATAAAATGTTACATTTTAAACAAAAAGAACATGCGAGTCTCACACGTTACTTGTATAATATATCTATTTACATACTTAAACTTTATCTACGTATAGAGTTATTATTTTCCAATGAACTCTATGTGTTTGTTTACCGTTTTGACCGGTCAATCGGCCTATTGGCCACCTTACTCCTAACCTCAATGAGCAAAGCCATTCGGGCCAGAACCACGAAGACAATTTGCCTGTGATTTATTCCCAATTAAACGAACTTCGTTAGGCGTTTGACACGTGTCAGAGTCACGGCTGGCGCGAGATGGCGCTAAATCAACTCTCTAACGACTCTCTGTCCACTCGTCAAATGAGTTTACTATCTACGATCTCCCAGCTTAAATAAACTAGTTTGATTAATGGCCGCGATTGTCATATGTTTATGTACTTTTAAATATGGAAATGTATGTTGCGCCACAGCGGAATATACGATTGTTAGATAGACTTATTACTGTCAAAGAATTTTATATATTGCTGTATCGTAGAGTAAGCGCTAGTTCAAGAGATGGAAGGAAATCCGCAGCTCCAAAGTTGAAGCTGGAAGCTCGTTGAAGTTAAAAGCTATCTACCAACGGATATTTTGTCTACAGAAATTATGATTTCACTAAAATCCATCTTTACTAGCTTCCAGCTAGCATTTTAGACTCGTGGGTGTCCAAATCCAATCTGATAAGAAACTGGACCCATAACAATAAAATAAAATACAATAAACGTCATACTTAAACATTCGAACGTTCGTTCGGAAACATCTTCATATTCTGCAAGTACGGACCAACGCTAAACAAAATGCAATTAGTTCTGTTATTGCTAATTGTTCCTCCCTGGCTAAAGTGAGACATTTTAATTTATGGAAACTGAAACATCATTTACATTCAGTCGTTCTGATTTATGGAAAGTCATTAAAATATTGAGTCATTCACTTCAAAACTGGCTGTAGGAAAGTAAACTTTGCAAATTGTCCAAGGTAGCGAAAAAAACGTCGTCACAAGACACAGCTGTAGCTATAATACATATTAACTTTTATTTCATACTTGTCCTGACACTATGGAGTGTGTCGAAAGTTTAGTCCTTGATTTCTACGTGTTGTCTGCATGGAAATTAATAAAAAAAAATTTTTAAAAAAAGTTTCAGTCTATCTATGATCTATTAGTTACAGTGGCGTAAGAAAATCGCTGGGTAAAATCACAGAGTAGAAAATATAATATATACTTACGTACAGAGAAACAGCTTTCATAGGACGATCCAAATTTTGAATTTGAAGTAGCCAACAATTTTCCACACAATCGTGGATACACCTTATGCTTATAGTAGTGCAATCAAATCGAAAGCTGACTATGGGGCTTTTTATCTGTTCCTCTTTTTTTTAACCGAGGTAAAGTTGTCTCAGTCGATGAATCCCTACATAGCTGTACCACAGATTAAAGAAAGCTGGGACCAGATAAACATGTACATAGTGAATTTCTATACAATTCTCACATAGTACACAAATAGTACTCAATTCTCCTATCACGTACACGACAATAGTGTCAGAATAGTGTCAAGATTGTGCCCTCTCGAAGAGACGCAAAATTTTCAAATTTCGTATTTGAGATTTTATGTCATGTAAGATTGAGAATTGTGATGTGTAGTTGGTTGTCATGACGACAAATAACAAATTTAAAAAAAAAATATTATATTCGTGTCCAATTTACACTTTCTCAATAACCGTATACTGCCGTTAGACCTATTTTAATTTACCCCCCCATCTTCTGTGACAACCCTGACAAAATTTGGACCGTTCTATGAAAGTTGTTTCTCTGTACGTAAGTAAGTAAGTATTTTTACTCTATGGCTGTACTCTATCTTAAGACGTAAACCCCAGTGAAACCTCTCAGTAGTGTTTTTATTTTAAAGAATGTTGCACAGCCAGTGGCCAACTTATGATCGACATTAGGATTAATTTACAAACGGTTATCGATTTGTTTGTTTGTATTTCATAACGTCGCTCGCGCCGCATGCCGCGCGCCGCTGCCAGCATTCCTCCTGACAACTCCTGGAGCTGCCCATGCTATCTCCCATCTCCTGGAGCCGTCTCTCAGGTATGTTACAACTTTATCAGGTCGTTTTAGTAGCTACAAGCCCAGTGTTTGCCCCCTAATCCCGCCGACCTCCGTTTGTTGGCTCATGGCAAACGGTAGCACAAATGTACGACATACGGTTCTATCTTATCTGGCACTCGACGGCACATGGCACTGCCGCGGTTAATGCACTACTTCTGTTAATTCAACACTTCGCCCTCGGATCTAATTCATTTGCGCATTACCACACCCGCCCCGACCAAACAGCGTGTGCAAATTTCTGCGACATTTGTTCGCGAATTCCGCCTTAGCTATCTATTGTTTTATTGATACTTTCGATTCCATTTGCGTCCATGTTGGCGTTTGATTTGCAAGAAGGCTCGCTAATTCGCGTTCTTTCATCCGTCAATCAGATGTCTCGGCGTGTAAACGCCCGCGCGAAACTTGAATCGGCGATTTCGCAAAACGTGCGTATGTAAATTGTAGAGTATGCCACCGGCGCCGCAATAAGAAATAAAAGCTACGATTTAGCTCGCACATAAAGCTCGATTGGAAATAACTGAATTACCTGTGAAAATAATTTGCGCGGTAATCAAAGTTTCTTCGCGGCCATGCGTCAGGCGGACAGACACGCGCGGGCTGGCGCGGGCGCGGCGTTCCGAGCGACGCATTTTAATAAATTTCCGAGGAGATTAATCGCATGAATGAAATAATTACGCGACTAATTTGGCTTAGCGTCAAACGGCGGGAAACGAAATATTAATTGTGTTTATTGAACACGGCGAAGACAACACCACGAGAGCTAAATGAGAGCTAACGATCGGCAACCTCGTTGGTTTAAAACTACCTAGTTTTAGTTTTGTATCGGACGTGTCGTCTGATTAAGTATTATTATCAATATATTAATGTTGCTGTAAAACTTACCTACAGGATATGTATATTAAACAGGATATGTTGCCAAATTATTATCTGATTGCTATCCAAAATTCCTGGTACTTTTGTATAATAAATCAAGTTTAATATGTAAATAATAAAAAAACTTAAAACCGCAGTAATAGTCCTAGTAGGTAAAGTCTACGCAGCCACGAATAAGTTCTGCATAAATAAATTGGTGCAGATCGTGTCAAATGCCTAGGCTTGCCATCTATACAAATAAAAATGAATTACCGAAATGTATGTACGCGCATAACTTCCAAACGACTGCACCAAATTGGACAAATCTTTCTTTTGTATGTGCTCGTTATGGTCAGGAGAAAGTTTGTATAAAAAAAAAATTTAAAAAAATAATAGCAAATTGAAGGAAACAAAAGAAGGGTCAGCTAGTTTATAATAAAAATTAAGTTTTCTACAAACACGAACATTACAATAATAATTTATAATAAAAAGTAAACAAAACATTCATTACAGTTTATTAAAAATGAAACACATATTTTGGTTTTAAACTATAATTAAATGCTAGAAATGTTGCGTGTTTACAAAATGGCGTTGTTCTAAATTTAAAAATGTTTACGTTCCATTTCACGCATAGGCTTCTAGTTACTGAAATTATGTGAAGCTTTTATTTTATTTTTAATTATTGTAACAAAATAGGCGTGGGCGCTATTGTTAGGGGAACTACCTACGTAGACTCTAAATTACAATAAGGCGGGCACAATTTAGACCTGCCTACTCGTCAAATTAAGCTTTACTTCCTTTAAAGTTTAAATTCTACAATTTCTAGATTATTTGGAGGTTTATCACGTCGTATTATATTGGTTGCAGGTTTAGACATCTCAGAAATAAAATTAAAGGTAATATATGATGAAACATTCTGGGAAATAAGCTACATAATATTCTGGTCAATTTTCTATTTAAATGGTGTTTATTGCAATCTTCCTTAGCTCATTAAGTGCTGTTAGTTCTCAGTGTTTTAGTAATGACGTCAGAGTCACGATGTACTAAGATTTTCTTGATACTTTGCTTAATATACTTAGTTAACTATTTAACTACTTCAACTACATCTGTTTTCACTACTGTTTTCAAGTAAATTAAGATATTTTAACATCTATATTATATTCTCAAGTTTATATACCTTTGTAGATAGAAGTTAACCTTGCATAATGTTTTCAGTTATAATAACATTAATCGAGACACATGTAAAGTTCGGATCGCGGCAAACAGCATGCGCCGTTTTAACCCTCGCTCTGAAAGGAACATGTAGAGTGTAGATATTTGGGGCTATCACTCCGACCTGACATGTCGATGCGAGAGCATTTCCACATTTTTATTCGCGCATTCGCCTTAATATGTATGACACTGGCACTCCAAACCGTGGACGCATCTTTAGTCGTAATTATCACGACAGGTTTGGAACGCAATCCGATGCGCGGTCTTTACGGTTACGGTTACGGTACTTTACGTAAGCAAGAACATTAGACAGCGGCGTAAGCACTGGTGTAGTTAAGATGAGATCCCAGAGTTCTCCAATAGCGTTGAAGTGGACCACCGAGGGGTTTTTAGTGGGTAGAAATCTCCACATACCCCTAGCTCTTACCCCCAAGAGAGTTTTTAGGATGATCTTATGAAGATTTTTCCATCGGGAAAAAAAAAGACAGCGGCGTAAACGTAACTTTGTCGAATGAAATTTGTATGAGCGCTCGCGCTGTAACGATTTTGACAGATTTTCATACAATTCCCATTCTATAACGTTACGTTTACGCTGCTAGGCCCATAGGGCGCTATTGTGTCGTGTTCGTTTACATTTCTATGTATACAATTTTGAATGCTTTAGACTCCACACTTATTTCTCATTGTTTAAGATAACCATAGAGTATAGACAAACATGTTATATAATTATTATTCAACACTCTGTATAAAGCAGGTGGACGATAGGGTGTGGTATCACCGACCTGTCAGCCAGACTCGACATATTCAGGTTAATAGATTGTTCCTAGATCATTGATAAGATTATGGTAGATTATGATTTTACCAGCGAATATTGTAAATGCTTTTACATGTACCCACTACCCATATACCTATCACTACCTTTCTACTCGCATCTACACGTGTCACAGTTTAATGATGGTAGATTTTATTAATATAGATATTATTTATAGATACAACGAATATAAGTTGCAAGTTAATATCAAATCTTTTGAGGCAATGCCATACCTGGAGTTTTCCTAAGTATTAAGTAGTCAATCATTAGAAAAAAGATCGGTACTCGGGTTCTCTAGATATCGATGCTCTAAACGCAGTTTGAACTAATGTGTTCAGTAAATTATTAAAAAAAAATACGTGTACAGAGTACACGTGGCGGAAGTAAAACTTTATTCATCATTAAAAAACCAAAAACACTCTCATCGCGCCTAATGAACATCGCTTCAAAAAATAATAGAAAAAATAAAATTTGTACACCTAGCGCCATCTGTGTATTGAGTAGTACTTAATATGAAGTGAAATTGTTATGAAGGAAGTATAAGTAGCTTCGGACAGATAGCATTACATTAAAAAAGGGGTGGTGACTTGACGCGACCTTGGATATTCACTCTCAATGCTGCTAAAGTAGTCTCAGTTCAAAAATTAACGTATTTTAACTTTGTGACATAATATCTCGCAACTCAGGAACAGGAACAAACTTAAGTAATAATTAGGTAGATTATTTTTGTAGGTGGATCTCCAGCAACCGACATTATCTGCAATTTTTGTTTTATGTTTATAACTCAAAAAACTAACCACATTATGTGCATCATTAATTTCACAAGCGGGTCAATATGACGCCTAACCTGTCGCAACAAAAACTGCAGGCCGGGCCCGCCCATCCCCGCAGAATTAATAGCCAGTCAGCATATCACGTCATCACGTGTTCATCCTCACGTCATAAATCTCTATAGATTTACGTTAGTTACTCGTAACGCCATGTCATAACGCGACAAAATCAAAACGTATTTTCCTTGAAACGGGCCACGCAGGATGCAGGTGCCCTCCAAATTTGTATCGTAGCCCAATATAGCGTCTTACCATAAACGAGCGCTGAAAAAACATTTACTTTCAAAAATAGAATTCGAATTCCGCGCTTAATTGTGCGTCTGCCAATGAGCGGCCGGGGTGTGGGAGCGAGAGGGCAGCGCGCGGGACAAGGACGAGCGGCAGGAGTCGTGTTCCCGCCCCGTTAACAACATGGCGGCTGTGTTGATTGGCGCGCTTTCGGCAGGCCCTCCCAGCGCGTGACGTGTGAAAAACGGAACGTGAAAATGCCATAACGATAGGCGTACAAGAAATATTGTGATTTGTGAACGATTTCTTTAGTAACTCCTTTAAACTATTAAGGCTTCAGCAAAAAAGGATCTCGTGTATATTTAAGAAATGTTATTGACGAAATAGTTAAACGTCCTTAAAATATTATATGCTGAAGGCGGAGGAGGTACCTACTAGGAACTTTCATGAAATATTAATTTTCCTTTAATATCTGCATTTTTAGGCTTAGCAAACCGGAATTACTAGTAGGTTTGTGACTCTACCTTAGCAGTCAGACGAAGCTACATCTACCAGTGGCGACGAGTGCATACAACACGATTCACGCCGGCTACATGTTTAATTAGGACACAATAACTATGACAGGACAGTTTGAAACTTTGTAACCGACAACATTGACTAACGGCCCGTTTCAATAACCTATCTACCAGTAACTATTTGTTAGAAACGTCAAATTTGTATCGCAAAAACCGTCAAATGTCAAATTGCGACGTTTTTAACAAATAGTTATAGATAGATAGGTTATTGAAACGAGCCGTTATAGATCATGATTACCTACTTGTAGTTATTCACGGACACGACATTTTTTGTCCGATGTACAATTTTTTAAAGATAGTATTATTTATTTAGAAGAAGAAGAAGGTATTAAAATAAGTTCTGCAGCTGATCCCACGTCTACAGGCTAGGGCTTCCTATTTTTTCTATTTTGATGGAGAACCGGCCATCGCTACTGACATCTGCGATACCCAAGTGCTTACAATGAAGTACCTATTAATTAGAAAACAGTTGAGTATCATTGTACCTAGAAACTTTCGAGACTTTCAAAAATACTATAAATATTATATCCACAATGGTAGGTATTTAACATTTTTAAGAGTTTTTGGTGAGTATTGTTTCGACTTTCGACTCATCAACATCGTATCCTATACGTAATACGTATCTACTTTCATAGTCTGTATTAAATATATGGGTTATCATTAGGGAAACCTAATTTCCCAAGATGTTAGGGTAATTTCTAGTTTCTCTCCAGAATGCCCCTAGTATGAGTAGTAGGTCCAGCTGATGACAGATCCAGTGTACCACTTTTCGACCTTATTACTCGGCAATAAGGTTCAAAAATGGTACCTACACTGGATCTGTGGGCGACGGTACCTACGTAGTAAGTTAAGTAGTTAGGTCCTCGTTTCTCAATCATTTTTGTGTCGCGACCCACGAAAAGGCCAAAAAACTTAAGTAAAAAGTCTTGCGACCCCGTCACTATAAAATGATAATAATAATATGTCCATAGCGCGCTATTTTTATCAGCTATACTTTATATTAGCCTTCACTGGTTCAAATTTTCGAACGAATCCCCCCAAGGGTCGCGACCCCCCGCTCGAGAAACGATGAATATCTAAGGGATATCACATACAGCCAGTAAAAATGTGGAAATAGACTTAAGGAATGTTAACGAGAAGCGCTACTAATATGCTCAGCTATGAGCCTATTGAGTTTTGTCTTAATTATGAACTGGAACAAATAAATAACTACTTATACCTACGAACTACACCAACATATATCCCTACAAGTACACCTACACCTACAAAATACACCTGCAGGCTTTATAGCCTACACCTATATCAACACCTAAACCTACACCTACAAAATACACCTACAGGCTTTATAGCCTACACCTATATCAACACCTAAACCTACACCTACAAAATACACCTACAGGCTTTATAGCCTACACCTATATCAACACCTAAACCTACACCTACAAAATACACTTACAGGCTTTATAGCCTATACCTATATCAACACCTAAGCCTACACCTACAAAATACACCTACAGGCTTTATAGCCTACACCTATATCAACACCTAAACCTACACCTACAAAATACACCTACAGGCTTTATAGCCTACACCTATATCAACACCTAAGCCTACACCTACAAAATACACCTACAGGCTTTATAGCCTACACCTATATCAACACCTAAACCTACACCTACACCGACATATTCTACGCCTACCAACCTACCGTGACCGGGCGTTTTTTTTTAATAAAGCGAACGTAAACAATAGCTATAATACGGTATTTTCCTGTATTTTTTTTTTTACATAAATGAATAGTACACTAAAAATCGAAATTTTCAAAGATATTGCGGATTGTTTGGAGTCTCGTGAAAACGCCCCATATAAAGTAAAAGTAGTAAGTGACGTGTGTGACATGCCGCCACACGACGCCAGTAAGTTGCTACGAAATGTATGGCCATATGCACAAAATTTCTTATATCTCGTAAATTTGTGCGTTTATGTTGATACATACCATAGTAAATCTTTTTCTATTTGATGTAAGTAAACTAATTATGTAGGTTTTATACACTGTTTTAATTATTTTTTTTAATATTTCAACTTATTTGTGACTTCGAAATGCATATAATTACAAAACTACACATAAAATCCTAATTCTAATAACTTTTATCTAGTTGTAATAAATACCTATTATTTCTTAATTTATTAAAAAAAAACTAAATTTTTACATGTCGTCAAATATCCAATTGTATTTGACAGTCCAGTGACAAATTTAACACAGTGAACAGTAGTAGGGGAATTTTAATCGTCGTTTACTTTTTAGTTTATCCTCCGCAACTTTTCCAATATTTCTCACCTGAACTTTCACAGTTAATTCAAGATCAGAATTAGCCAAATCGGGCCAAGCCAATCTCGAGTTTTAGCGAGACATGTTTATATATATGAAGACATAAACGTAAAGAATCATCGTGCTAGAATTCTTATTTGCTCCGTGGGTACCGACTTGATAGCTTTAGCTTTTATCAAATTTGTCTGTCTAAAACACTATAAATAACGATTGGATTGTGTTATTGTTCAAGCTTAGATGTCTCTTATTAATTGTCTGTCGCCAAGAGCTACGTAGAACAGGAAAGTAAAACGCTTGAAGCCCGCTCCGCACTTCCGCTTCCGCCGCGAACACGACGTGTGGAGACGATTCGCACATTTTTAGTTTCGCTGTGTCCGTCCGTCCGTCCGTCCGCCTGTCCTCCCTTGCTAAAGTCGATAAATATGAATATAATTAAACGAAATTCTGTATAGTTATAGACTGCGTATAGACTATACTTTTGGTACCGTAAAATAATAAAAAAATAAATATATTGTAGCGGTGGCTCTCCCTAAATGTTAAGTGGGGATGAAATTTTCATCTCATTGGGTACCATGTGGGGTATCTATCTACGAATAGATATTTTTAAATAAAGGTGAGGTTTCCTGTATCCTGACTGGAACTGCTCTTGGTTTGGTTATTTTTCGTGTACCTAATATTTCACTTCATTTTCGCGGTGTTGCGCGTGGACTGGGCATTACAGAGGCGTGTTTTCAGGAACTACACTATTATATTGTGTTTTTTAGGTTTTGAACTAACGGCCGAATACCTTAACGCTACTTAATTTTTAGTGTCACTCAAGTCACGCGCTGTCCTTGCCAGTCTACCAAGCAGAGACAGAGACAGCCTGTGATTTAGCGTACCGCTTTTAGAGGCGTTTCAGCATTCGTCTTTAGTCTAGCAACTCGATACACATGTGGTAAATTATAGAAAGTATAAATGAATTATTATCTATTAAAGTTAAACTGCTTTACTCACATGAAAGCAAAGCACCGTTCTGTAGCATCATGTGAATTGCGTTCGGTTGCTATATTATAATACCAGGCGTCTAGATTTATGTTAGCTGTATTATGAATCTGGAGACTAGACCGAAGTAACCCATAAGTTTTTATTCCTCTCGCAATGTCGACGTAAAAAATGTACTCATATTAATGTTTAATTCTTAAATTGAATTTAAAATAAATCTTATTTCTAGGCTACCAACTTTATTACATTAAATTGCGTGTAAACCACCTACTGATGAAGCGTCGATCAAATTCTTATGGAAATAAGGTTCAAAAGTGGTACACCGCAAATGTTCTTAACTGTGCCTGTCCTCCCTAGCCTAGCCCTCCCATACAAACGCTTTAAATTAGATCCCACCGAAACATTTTCATGTAAAATGATGCCAAGCGATATATTTTGACTAAGGTGTAGAGTTTGTGAAGTTGGGCCTTATAGAGTCGACCCTACAAGTGATCTGATAACTTTTAGACATTCAGCGTCCTCGTCCTGGCATCAATCAACCAACATGAATATGTTTCGGTGGGATCTCACTTCTTTTTGCAAGTTGCAGACAATGTTTTATTATTATTATTATTAATTTTTAGCGTCAAAATATGCGGAAGTGACATACAAACTTCCAACCCCTAGTTTAGGAGGTTGGAAGATAAAAGTTCAATTTTTTTTTTACTAGCAGAACATGTAGTACCCTAAGAATTTTGATGATCATCAGTCAATAACAAAATCCGAGAATTTTGATATCAAAAAAACCTAACGAAGGTAAATGAGCTATGCAATTAAAACTTTATCCCCCTTACTAATAACAATATTTACACAATGGATAAGCTATACAGTGTTTTGTCCTTGTCTGATACGTTAGAAAAGACAGACAAGGATATATCCTTGTCAGTGTTTTGACATTGTGTAGCTTATCCATTGTGTAAATATTTATATTAGTAAGGGGGTACTTATGTGTTTAGTAAGTCCGCTACTGGCAAGATATCCCGAATTATATAAAATATATAAAATTTCGTTTATTTGGATTAATCTAAACCCAAGCTATGACTTATGAGGGTTAAAAACATCGACGAAACGCTTCGAGAAAAGGTAGTCAGTAGTGCCCTTGCGCTTCTTTACGGATGGCATAAAGTGGGCCTAGCAGGAACATTTGACAGTGGCGTAAACGTATCGTTAACGAATGAGAATTGTATGAAAATCTGTCAAAATCATGACAGCGGCCATGCAAGTTTCATTCTTTAACGTTACGTTTAAGCAGCTGTCAAATGTTTCTGCTAGGCCCCCTGTACATCTAATTCACAGAACGACTAAGTCCCGATTTCGCCAACGTATTGAAACGACGTTTAATGCTGAGCTTCGGTTTAAGATTTGTCCGTATCGTTCTAACATTGAATGAGAGAAATATCAAATCCGAGTTCAGCGATAAACGCGCTTAAAAGTATTAGGAGAAATCGGGGCTTACTCGAGTTATTCCTAAACGTCATTTTCAAATAGCTATTCTACTTACACGCTGTTTGCCTATCTCGCGTTGTGCCTACTTCGCTTAAGAACTACTTCGCTGTACACCTAAATCTTATATGGCCTACCTCGCCCTATGCCTAACATTTTGTATACAGATAAGAATGTTGTAACGTTTGACCAGATTTAACTGTCAAATGACAATGATACTATTACCTACGATATTCTAAACATCTGTGGGAGAGCCATGCTTCGGCACGAATGGGTCGGCTCGACCGAATAAATACCACGGCTGTACAGAAAACCGGCGTGAAATAATCGCCGATTGAGGCTTAACCGGTGGCCCAAGGGGGTTGGGGATTTCAGAGACCAGGATCGCAAGTGCGCGACACCAGAGGAGACAAGTGTCCTCTGCTTTTGTAAGTGTCCATGGTCACTTACCATTAAGTGATGCGTGCCTGCTCATTTTCTGTTCAATTTCATTAAAAAAATCCGTGCCAGTCAGTACATAATACACATATACGTAATACCCGAGTACTGGCCTGAATAATGGTCCGTGCTATCTTATTGAAATCTAAGATTAAATTTAAATATAGGATTCTGAGTCCCAAATTCAAATTCATTTTACTAACTAATAGGAAGTTTTGTAAAAAGTCACTCTACCTTTAAGACTCAATCTCAGTAGGTATGTCTAATTTTTCATAGCTCATCTCGCGGGTGGGCTACATGGTTAATAAGGCTACCTCTCGTTTTGCCTACTTCGCGATCAAGATTTCAATGCACTTCAACGATCCTAGGATTGACTTGACGTCAATTTAGGTACGTCAATTTATGTTTGAGAATTTAGGATTGAAGTCAATCGAAGATTTTAGATATGCTATTAATTTTGGCCGATAGGCATAAGGCGAGTTAGTCGTTGTGTGAATTAGTGAATGCCAAGCGTAAAGGGGCCTCAAATAAGGCACATTGACCTAAATTGAAAAGAAATATTCGGAGAGTGTTGGCTTTGTGTATGATTGGTCTATTTAGAGCGATGTCTCTTACAAATGTCACATTGGCAGTGTTTGACAGAAATAGTGGACACCATGACCACACTCTACAGAGTCGACACTGGCCAATATTATCTTTTTACGGTTCCGTATTTCGTCTCGGAACCCTTATAGTTTCGTCCGTCCGTCCGTCTTCAGCTTACCTTTCAAACAGGTAGTGGTAAGAAAGATGAAACTTTGCATGGATATGTGTATTTCCCACGCCAACAAAGTGCTAATAAAAAATCAAGAAAAATGTATTTTTTGGGGGGTACCTTCCCTACACGTAAAGTGGGGATGACTTTTTCTCGCGTCTACCTCATAGTATGGAGTACTAGCTTTTTCCTTGGCTCTGCACGTATAAATATAGTATCGCATATCCCACGGGAATACTGTTCTTTTAAGGGATAAAAAGTAGCCTATATTTAATCCATAGCCTAAACTACTACCATACCATATTTCATCGAAAATCGTTCAGTAGTTTTTGCGTGAAAAATAATAACAAACCTCCATCCATCCATCCATCCATCCGTCCTGTGATGAACTTTGAAAGAAAATCATAAATAATAAGTAAACATGTAAATTATTGGTATAATTGTACGGAAACCTACGTGCACGAGTCCGACTCCCACTTGGCCGGTTTTTCAAAGTTAGATGTGCGTTCTTTTAGGCCGGGTACTGAATACTCAGTATACGAGTACATATACATTGTACAGCATACGTTATAATTACCATTCCCTAACATGTATTGTTAGAGCGAATATGTAAAATAAAATATTAAAAAATTATAAATATTTAAATACATTATACTAGGTGGAACTTTTATTTAATTATTTCAGAAAAAAAAGATTTAAGTACTAGTTAAAATATCTAAATTATTATCTAAATTATATATAACTTATTGTCTAAATAAAAAAAAAGGGCTATATCTCGGCGTGTGCAGCTGCCGCCCCCGCTAACGTCCCCCAATGTCAAGGTGTGGTTAT
Source organism: Phengaris alcon alcon (assembly GCA_037179445.1). Taxonomy (NCBI): domain Eukaryota; kingdom Metazoa; phylum Arthropoda; class Insecta; order Lepidoptera; family Lycaenidae; genus Phengaris; species Phengaris alcon. Next base: position 1,232,621 of record JAYRCH010000228.1, read on the forward strand.
CCAACAGAGTACCGACATTGGATGACGGGAGGGCCTACCTTATGCGATTATCCCGATTCCGGCTCAGCGGATGCTAAGAGACGAGCGCGATCAGCAGGGGAGGAGCAATTTAGCAGGTCTGATTGTCCCAATTTTTGTAATGTTAGGATGGACTGGAATTTCGTCTGGGCAGACTAGGCGCCAAGTATCAACGGCTTCCGGTAATGAGTCGCAGCCTAATGAATTGGTAATGATTTTAGTGAAAAGTGGATAGATTCTATGAGCTGATGACAAAATAGCAGTGTGCCTCCACTGACCTTCCTGAGACCCCTCCGAACCGAATGGGGAGAGCGGCTTGGACCAATGAGGTGTCGGAGATGTGGCAATTCAGTACATTGAACAGTGTCTTTCAAAGTAAGAACTAAATCTGAGAGAAGGTCGGGAAAACTCCATAGTGGGCAGTATCTTAACACGTACGTCAATTTGGGCACAAACAGACAGAACCGAATGATTTTCAAATTTCATTTCAACATTTTGATCCTCTTCATCCCTGATTGGATGATTTATACAGTATTTTCCAAGCCTAGTAACAAAACTTGAATACTGTAGTGTCTGGGACAGAAGGCATTTATGATGTATGCTTGCCAAGCAGATACGGGATTATGGCACTTATGATAACGCGCATACGCATGATAACTTTCCGATCTATGCGACGGCGACCAACAAACCAGCGAATCAGGTTCTCCGGCCACGCTCATTAGTCGCACGACGCGGGTCACAGGTATTGTTTAGTTCTCCATATAAATTCATACTAATACGCGACCCTATTTCAATCTCGCCTCGCGCGTCGCTTGCTTCGGAAGGCTACCTTATGCGATTACCCCTACCTTTGGGCACACCAAGCCAAAAGAAAACATTAACATTAAAATTGATGTTTTTAATAATAGGTTTTATTTTCAGGTGCTGATTGTATCAGCACATACTTCGCTCCGCTTGTTTTAAACATTAGATCTAGAAATTGGAAGGACTATAAAAAGGGGACAGAAAAAATGACTACATGACACAGCATACAATTCATCTGTATTTCTCATTAATTGTCTCAGACCTGTTTAATTTTAACGAGTTAATAAAATAGGTACCATGGTTAAGTAGGTGCATGCCATGAAAACTTAAGACTGTTTTCAAATTAATCATAAAATTGGAGACCTATGTGGAGGGTTCTGGAAAGTTTATGGGGTCTAAAGTCTATTTTATGTATAATTTCGGCCTTTTGAAGGGGTTTCAGTGTGGTTTGTCAGGGGTGAAGTGATCAATCATTATTTTTATTAACCAACATATTATAATATTAGGGGAAATATTTTTGAATGTTTAGATTTTTTAATAGTTTTTGTATGTTATACAAAAAGTATAATATTGGGACTGTAAAATGTTGGTATAAAAACATGCACTTACGTATGAGTATAAATAATAAGTTATGTTTTTTATTAATAAATTTATATGTAGCAATAAAAGGGTATTTGAGTTCATTATTAACACCTATAACACAGCTGGTTACCCACATAGTTCTATTCTGCTAGTATCGTTTAGAAGGCAGAAGGAACTTGTCTCTGCCCTATGGATAAACTAAAGATCACATTTTTGATGAGCAGGAGTAATGTAGTGATATAGGTTATGACTTATGACCATGGAGCTAGTAGCTGGTGGTACAAGTGTACCCTCATAGATTATAAGTATTATACCTGTGTACCCCAGTTAAATTACCTGTGTACCCCAGTTAAATGAGGCAGCACCAAAGCATAGCACCATAATATTGTTACAAAATATAGTGGGGTTAGTTCGTATAGAACAGAGTACCCTCAAATGTTGCTAGTGAGAACTATGACTGAATAAATAGAAAACTATACTTAGTAGTTCGTAGATTATTTATTACTTTTACATGCAAAAATATACATCCAATAGATGATAATAAAGAAGCTAATAAATCAAATCTAAAGTAGATTTTTCTGAATTTCATAAAATAATACATGACTCATGTTCGAAATTACAACACAAGATTTTGAATTTGATCATTATGCCATATGGGAATTTATTGAATTAAGTTTGCCAGACGATTCTGAGAATTTGCGGTTTTTTTCCGAAATAAAGGTATTGAAACCGTCACTGAGTATGGGGCACCCAGTAAGCGATGAGACTCTTCAGAAAGAAAGAAAAATAAATTTGTTTGGTATAACAAAACATTTTACAAAATAACGTTATTACAGTGTATAAATCAAGGTGATACCAAATTGGTTCTCATTCAGCAAATCCGCAGCGCTAGTTTTCAATGAGCACCGTTAAAATAGAGTAAATATAATATAAATATCTATTTTTAACAAATTAGGGCAGCTGATGGTGTTTAGAGACATACATTTTATGCTAGACAAACAATTTGTTCTTAGTTGAATCTTCTTAGATTCTAAGATTAGATTCTAGATCTTCTATGTCTTCATAGAGTTATATAAACCAACAATAATATATAATATAATATATTCAAGTAAAATACAAATAGAACAGTTGATATTTAAAATTAAATATTTAAGAGGGCTATCTAAAATTAAAGTTAATCATAATAGTTGCAACACCAGTTTCATTTTTTTGTATTGTTTTTAAGCAATTTGAATACACCTTTCTTGTCCACAACAACATTTATTAAGACATGCCAAACAAAACGTACCGAGTACCGATTGCACACAGAGACTTAATATTGATACTCGTACACCTTATGAAAATAATTAATGTATTGAGAGTGAATCTGAGTTATTGACAATTACATAAAAGAATACTTTGGGTCATTGAGAAGATATTCCATCAATTTCCGCCTGAAAGCACCAATTGTGATGCAGTTTTTTATGGGCGGAGGGATATTGTTCCATCATTTTGTAGCAGAGTATCTGAAACTACCACGGAAAGCTGACTTGGCGTATGTGGGGAATATTAGTAAGCCGGTGTTCCGAGCATTTCGCTTGGAGAAGTTAAGTTTTTTATATAGGTACGGGGGTTAGCAAGGCGAAGAGATCGACGAGATTCCATTTTTAACAGGTTGGCGTTATTTATAAAGGGAGTCACATGACCTCTTCGTGGAAGGGGAAAGCAGAAACGAATGCAAACGTTTGAGTATTCTTTCGCTACGAGTTAGGACCTGCCGCTACCGTATCAGCATAATTTAAGTTTGATAATATTAATGTTTCGCATAATCTTATCCTGACATCAGTTGAGAGATAATGGCGTATTTGGTACATCGCTTTTAATCTATAGAAACAATTCCTGGCTGTTTGATGCTTGTTGATGTTCTTCAAAGTTCAATTCGCTGTGTACATGGATTCCTAAATTTCGGGTGATAGTGAGATTTTCCAAAATATAATATTCAATTGTGATTACGGGTTTATACCTCCGTATAGTATTTATTTGATGCTTTGTGCCCAGAATTTTAAGTTTTGATTTGAGGGGATTTAGGACGAGTCCGATATTTCTTGATATTGTTACCAGACTTTTTAAATTAATTTTAAATCTTGGTTTATCCGATTAACAGCATTTAGGGTATTGTGTGGTTCAAAATGAACATAAAGTTGTAGGTCGTCCGCATACATATGGTAATTACAATTTTTGTATTCTAGGAAGTCAGTCAGTTGTTTACTTAGAATTTTGATGTTAGGGGCCAGATATTAAGTGTAGAGGTTATTTCTTTCCAATGTTCGTTGGAGTCAGAGAGCTCACATTTAGAGAAATTTAATTCCAAATCAATAGATTTAAATTTTTCTATGATGACATGTAGATCCAGCAAGACTGAAACCGGATCTCCGCCGAGAGTCCCGTCATCCAGGTACCAAACGTTGAATTCTGATGAGAGCAATGTAATGATTGGATGTATAGCAAGGCTGAAAATTGCGGGGCTCAAAGGATCACCTTGCTGGCAACCAGTAGAAGAAAACAAACGATCACTTTTGTACATGAGTGTTGAATCCGCGCCATAGCACTGTAGTATATATTCGTAAATATAAGGCGCATGTTTCTGAACTTCTTTTAAAAGAGCACTTCTAGAGACAGAGTTGAAGGTATTTTTTACGTCTACTTTCAGGACCACTTGCCCGTTCTTTATATTTGCTTTTATATTTATGCGGAGGGCGTGGACGGCAGCTTCACATCCTCCCTTACTCCCAAAGCCAAGTTGCACTGGTTGAAAGGTATATGTAAGTTTCCGCGAAATACGTTTGCAACATACTTTGGAAGCAATCCTTCGGTATTTTTTTTTTCGGTATTATTATTTAATAATGCAATTGATGGCCTCTGTTCTCATCAATTGTGGTGTTCGGAGCCCATTTTGAGCGCCAGTGCGCTATCCACTGAGCCACAGAGAACGTCAATGTAATGGTTCCGATATTTACATAAATGTAAAATGAACTTTCTATTGAAAAAAAAACAAAACACCATCGTATAGAGATTAAAAAAACCCCTATTACGAGATGATATCTCTGTACTACTATTACGAACATAAAAATAATGCAAGTAATCTTATAATACATTGCGCTATTTTGTCATCATTGCAAATGTTCATCGTATACAAAACCAGAAATGCATTACGTACAGTACAATGTTTTCGCAATAAATACTCTTAACTCTATATCGTGGTAGAGCGAACCTATCACAGAATCGAAAGGCAAGTTGTACATTTCGCCCGGTATAAAACGGTCGATGTACCCGGCCACTGCACCAGTCAGCACCTTCAATTCAAAGTGTGTCAACATGATTGCATTCGTAAGTTACTATTTTTATATATGGGGCAAACGAGCGAACGGTTATCCTGGCTAAGTGACGAATAACGCATCCCATAGATTAGCACACATTCAAATCTCACAAAAATCCCTTCGCTTCTTTCAAAGTGCAACCTAAAGATTACGCTTTTTTTAGTTTTGGTAGTATCTGGCCTAAATAACCTTAATAAATTAATTTATCTTAGATACTAATAATAATCAAGGGGAAAGATATTTTGTTCCACGCAAAGTATTATAATAATAAAAAATATTTTATGACGGTTTTAAAATATATAATCACCATTCGCCGTATGGTAACATAGAATATGTAACGTTCGCCAAAATAGATAAGTACTTAAAATAGAATCACCTGTCATTGAGGAAAATTCTTAAGATAACGATATTATCTACCACTACAAATAGAATATACTTGTAGTTAGTACAATTCCAGGCCCCTATAGGGAACAATGTTCCCATCACCACTAGGTCAATGTGAAGACAAGAGAATAGAAAAGTTATACGCGAAAAATGACTGCTCGTCACCCTGCTCTGCTATTCATCTTGCATAAGTCATGACGCATCGTCAGTTTCCATAATATTTCTCTCGTTCTCTCTACTAGTATCTCATAACACATTTCATTTCATTACGGCCTGTGAAAACCGCCACCCTTTTGCAAAATTAATCTCCCGCTAATAATAGTCTATCAGCTACATATAATGTAAGGGTAAATTCACACCAAATCAAAACGACACGCGACGCGGCGCTCCATTTTGAAGATAGCTATTCAAAATTGATCTTTTTTCATTACACAACAATACATTCGTTTCATTGTAAGAGTTCGAATGTCAAGTTGAACCGCGCTGCACAGCGCACGTGCAGATCGCAGTGTATGACGGATTTCATTTGAAACGTGTTTCTTATTGTGTCGTATGCGTGTCGCGTATTGTCGTGGAGTGAACTGACCCTTACACACCAAATGCGTATACCTCAGCGGTAAGCGTCACTTCACAGCTTTCACACCGAGACGATTCAAGTTTTAGAAAGATTTTGAAAACTTTCGTGAACAAATGCAAATTAAACGATGAGCGTTTACGTGTAGAACGGTCGGCGTAGTACTCGCGACGCGAACGTTCTCGTGCGTGTGTGGGGGACGAAAGGGCGCCGTCGCCTGTCTCGTCGTGCGGGCTCGTATGATGGAAGCACAGACTAGAAGATATATATCCTTAGTTCTTACGTACGGAGATACAGCTTTCATAGAACGATCCAAATTTGAAAATTTTGACGTCTCCTTCAACGGCCCACAATTTTTCCACACAATCGTGTACACGTCGTATATATGTAGTAGTGCTATCGAATCGAACGCTATGTAGCTGTTTATCTTGCTATCTGTCCGTCTTTCTTTAATCCGAGATGGAAGCATCTAAATTGTACTTATATTAAGTTCGTAACTTCGTATAGCTAACGCGCCAACAACCCTAGTAGTGGCAACGTTCGGGATGATAATGTAGCTACATCAAAACAATCGTGCATATAATCTAGTGCTGTCAATCATTTCCGAGAGCAAGATTACGCAACAGTAGTTCTCGAGTGAAAGGACCGCGCCCGCGCTGCGCCCGCGCTGCGCCCGCGCCGCTTCCGCATAGGAAGCGGCAGACTGCAGAACACTCGTGCGCTGTGCAGCGCGAGTCGCGACCTACCTGAATACCTTCCAACCGCATTCACCACAGCCATTACCATCTACTATTACGTAATCTTGACGCCTCCAGTGGTTTAGAGCTTGGCTTTTGGATTCGGAGCTCATGGTTTCGATAACCGAATTGGCACAACAAAAAATGTTGTTTTCAAGTCTGGTTAGGAGTTTAACACAGTGCAGGCTTAACCTGACGATCGGACAATCTGACAAGAAAGATGCGTCGGCTGGGCATGTAAAAAGTTGGCTCTGTCCTCTGTGTTCACTTTGTCATTTGACATGTTGACATTTGACAGTTGACTGTCATCAAATATATTTAATAACTAGCTTTTGCCCGCAGCTTCGCCCGCGTGCTTCGTGGCAAAAAAAATCTATAGCAAATACACCTGCAATATAGTAATAGCACAGAGTAACATATATATCCCCTAGATATAATCTCCTACATAAGTATTAATATTGTAGTCTAAATAGCTTTTGAAAAATACCACATTATATTTTGTGATTTATGAGAAACAATCCCACCATACATTGTTTTGTTATAAATTATCTCCAACGGGATAGGTTAGGCAGCGTTTTCGATAAAAGCTTCCAGACGGCTTGATTTTTTTTCGACACCTTCAACAATTATCGTCATAAATCAAAGAATTTCCACTAATTATTATCAACCTAAACCTTCCTAAGGAACCACTCTGTCGGTAAATGTAAACTGCATGAAAATCCTTTTAGTAGTTTCTGAGATTATCGCGAACATACAGACAGACTCAGCGGGGGACTTAAATTTATAGTAAGTTTTAAAGAAAAGTGTAAAGTGTGCGTATTGACCCGCCCACGCTAGTTAACACGACCTTAGGCTGGGACTATACTGTCCGGAATCCGGTAGGCCGGAAAAAATTCAGAGCTATGAAAGCAGAACTCTGCGCTAATAAGCTGAAAATCAAAGTGTCGAGTGCCAAAATGTCATAACATATGACATTGACATTTGACTTGACACTCGTGTATTCGATTTCCAGCTCTATTGTATTAACGAAGAGGTCTATTTTTAGCGTTCTCAATTTTCTCCGGCCTTCCGGATTCCGGATCATAGTCTAATGTCTTTAACCTTTCAAAAAGTGTGCCATATTTCTCATTTCTCATTTGATGCAAGCATCCACTAAGGAAGGATTTTTCAAACTTCAACCCCCTAAGGTGGTGACATAAGTTTTTATGAAATTTTTTATTCCTTGGACATATTCGCAAGAAATTTCGTATGAATTGAGTACGGAAAAATAATGAGTTAAGTACTTATTTTAGCGTTTATCAATATTCAACCCCTAAAAAATATGGGGATGAAAATTTTATCGTTTAAAACCCAATTTCAAGCAGGCGAAGCCGCGGGCAAATGCTATTTATATTTTTTGCAGGCACTATCAAACTCTAAAACTTTCCTCTAGAACTCTATTGAGTTCATTTCTCATCTCTCATTGTTTCTCAAAAACGATTTCGTTCGCTTTTTTTTTAGATTTATTTTGCAAATCCCACTACGAGTACAGAAAAGACTTATCATTTTTCGGGCTATTATAATAGAGCCTATGACGTTCCCAAATAATGTCGCTTTCGATTGGTAAAAGACGTTTAAAAATAGGTTGAAGTAGATCCAGAGATTACCCCTTACAATCTCAGTTAGTCACAAACTCACTAAGAAACTAACTTTTCTTTGTAATACTCGTATTAGCTTTACCTCTTTATAATATTAGAATAGTTTATATGTTAGCCGCGCCTTTGTACGTAAAAAAGAAATCCTGAGAGAACCGTACTTTTTCCTGCGATTAAAAGTAGCTTATGTGTTAATCCAGAGACTAAACTACTACCATATCAAATTTCATTAAAATCCGTTCAGTTGTTAATACGTGAAAGAGTAAGGAACATTCATACATCCATACAAAAAAAAATCGCGTTTATAATAAGTATGGATATGTTTTATTGATTTCGAAAATCTTGAATAGGAAAACGTTAGTGGGTATTAGGCGTATAGACTTTGATCTTAAAAATGTTGGGAATTGTGGTCACCCATCCTAGTAGTATCCATGACCGGCGATGCTTAACATGAGTTAGCGCTACCACTATAATAGAACTTCTCACATATTGCTCCTAGTATTAATATACATAATGATTATGTAATACCTACGTAAAGTTTCAGCCAGTTCAACTAATCAGTTATTCTATTTTTATGTTATGTTATTTAAACTGACATTACTTTTATATTTATAAACCGATTGAAATGATACACACACAAAATTATTAGTAGAGCATACCAAAAGGCATTAGTGAAAACCGCATTCAAATCGGTTAAGCCGTTGACTTCGTACGCACAAAAACAAATATCCCAGGAACCGTACATTTTCCCGCAATCAAAAGTAGCCCATGTGTTAATCCAGAGTCTAAACTTCATAAACTTTATCAAAATCCGTTCAGTAGATTCTGAGATTAGTGCGTACAAACGTACAGACAAACAGATAAACAGACAAACAGACATAAATTCTAAAAATCATCGTTTTGGGGATCTCTATCGTTCATAAAGCCCACCTGTAATAGTTTTTCTTATTTATCTTCCATGTACAGACAGCGTCCATTTACAAATGTATTGTGGCGCTATTTGGTCCGCACGATATATATATTATTATTATTATTATATTGTCCACCATATTCCCACATTGGTGACCCTCGACAGAACACGCCTCCTTCTGGACAATGATCATCATTCCCCCACCCCACCGCACCACGCCAGCCAGCTTCAGCCTCATCGGGTACCTCGACCACCAGCCTCAACGCACCGCGGCCTGGTCGAACCCTCATCGGCTTCAACGGGCACATTCACTACAACGACCGGTCAGCAAGCAGAGCACATCTCTCCTGGTCAGCACGTAGCATCGGTCCCGCACGACAGCACTCCGACTCACTGGAGCCCGTGCAGCAGAGCAGCACAGTTTCGACTCACTGGGACTCTCTGGCACTGGCGACTCAAACAGAAAACTCAAGATTCGACCTCGGGTCTTCGGGGGGGAGTGATGTGGCGGACCAAATAGCGCCACAATCCTGAATCGCGCTACCGAAGTTTTCTATGATCGGCACTATGTCGAGGGTCACCAATGTGGGAATATGGTGGCAAGCCCCAAAGGGAGATTATATGTATAGATGTATAGATGCATACAGTTAACCTGTTTTGTTTATTTTAAAAATAACGGCCGACCTCAGTAGGTTGGTAGATAGTTGTATGTTAGTGTTGTTAGTGCAGGTGTAGATGTAGATGCAGGTGTAGGTGTAGGTGTAGGTGTAGGTGTAGGTGTAGGTGTAGGTGTAGGTGTAGTTGTAAACTGTAGGTGTAGGTTATAGTTGTAGATGTAGTTATTTACTTATTCCAGTTCAAAGTAAAGACATACCAAGGTGTGTCGAGACAGCTAACATATTATTATATAATTATTTTTCAGAAAACAGCCACCATCCTCCTCCTGGCAGCATGCGCTGTCGCCCGATCGTCCGAGGACTGGGAGCCGGAGGGCCACTCCCACACGGAGCACACTAAGCCCTACCACGTGACCGTGGTGAAGAAGATCGGCGTGCCCGTGCCGCACCCCGTGGCGGTGTCGGTGCCGCAGTACGTGAAGGTGCCCATCCCGCAGCCCTACCCCGTGCATGTGACGGTCGAGCAGCCCATACACGTGCCGGTTTATAAGGTGAGTTCCATGATAAGAGATAGGCGACGAAAGAAATGGTTTAAGTTCTGGCTTCTATCATATTACCATTATAAATGTGAAAGTTTGTGAGGATGGATGGATGGATGTTTGTTGCTCTTTCACGCAATAACTACTGAACGGATTTCGATGAAATTTGCTATGGTAGTAGGCTCTGGATTAAAACATACACTACGTTTGATCCCGAAAAAGTACAGTATCCCCGTGGGATACTCGATAGCATATTTACGTGGGCGGAGCCGCGATAAAAAGCTAGTATAATATAAGGTTTTGCAAAATCAATTACGGATATTTTGGGCATATTATGATCTACTGCGTAAGTAAAGACATTTAGGCTAAAAAATTATTTAAAATTTCAAATAAAATCTATTAGTTATATTAAATTAAATTAAATTGCACTCTAAGTGCCTTAATGACAAAACTCTAAGGCGCTGAGGTCATTAACCTCTCAGAAACAGCTGACTTTAAAGCGAAATCAAAGTCTTTATCTAAATAATATCAATTTTATCATATGTGAGAGGTCAATGACCTCCTTAGCGCTGTATAGAACGTAATATAATTTTATTTAGTATTTTTTTTGTCAAATTTTTTCAATTATTTTTCTCCCTAAACGTTTGAACAGTAGAAGCAGTAGATCATAATATGCCCAAAATATCCGTAATTGATTTTGCCAAACCTTACATATCGGCCGTAAACCAGGAACATTAATTTCTATGTAAACGAAATGGCACAGTTTCCTAGAGAGTAGTAATTGTCACCATTTTATATAGAATTAATTAATTCAGTATTACGGCAGCTATATTATGACTGCAACACTATCCTAGGAAGCCAGAGCTTAAGCAGCCGATGCGGACGTGCCACTGCTGGCATATGAGTGAGGTGTGTGGTGTAAGAAAGGCAGAGAAGGTTATCAAATTGCTACCTACCATCCGCAATGAGAGAAAAGTTACAAGTGATATAAATGTTCAATTACAATCTAAAAGCCAAAACTCTCAAACGGAGCTATACGTATAGATAAATGTATAAGATCAAAAGTAAACATTTGGATCTGTCACTGCCAAAGTTTACCTAATGTTAATGCTTCAGTTCCGAACTGTATGGTCGGGGCGCAATGAGGGTGTTTGATATTTTTTATGCCGATAGGGGAGAGCCAATGCACACAAAGCGTCATCTGGTGGCGTAAGTGGTATCAAAAACTTCGTACCAGGTGGCGCTTGGTAGCCCGACGGTCCTTGTCGTGTCAGAAAGCTGTAAGATGTCACGAGTTTAAAAACCCTCATCCTCGTAATTTATTATCATTAATCGGTTAAATCAGCGCGTGGACCGAAACGGTCCTATTATCATTCGGCAAAGCACCTCATTAAAGAATCAAAAACTGGCGTGACGCAGCAAAATATAAACAAAACAGTATATATTTACTATGAGTTGAAAAAGTCTATAAAATGATTTCAATAGCAGTTAGCACAGATTACATCATCCATTGTGGTTGTATCTGCGAATGTCACGGTGACAATTGCGTAAAGCAACAGCGCGAAAGTAAAAGTCCTCAAGTGGAGCGTGCATTCTTTTTCAAACGTATTCGCTCGCATTTGTGACAGTCCGATCTGATTTACCATCAGATATAGAAGTTGTTTTGTAATACTTTTGTTTACGTTAATGCAAAACAAAATTAACTTAGTAACCCAAGACATTATCAAGCAGTAAGCGAGCTGATGATGATGAGTTATAGCTAAGTACACTCTCGATTAAGACCCCTTTCAAACAAAAAAAACTACATCAAAATCGGTGCATTCGCTTGGGAGGTACGATGCCACAGACAGTCATACATAGACACGTCAAACTTATAACAACCGTTTTGCGTCAGTGGTATTTTTTAACCCCCGACGCCAATGTCCTTCCCCGTGGTCTACTCTACTTATCTGTGCCAAATTTCCTCAAAATCAGCCTGACGACGCAAACTATATAGCCTATGTTACCCGCGGCATCATTACGAATCTATTGACACCTCATTTATTAAAATCGGATCAGCAATTAAGGCGCTACGATGGAACAAACATATAGCATTTTCGGCATGTAAAACTGCTTCGAGGCTGGTCATCCGAATATCAATGTCTAAATCAGTACTATAGCATTGTTCTGTATATAAGAAGAAGATAGAAATTCGTAAATCATTAGTTTCGTTCGACTATGTCCGTAGCTATTCGACTGCCTTGCCCCAGGGCAGTTTTAGATGCCGAAAACGCTAATACATATATACAAAGACTGCCAAAATCATTAATCAAATCAAATCAAATCAAAATTTTTTTATTCAAAATTGGTATTTTTAAATACTCTTTTTGAACGTCGATACTACGTGATGCCTACCACCGGTTCGAGAACTAACCCAGCGAGAAGAGCCGGCAAGAAACTCGTCTGGGGCCATCTTTTACCAAAAAGATGGAAAATTATTCTTTTAAAATCAAAATTATTACAATGTTTACTTATGTCTATGTAACAAATAATAAGATAAGATAAGGAGCCACCTTATTCCCAAGGTGTGCCGTCTTGAATAAAGTCATTAATTTTATAATACGCTTTGGCACACAAACGCTCTTTAACTACTTTTTTAAACTTATTAATGGGAAAGTTTTGAACCTTTTCTGGGATTATATTGTATAAGCGTATACATTGGCCTTTAAAGGATTTACTAACTTTGCTTAGTCTGAACACTGGCATATCTAACTTGTTCTTATTTCTAGTGTTTACACAATGATTATCACATTTCTTTTTGAAGTTGTTTAGATTCTTTCTTACATATAACACATTTTCCAAAATGTATTGAGATGCGACGGTCAGAACTTTTATTTCTTTAAACTTTTCCCTTAGAGATTCAAAAGTCGACATCTTATAAATAGAACGTATAGCACGTTTCTGCAGCACAAATATTGTATTAATGTCCGCAGCGTTTCCCCACAAGAGGATGCCGTACGACATTATGCTATGAAAATAGCTAAAGTAAACTAATCGCGCGGTCTCTATGTCGGTAATTTCTCTAATTTTTTTAACAGCGTATGCTGCAGAACTCAGCAACTCATTACCCTTCCTTTTGGCTTCGCCGAAGTCGGTGATTAGTTCAGATAAGCATGTTCTTCAAAATGGCTGTTATCTTAATCTAGGTACTCTTGTTGCAGGTTGTTCCCCATGTGGTAGAGAAACCAGTGCCTTACACCGTCGAGAAACCCGTACCCTATGAGGTGGAGAAACCCTACCCCGTTGAAGTGGAAAAGAAGGTGGAGGTGCCCATCCCCAAGCCCTACCCCGTCCATGTGCCGGTGTACAAACACATCTACCACCATAAGGGTGGCAAACACTAAGTGCATAGCTTACTCAGTAAGCTTGTACTTATCAACCGTAGCCTAGTTCGTAATGTAGAGCCTGCTCTACAATCTACTGATAAGTGTTAGATAGCTTATTAGCATGCCTTGTCTCTGTCGCTCGATATAAAGTAAGCAGCGACAAAACTTCCGCATAAGCTATCTGACACTTACTAGGCGATTGTGAAACAGGCCCTTAGTCTAGGAGCGAGTAAAAGTCTAGTAGTATGGTTCCTATGGTTCTTCTGAGGTTTAGGCATATTGGTTTTTTGTAGTCTGTTCTTCTTGCAAAACACTTGTAACTGTACTTGAAACTGAACTTTTTGCATTGTGTCGAGTATTTTCGCTACAAAATTACTCGCAATTAGACTAAAATACTTGCCCAACGCCCAGAGAGGTGACTAGTGAGAACCAGGATTCACTGGAAAAGTCTAGTTTTCACCGGTTCAAAGCGGTTGATTGTAAATACTAGTGCCGTGGACTTTACCGCATTGTTGTGATATTTATTGTGTGCAAATTCTTTTATAACATGTTTGTTTGCATTTGTGTTGTTGTTGTTGATTATTTTTAATGATATTTTTACTGTTTTACAATATACATATTATATGTTGTATATTTTAACCGTTACCCCTTTGATATTTACCTTGTGCCATACATTTTAAAGCTGTACGTGCTGTAATCTGAGCCAGACAAGATAAACAGAGATATTGGCACGGTTTAGACGTGTATACATATTTGACTTTCACTACGGTCAAGGTAAGGTCGATGACTCCGTGAGCGAATTGGATACTGCGTCTGATTCCAACTATAAATGATTGAGTTAATGAATCATAAATAACTGAGGCGATATTTGAACGAAATTGAATTTTACTTTGGGGAAAATTCTAGAACTGATCGGAGGTCTAATGCTTGTCCTAGGCAGGCCAAATTTCCTAATATCATTATGTATATTTGTACGTTGAAGTGCCATTGTATTTCGTTCCCTTTTTATTATTAGATATAAGGTAGTTCTATTCCCCACTAATATTACCTGCACTCGTAAAAGTGACATTATATTTTGCCCCTTTGTTTGCTGCACATTCACGCCAATCCACGAAAAAAAGAAGAATATAGGAAAAAAAAAACTTTGCAGCCTGGAAAACCTGCACTGATAAAGTCTGCCATAAAAATATACAAACATCAGAACTAGTTTCACAATATACTGATAAGTGTCAGATAATTTATTTAGATGTTTTGTCTCTGTCTCTGTTAGATAAAACTTCCGAAAAAGCTATTCAACATATTATATGAGAATATCGTGAAACAGGACCTTAAATAATTTTAATAGGCAGTCGATAATAATAAGTTCAGTTATAAGAAAAGACCATGTTAGCCAGGTTAAACACTCCTAAGCCCTTCGATATTTTAATTTAATAATAACGACAACCTAAAAGGTGGATCGATCTTATAAAGCGATTATACGACTATTATGTTCTTATGGAATGTTAAAATTCTTACAATGTATACTAACTAGTTATAAAGTAAACTTTTATGTGTGAGAGCGTATTTTTAAAACGCACATAATTTTAAGGACTGTTTTATGATATACGCTTAAGGGGTTGTGCACTGGATAGAATTGAAAATTGTAGTTCTTTGAAGCCTTTTTTCTCAGTCATGGTCGTATTGAAAAATCCCAAAAAAATATATTATATTATAAATTCTGCATTACATTAAGCCGAGGACTGTCTTTTTATAAATTGAAATTTAAATATTGATTTAAAAATATGCTAAGTCTACCCTTTTTTTTAAAGTTAAAACCTGTTTTCTCTTATTCTATAAGTCACACGAGTGTGAAAATTATTTCAGTATTTTAAGTAAAACAAGACAACAGGGAAACCTCGTTTTAGTTTTTGCAAATTTTCTCCCAAATATTTATAGCTTTTTTATCTATTATATATATTTATTTTAATACAAAATTAGTATGGAACTTGACGCTCAAAGTCACTGGTGTTATACAGAGCCTTAACATCATATTATACTGTAAGGTATTGATACTCTACAACAGGTATAGGCAACCTTTGACATGTTGAGGGCCAAACTTTAGCGTGCAAATACGTTCGCGGGCCGCGTTTAAAAGTACTTAGTGCATTTTAAAGTAGTGATAATATTTTTGCGATAGATATTAGACATGAAATAATACGACAATGTTATTATAGTACAATTTATTAAAATAACAAAATGAAATTTAAAAAAATGGGACATTATAATTAAATCGTTAAATTTGCAATTGTTACAAACTACGAAAGTTAAATACACCGAAATCAATAAGACACTTGAGCTTGAATTTGGAAAACTAATCCATCGATATTTGGATTAATTCCACTGATAGAAATACGTAAAGAATTTTCCAAATTATCGTCAGTCAGTCTTGTACGATGTGTTGATTTATTAACTTTCATCAATGAAAAGAAACACAAATCAATCTTCTTGCGAATTTTCTAAGCTGCGGAAAATTGTCTTTTTCTAGGTATTTTTTGTAGAAATTGCACAACACATTGCTTCAAATATGGATTTTAAGAGTGAGTTTTCTTGAATCTCGATCAACTCAATTTGTAAGTGTATTGGAGCATTTTGTACATTACATTTTGTAGGAGTAGCAAATAAACTGAAACAGTCTTCCATGTTTTTGAAGTCGCTAAATCTGTTCGAAAATTGTTCCGACAGTAACTTGAGTTCTTCAGCATATTGAGCATAAGCAATATTTTCATACGCAGAGAGCATGTTGAAATGGTAACTGTTACCAGACAGCATCTGTGACTCCCACAAGCGTAGTTTGATTTCAAACGCTTTCAAATGGCTGTACAAATCATTTACTAACTGTCCTTGTATTTGAAGTTTCAAATTTAAATCATTCAAATAGCCTGTAAGATCGACTAGAAATGCTAAGTCACATATGCATTTTGGGTACTTAATTTAGATAGTGGTTTATCTTTCATTTTCATAAAGTCTGCTATCTCATTTCTAAGCTCGTATAACCATTTCAACATTTTTCTTTTGCTCAGCCTTCACAATAATATGTTACGTCGTTATATTCCGCTGATTTTTCATCCAAAAACGCCTTGAACTGACGATGGTTAAGCCCTCGGGATCGAATAAAGTTGATGGTTTTTACTACCACATTCATAACATTCTGGAGTCGAATGGACTTAGAACACAAGTTCTGTTGGTGGATAATGCAATGAAGGACTATCAAATCATCTTTTTGCACATTTAATTCTGTTCCTTTTTCATTCAAAATTCCGATGAAACCTTTACGTAAGCCGACCATAGAAATAGGTGCACCATCAGTGCATACTCCAATTAATTTTGACCATGGCAAGCCAAAACTTGTCAATACCTTTTGAACTTCAATAAAAATATCCTCTCCTGTAGTGGTTTCTTTTAGCGGCTGTAAAGCAAGCAATTCCTCAGTAACAGTGAACTCCTTATCAACACCTCGAATAAATATAGCCAGTTGAGCTGTGTCAGACAAATCGGTGCTCACGTCTAATGCTATGGAAAATAATTCAAAGCCAGCCATACGGTCAGTCAATGTTGTTTTTATATCATAAACCATCATTTCTATACGTCGAACAACAGTTCGTCTTGACAAACTAATTTCTTCAAAAATTTTTTTTTTTCAGGACACAAAATACCGCAAACTTCTAACATACACTCCTTGATAAAGTCTCTTTGGAAAATGGTTTTAATGCCTTTGCCAATTTTGAGCTAACTATAAAACTAGCTTTCACAAGCTTTTAAGCTTTTAGCTTTTGTGTTCTTTTAGCTTTTGTGTTCTTTGTTTATGAAACATTTGTTGTTGTTTTTCCAAATTTGCGGTAAGCTTCTGGATTTTGTCTGTTCTTAATTGTCCTGTCAGTGAGTGCAGCGTATCATGCTTAGTTGAGTAATGCCTCTTTATATTGAATTCTTTCATTACCTACTGAAATGGATTCATTACACAACAAACAAATAGGCTTACCATTGTGCAAGATAAAAAAGAATTCTTCAGTCCATTTTTCTTAAAACTGGCGACCCTCTGTATCTACTTTTCGTTTCTTTCCACCAGAAATCATTTCTGTTTACTTTTCTTTCAATAAACTTAATAACAAACTATAGTTAGTAACCACTCAAGATGCACACAAAGTCACAAAGCAAGTTGACGGCTCGAGCAGTTCGCTAGGATATCGCTTGTCCAAGTTATCACCTTGGTAGCTCAAATAGAACTGGACTAATGTTCCACCCGCTTATATAGGCAAAATGAAGGAATAATCTGGAATAACTAGTTTAGAATAATGAAATAAATAGAATGAGAAGCAATAAATCTTTTGATGTGTCGCCTGTGAGGCGGCAAACCTCAAAGAATTTGATCGAGCAAGCCGAGTGGCGGCGATTATCGGCGATTTGATGCTTGCCTCCTCACTGTCACTCCCGTGAGTATAAGTACCTAATGTAATATTTTAAAATTGGGTTTTTTCAAAATGTCTCGCGGACCAGATCATATCTTATAGCGGGCCGGATCCGGCCCGCGGGCTGGTTGTTGCCCACATATGCTCTACAATCTACGAACTACATGGTTTATTCATAAGTCAGCTGCATGTCTGGTAAATAAGATACTATATTTTTTTATGTAATAGTTGTTAATTATTATTAAAGTCTAAAACATTACGCTTAAGGCCTGTTTCACTGATTAGTGTCAGATAGCTTATTTGCATTTTGTCTCAGTCGCTCTGTATAAAGTAAGCAGCGATAAAACATCCGAATAAGCTATCCGACCCAACACTTATTAGAATATGTATTGTGAAACAGGCACTAAGTGTTTATTCTGTGATTAAATTTATTCTGTCTTCTCTTTTGATTATAGGCCGTTAGATAAGAATTGGCGCCTTCAATACATATACATCGTCGATAAAATAGAAAAGTGTCATTTTTCAAAATTTTCGGAAAGTAGACTATTCCTAGGGGTGATCTGATAAAAAGTATATTTTTGTATGGATAAAAGACACTTTATGTAATTACATAAAGTGTATTTTATCCATACTTTGCTTAGCTAATAACTTACTAATAAGATACTTTACTAAGGCTTACTTTCCGAAAATTTGGAAAAATGACACTTTTCTATTTAATCGATGCCATGTTTGTTATGTTGTGTGTCTTTAAATAATAATCATGACCTGCCACCGTACGTAATGCACAAATTAGTACACAACGTAACATGTGAACATGTTGTAGGCGCCAAGTCTATAGGCACATTTGGTTTGGTTGGTTTTGGTTTTGCTTGTTCAATTCTATAGTCTTCTTCTTCTTCTCAGTAGTTTAGCAGATATTTTATTTTACGTCGAGCACCGTAAGCCCGGTGTCCGAGGCCGAGGTTTATTGTCGCCTCTCGGTAGTTTATCTATTCAATAGCGCTTTTGATTGGATGACGCAAACGCGTTAGCCAGCCAAAAGCGCTATTGAATAGATAAACTAACGACAAATACCTCAGAAACCGGGCAAAGATAGCGAATATGATTATACTTAACTAGCATTTTCTAATATATCTTTATAATAATTTAAAAATTTCATCCCCTATTTTACCCTTCTAGGGGCTGAATTTTATAAAATGCTAAAATACGTAACACATTATCATTTCCGAGCTCCGTGGCCTAGTGGGTAGACCGTTTGATTCGCACTCGAGAGAGTGCAGGTTCGATTCCCAGGTTGTGGCGTGTACTAATCGAGACTTTTTCAGATCTCAAGTACATTATACGGACGCTCTAACGCTGAAGGAAAACGTCGTGAGGAAACCCGCACACGGTTGGCCCCGAACGTATTGACCCGTCATTCCTCTGTACTAGGCTGACTGTGTTGTGAGAATGCCGTATGTGCTTGGACAACCATACGACATTTAAAAACCGACTGTCCCAGGCACTACAGCATTTCAAGAGTGGTTACTTCGCTCGGAGATTACTGTATAAATCATTCAATAACGGATTAAAAGGCCTATGTTTTTTTATCATTTCCGTACTTATATCCTACAAAATATCATGCAAATATGTCCAAGGAATAAAAAAAATCATACAAAATTTTATCCCCTAATTTACTTCCATTTTTACCTGAATTTTGCAAAACCTTCCTTAGTGGATGCCTACGTCAAATGAGAAATACATGTGCAAAATTTCGAATTATTAGCCTTTTGGCTAATAGGCTAGGGTTTGGCCTGTGCGTTGATACATCAGTCAATCCGCTTTGCTTTTTATTTATATCATTATTATACATAATAATTATATAATTGATTATGTATAATAATGATATTTATTTATATCATTATTATACATAATAATGATATAAATATCATAAGTAAAATTATATGACTTCAAATTAATAAAAACCAGTATCACTTTTAAATATTATGCATGAAACATCTTAAAAATAATCTGGTATAATCTCCGGTACCACATGTCAAACTCAATCATTAAATCTTTTTGTTAGCAACACCGCACCTGCCAACCCCCCGCGGTCCAGGATTAATGTCCGTACCCGCATAAAAACCATAGTCCGTTCCGATTTATTTTACCTCGGGGTTATAGAAACCCGAAGAAATAGTCGTTATGTCGTCGGCATAAAGCTCCTGTCAGAGGTAAATTCTGGACGCACTGTATACAACCCGTAGATCACGAAAAAACACCTAGCAGGTCGATACTTTTTATGCCCACCAAAACAGCCTACTAATGTCAAAAACACGGTATTTATATCGTATTGTATAATTAAATTGTTATGTTTGACTTACACTCTCACTACTAATAACACGTTTTCAGCGCGGCTTTTACATGATTTAAAACCTACAATCTATTTGCTGATATTTTTAATTCGTATAGAATATATTTGTATCCGTATATGTTTAATTTCGTATTGCTATGTGCTTCAAAAAATTTTAATAAAACAACAATAGCTTTTAATTATTACTTAATACACTAGCTTTTGCCCGTGGCTTCGCCCGCGTGGTATAGTGTTCCTGGAGTAAACACTTCTTCAGAAATAACTGGAGAGTTATTTAATATTTTTTTATTTAAAAGGCAAATTTAACAGTTTATAATTCCCCTTATAAAAAATACATTTTAAGACAGTCATCAACTCAAAAGAGCCTCCGCTATTCACACTCTCTCGGCAAAACGAACTCAAGCGTTATTTTATGCCTATTTTAAAGCGTATATTCTAAAGCGTTATTTTATGCCAGTTTTCTGAGAGGCCGTGGTATTTCCCCAAATAATAATTACCGATCTGTGGACCATGTGTGGTAATAAACAGTCACCAGTGATGATAATGATTAGATACTACTTATATTATCAAATAATTATTATTATCTATTGTATTTAGTAGTCGGCGGCAATATGTAGCAGTAAGTACATATTAAATATATTACAGTGATGATGATGATCATGAATACAATGTTAGCAATAGCAAAATTTCAAAGACATTGACGTCGGTGCACAAAACTCTGATGAGTAGTGAGTGCCTATGTCATCATAATGCTATGTTGGTGTGAAGTGTGAAGATGGTGGTGTTGATGATTACTGTAAGTGGTATGATGGCATATGCCTGCAGTTCTTTAAACATTTTTTTTAATTTATCTATAAGGAGACAGGAGTTCTGTTCAGTACTTTTGGATCCAGGGTACACCTTGGCGCAAAATCTTACTTTTTGGTAGCATATGCTTGGACTACTTCAGAAAAAGTCGAAATCATCACATGTGTCCATAGAAATTTCGAGGAGTTCCCTCGATTCATCATGGATCCCATCATCAGGTCACCTATTTGATGTCAAAAGGACCAATTTGGGATTATCCTTTAGGTACATCAAAAAAAAGAATTAGGAAAATCGGTCCACAGACGGCGGAGTAATCGTTGAACATACAAAAAAAAAATATATATTCGGCTGTATATCAGCCGAACGTTTCCGCCTCCTTTTTTAGAAGTCGGTTAAAAAATATATATATCAAGCGATCTCGCACGTCGCGTCGAGGTGACAGGGACCCGTTTTTACCCATTGGGTTCGAAACCATAAAAACATTTTCAATATTGTATGCAGAAGTATATTGCTGTGAGTAGTTATTTGCTGAAGAAGTTTTTTCTCCAAGAACACTATTCCACACGGGCGAAGCTGCGGGCAAAAGCTAGTGTAGTGATAAAAAATGGTTATTGTGGGTTATCCCTAAGAGATAGATATATATCATCGCGGACTTTTTTGTTGGTCTTTTTAAGGTGTACAATACTGTATACAGTACATTATTTTGATCTCGTAGGGTTCAGTCAGCGTTTGCAATGTATTAGCACAAAAATATGTATTTATCTACGACGTTACATTAGAAACCTCTAATATTACTGATAATATTGGAGGTTATTAGATGTTTCTCTACTATATTATGCACGTTTTATACATATTAACCTTCCTCTTAAATATCTCGATCTATTTGATAAAACCTGCATCAAAATCCGTTGCGTAGTTTTAATGATCTAACCATACATAGGGACAAACAGCGGGAAGCGACTTTGTATTTACCCAACTACGGCGAAGCCAAAAGGAAGGGAATGATTTCGGCAGTCTATGTATGTTATATGTAATAATATATATGTTTAATAATATATATGTTTATTGCCAAAACTTTTTACACATGATATACCGATTCTATGTTACAATTTACTTAAGACTAGGATTTTTATAAGAAAACAGTTTGCAGCGGCCTTTGCACTAAGCACAGCTTGTGTCGCAAAAACCAGACAATGAGATGCCAGTCAATTTGCTCGGTATGTTTTTCCCTTATGGTTAACTACTTAACTACTGGTTCGATTTTAATAAATGAATCGCCAATATATTCGTAATGATGCCGCGGGTAACATAGGCTATATATTTTTTTTCAAAATTTTGTATTTCGAAAATTGAACCTCAGATTGTATCATCTAAAAAAATTAAACCGAGATAATCATCACGTGTTTGGTATCAAAAGAAAGGTCTTGACAAGCACACCACAAATATGTATACATATATTACACATTTGTCGTGTACTGGCTCAAATAGGTATGTCAAAATACACGTTTTAAATGCGGTCGTACAATTCGTACCTACCTACTAACCCAGTTGTAGAATTTTCGAGCATTATGTAATATAACACTTTATATATATAATTCATATATTATTTCACCTTCATTGAATAAATTTCAATTAATAAATATAATTTAATAAAGACAACACATAACAAATAAAAAAATTAAATAACCCTTGAATTGTCTAGAAGTCTACGTGCTGATGATGATGTATTATAGCTAGGAAACACTCTCGATTATGACAGCTTTCAAACAAAAAGAACTAGACTAAAATCGGTTAATTGGTTCATCCGATAGTGCAGATGAAATAAATTATTAGCATTTTTATTACTTATTCGTTCGATATATGTCACTATGCTGGTCTTACATATTCTTTCTGAATCGCAGTATCGTTGTGTCGGTAAATAAAGCTAATTTCAGACTACGCTATACTATTGTGCGATATAGCACTGCATGAACTCAGCGTATCGCACTATTGTATAGCGTATAGTAAGGCATTACTATACGCTATACAATAGTGTAATATAATAAAATACAATAGTAATAAACGTGTCCGTAACGATGTATGGTGCGCGATATTGTTGTGCTATGAGCTGTATACTATATGCTATTATATTATAGCATAGTCTGAAAGCCGCTTTAGTGTTATAATATTGTGATTGACTGTTGAATGATCTCAATTGTTATTCTTGATTATCATCATATTTCGTTCAAAATATAATACTATAATCGTTCTTTAAATCTAAAAAAAATCTTGGCTCGCTCCGCGCTCGTGATGATATTTTTATTTCAAGTGTTGTGATTAGGTACTTATTAATATTACTCCAAATAAATGTTTTTTTGGAAAACGGAAAAGTATGAAAAAAAAAGTTAAAGACTATAAACCGACTACGTGAAAAAGGGGTCGAAAAAGGAAATAATTCAAATAGAAATCCAGAAATGCTTAGGAAAAAAATGGTCAAGGTAGAGCCGTATTTTATAAGGTTCGGAACAGTCGATGTCAAATCTATTCTATAAGGTTCGGAACAGTCGATGTCAAATGTATTCTATAGGGTTCGGAACAGTCGATGTCAAATCTATTCTATAGGGTTCGGAACGGTCGATGTCAAATCTATTCTATAGGGTTCGGAACAGTCGATGTCAAATCTATTCTATAGGGTTCGGAACAGTCGATGTCAAATCTATTCTATAGGGTTCGGAACTGTCGATGTCAAATGTATTCTATAGGGTTCGGAACAGTCGATGTCAAATCTATTCTATAGGGTTCGGAACAGTCGATGTCAAATGTATTCTATAGGGTTCGGAACAGTCGATGTCAAATCTATTCTATAGGGTTCGGAACAGTCGATGTCAAATCTATTCTATAGGGTTCGGAACAGTCGATGTCAAATCTATTCTATAGGGTTCGGAACAGTCGATGTCAAATGCATTCTATAGGGTTCGGAACAGTCGATGTCAAATCTATTCTATAGGGTTCGGAACAGTCGATGTCAAATCTATTCTATAGGGTTCGGAACAGTCGATGTCAAATCTATTCTATTGGGTTCGGAACAGTCGATGTCAAATCTATTCTATAGGGTTCGGAACAGTCGATGTCAAATCTATTCTATAGGGTTCGGAACAGTCGATGTCAAATCTATTCTATAGGGTTCGGAACACTCGATGTCAAATCTATTCTATAGGGTTCGGAACAGTCGATGTCAAATCTATTCTATAGGGTTCGGAACAGTCGATGTCAAATCTATTCTATAGGGTTCGGAACAGTCGATGTCAAATGTATTCTATAGGGTTCGGAACAGTCGATGTCAAATCTATTCTATAGGGTTCGGAACAGTCGATGTCAAATGTATTCTATAGGGTTCGGAACAGTCGATGTCAAATCTATTCTATAGGGTTCGGAACAGTCGATGTCAATTGTATTCTATAGGGTTCGGAACAGTCGATGTCAAATCTATTCTATAGGGTTCGGAACAGTCGATGTCAAATCTATTCTATAGGGTTCGGAACAGTCGATGTCAAATCTATTCTATAGGGTTCGGAACAGTCGATGTCTAATGTATTCTATAGGGTTCGGAACAGTCGATGTCAAATCTATTCTATAGGGTTCGGAACAGTCGATGTCAAATCTATTCTATAGGGTTCGGAACAGTCGATGTCAAATCTATTCTATAGGGTTCGGAACAGTCGATGTCAAATCTATTCTATAGGGTTCGGAACAGTCGATGTCAAATGTATTCTATAGGGTTCGGAACAGTCGATGTCAAATCTATTCTATAGGGTTCGGAACAGTCGATGTCAAATGTATTCTATAGGGTTCGGAACAGTCGATGTCAAATCTATTCTATAGGGTTCGGAACAGTCGATGTCAATTGTATTCTATAGGGTTCGGAACAGTCGATGTCAAATCTATTCTATAGGGTTCGGAACAGTCGATGTCAAATGTATTCTATAGGGTTCGGAACAGTCGATATCAAATCTATTCTATAGGGTTCGGAACAGTCGATGTCAAATGTATTCTATAGGGTTCGGAACAGTCGATGTCAAATCTATTCTATAGGGTTCGGAATAGTCGATGTCAAATCTATTCTATAGGGTTCGGAACAGTCGATGTCAAATGTATTCTATAGGGTTCGGAACAGTCGATGTCAAATCTATTCTATAGGGTTCGGAACAGTCGATGTCAAATCTATTCTATAGGGTTCGGAACAGTCGATGTCAAATCGCAGCCGTCTGTATCTAAGTACCTTGGGGTATAATTATAGAAACTTCTCTATGCCTCAGGGTCAGTTCATACCTAGACGCGAAGCATCTCGGTGTGAACTGACGCTTCGATGCCATTAGTGGGTGCGACCACGGCTCTAACTTGAATTTTTTTTCCTAAGCATTTCTGGATTTCTATCTGAATTATTTTCTTGCTTCAGCCTTTTTGTACCCTTTTTTACGTAGTCGGGTTATAGTTTTTTTATACTGTGTTTTTGTGCGAACAAAGTCCCAGTCTTCGTCTAGCTCAGGGATTCCCATAGTGGGTTCCGCGGAATCTAGGCGTTCCTCGAGATAGTCATCATAGTTCCGTCAAAATTATTTATTACTAGATGTTACCCGCAGAAAGAAATACCGCAGTAACCGTACCTACATTTTGCTGCGATATAAGGTTGTATATATCGTGTTAACCCAGAGCCTAAACTACTGCTATATCAAATTTCTTTAAAATTCGTCCAGTAGTTATTGCGTGAAAGAGTAACTAACATCCACACATCCATACTTGCAAACTTCCGCGTTTATAATATAAGTAAGGATAACCTTTTATATAATATCATAATTATGTACAAATATTATTTTGAATACTTGTACTTTTACGGAAGTCGTAAGGTTACTAGGTATAATTAGCTAGAATTCAGCCCGGACTAGAGCTCATAACAGACTAGAGTTCCGTAACCCTACATCAGTCTGTGAGCTGTTTAAGGACTTCTTTAAGCTATCATGTTGCTCTTAGCATATCAGAATCGCCAGTAAAAAAACGTTTCCTTATTTACTTTGGCAAATATCTGACCTAATTATTCGCGTGTATTTCAGGCGCGTTTGTTGGGAGAGCGCGAAATTTACCAGATCGTGTTGTTTATACACGGAATATATCACGCGGGTTTGTTATCTTATTGTTCATATTGAACCTATTAAATATATTGAAATGCATTTGGCATTGTTTTTTTCTTTATTATTTTACTAGATTTTGCCCACGGCTCCACCCGCCTTAATACAGTATCTCACGGGAAAACGGTATTTTTTTCTGAATAAAAAGTAGCTCATATGTTAATCTAGAGCTTAAACTACTACCGTGCCAAATTTCATCAAAATCCGTTCAGTAGTTTTGCGTGATAGAGTAACAAACATCTACCCTCACAAACTTTCACATTTATAATAGTAGTAGGACTAGCTTTTGCGCGCGACCGTCCGCGTGTGCCCTTATTGCATCCCCTTGACCGGGGGATGAATTTCAGAAAATCCTTTTTTAACAAATATTTACGTCATAACCACTTTCTGCGTGAAAAGATTCAACGCAATCCGCCCAGTTGTTGATATTTCACTATACAAACTTTGTACCCTATTTCACCGCTTCAGGAGACCAATTTCAAAAAACTATAAAATAAGTACTCAATGATTTGTATTTATTAGCTCGGATACAAAATTTTCATGTAAATCAGGCCGCATTTAAAATAGTTTCCATACAAACTTTCAACACTTATTTTATACCCTCAGAGGGTGAATTCTAATAAACTGAAACGCGTATTTAATATATTTATTCAAAAGCATGAATCTAAATTTTTAACGAAATCGGTGCAAATCTAAATATTTTCGATACATTACGAGATTTCAACACCTTTAAAGGTAGATTTTTTCCAAAACACTTCTTAGTGTGCGTCTACATTGTAAATTAAAACCGTCAGTCACTCAGTCAGTGGGGACATCTCCTTTTTTATATAATATTCGGATTCGAATCCCGGTTATAATATTCCGATATTATAACCGGGATTCAAACCCACCACATTCCGAATTTTCGAACAAAGCAAAAATTATACATGCGCATGTCGCTTACCAATCTGCCAATCGGACTGACATAATAGATTCGAAATATCTTATTCCAATCGAAAAATAAAAACCTTCCTTTTATATAATATAAAAATAAAAACCTTCCTTTTATATAATATAAAAGGAAGGTTTTTATTTTTCCATTCTCTATTTCCTACTAGCTTTTGCCCGCGGTTTCGCCCGCGTGGAAAAAACTTCTTCAGCAAATAACTCTACTCACGCATGCGCGACCGCTTGATATATATTTTTCGCGTTTGAATATAAATTTTACCACATCTTCTAAATATAAAACTGTATGGTTTAAAGGGCTACTATAATAATTAATGTGTATGAAATGCTTAAAGTGAGTAACGTATTTAATTTCATAAGGATCATACTGTATCCGTCTAAATAGCTTCTGAAAATACCATACATAATAATAAGTATGAACTGGGCACGGGCAGCTAGTTTTATTGTATTATCCAACCACTGTCCCTGCATTTTAAATATGTAATATCTTCGAAAATATTCATATAAATTACATGCTGTAAAGCGCCATATTGATCTATATTAAATGCACAATGTATTTAAGGTACTTAATTGGATAAGGATTGATGCTGTATTGCTTAAAATCGCATCGTAAATAAGCTATTATTTCTCGTAAAAAGTAAAGGATAAAAAATCCTACTTTTTTGTAGTCCTTTTTAAGGTGTACAATACTGTAGTACATTATTTTGATCCAACTCGTATGGTTCAGTCAGCGTTTGCAATGTAAGAGCAAAAAAATGTATTTATTTACGACATTAGAAACCTCTAAAATTGTCAGTGTTTCTCTAGTACATTACGCGTGTTATATACATATAAACCTACCTCTTGTATCACTCTATTGATTAAAAAAACCCGCATCAAAATCCGTTGCGTAGTTTTAAACATCGAATCATACATAAGGACAGACATCATATACAGAAAAAGCGCCTTTGTTTTATACTATGTAGTGATAACGTACTGTAATTAATTTTCTCATTTTTGTTCACAAATAATACAGTCACAACTTTAAGAATATCCATTTTAATGGTTATTTTAAGATTTTTTTTATCGAGAAAATTTACAGAAAACGTATTCTGAAAACAAAGGTTCATTTACAAATTTGATCAAGATTAAGATACCTATATTTTTTATCCCGAAAATAGGTACTGTTTCTTCCCCGTACAACCATTTACGCGGGTGGAGCCCCGGGAAAAAGCTAGTGGTCTAATAATATTATTGTAACTATGCGATACACATAAAATTATTGAATCAGCTAGCGTAATGCTCATCGTCCAATAACTTTATGATACCCAATAACATTACCCGAAATTACACAGAATAGCCCAAGCGTTGAGATTATTATTTATTGTGATAAACGTCCTGTTAATTTTACCTGTACCACAGAATGCATATTAGTACAAGTCATGTAACACAGTTTAAAGTATAGAACTACATAGTATCTTCAGACATAGAGTTTCTACTATCTACTAAATTCTATATTTTAAACTGTTTAGGCTAGTGGCTTTTCAATGATAAAAAATTTAATGTATCCGCTTATTCAATAGATATCTACCACTGGTGAAGATACTTTACATAGAAAGTTAACTTATAAATATAAACATAGACGTATATATTATAGACGAGGTATGTTGAGGCAAAAACTGTCTCCACTTAAACAACTTTTGGAATTATTTGGGGCCACTATGACATTTAAAGCATGGTGAAATCAAGATGGCTGACATTTGAGGTAAGTACTAAGTATGCTAAAAACCAAGATGACGCAACTTTTTCTTGTATGAAGATTTGTTCTGTCAATTGTACATTGTACGTCATAGCTTATCTTTAGTTTTGAAACCTTTGAATATAAATGATTTTATTGCCCATTCATTCTATATAATATTATGTATCTGCACATTTTATTTGTTTACTTGAGTTCTTTACTGCAGAAAACTATTGACAGTAATTGGACTTAGGCTACTGGCATTTCTACTAAACAAAATCCAAATATATTCCCGATATTAATTACACGAAGTTCAAACGTTCTAATTGACATTTCAAAATGGCGCCTTTTTAAATGTCATAACGGCAATCCGTATTCCATGTTTGAATTTTTTATTCGCCGTTAGTATCGCGTGTTCAAACGCGAATTGCATTCGATCTAGCCGCCCACAGACTTCGTAATTAGCCTGCACTAGCTTGCCTACCGTTATGAGCTGTGTTGCCATAGCAATTAATAACCTTTAATACGTTACTTTGTCGTTAATGCCTTAGCGTTTGTGTTTAATGGACTTTCCTACGATTTCCTAGATCATAGATAGGTCTAACACCACTGCAATTATTGGTAAAAACCATTAGTAAGTGTAATGTTTTTAACTAATTTACAGCTGTAATACCTAGGTGGCATTGCAGCTGTAAATTAGTCAAAAACATTAGCCCACGTTCCCACGAGCAACTTTTTGTGGTCGCTAAAGAAAAAATTGCACTGTAAATAGAGAGCTCTGCACTAATAGAATAAAGCTAAAAATCGAAGCGTCAAATGTCAGATTTGACAGCTGTACACGATTTTCAGCTCTATTGTAATAGAGCACAGTTCTATTTAAAGTGCAGTTTTTTCTGTCGCAACCACAAAAGGTTGCTCGTGGGCACGTGGGCTTAGCCTCTATATCAGATCTAGTCTATCTATGGTCTCACTGGACCTTCTATATTCTATACCAGTTCTAGCACATATTTTTAGATGTCAATTATCAATTTATTGTTAATTTTATTTTATAACACAAAAAATTAAATTAAAATATTATTCAACCAAAAAATATTTGCGCTTTAAATGTGATCACTAATAACTACACAGTTTTTATCTACATATCTAAACTCCAAAGCCACAATCATTATTACCGTGTTGACATTTCAATTCTGGCGCCAAAACAGTCCATAGACAAGCATTTGTCAAAGTGTCAAACTGGCACGGAACTGTCAATGAGTTATCCATAACTACAGCTTGTCAATCGTCGGTAGTAGATAAAAAAACAAGGATAACGGCCCCGCTGATATATTGTGAAGGTAGATTTTGATTAAGTATCCATAAAAAGAGTAGAACTACGATGGATCTATAATAACTGCTAGATACACAGGCAAATTATAGTAATAATTTAAAAACAAAACTTGTCAGTCAGGTACTGATAAAAATATATGGGCATTTATTTGCTTTAAGAAATTTTAGGAAACACAAATATAGGACGTAAATTTGAAGGGATACAAACGCTTTTTTCTTGGTATCGCCTAAGTTTTCGTAGGACCTAAACTCTTACCCCTTAATAATAAAAATATTTACACAACGGATAGATTAAAGAACGTTGCTGTCTTTGTTTGTCAAGTGACTTTTCCAACATATTAGACAAAGACAGCAACGTTGAACGTTGTATAATTTATCCGTTGTGTTAATATTTTCATTAGTAAGAGGGTAAAAGTAGATTTAGCCGTTAGGCTTTATCTATTAGGCCTACATCGGTGGCGCGATAGAGTTGGTGGTTTCTCAAAATCGCAGCATTAGCAACATCAGCCGTTCATCACCGACGTAAAAATCGTCCAAAACAGGCAGACAACAATGGCGGCATTTGAATTCAATCCGGATGCTTTATTCCTTTTGCCTCGCCACATCCATCCTCTGCATCATTTGGACAGAGAATAATACCATCATTTACTTAGTGCTCGATGCCGCCTAAGATACTTTTTTATCGTACTACTTAATTAAAAACCATTGTATTGTTAACAGACTTACGTTAATTTGGTTGATAATTAATTATTAAGTTGTGAGCGGAGTATATATCTCAATTTGCGTATCTAACGGCCGAATACTGAAATGATAGTTCAATTAAATGACGCTCAAATCACATGCTGTTCTTGTCACTTCGGCTAGCAGAGACAGCGATAGCCTGTGAATAGATGAGCTCTTAATTTTGATTAGCGTTTCAGTATTATGCCGTAAAGCTATCTGTGTCTAAAGTTATAATGGTTTACATTACTGTGCATTATGCATTGAGATTAAGCTGAAAACCTACTAGATTGCAATAATTTACGAAATAAGCCTTCTATTAGCTTTGGATGATATGTGCCGCAGTTTTATCGTGACGTGAAATACTATTAAAAATTACCCGATCAAGCCACGTAGGTACGTTCAAATGTATCCTTGATGTTGCAATGTGAATACGCACTGGTAGAGCTGCAGTTGCAGCTTGCCGTCCCCTGCGCCTGCGCCGCCATCGCTCAACTTAATTGTTGCCCGTTATGTAGTTGTAGTTAGGTCTTGACACCCTCACCTTATACTCCTTACGTTCAAAATACTTCACATAATTAAGACTGTGCAAAGTTTGTAGGAATATTCTGGAATTCTTAACATAAGTACTTTACCTTTACAATTTGTCATTTGAATAAATAGGTTTTAAAATTAATTTAACTTAAAACATTAAAACGTAATAGAGTAACCTATTTAATAAGAAAAAGGCTGGGGTTTTCCAGTTTTTCAGTAATCTCGTGACTCACGACTCCGCCATATTTAAAGTTTGAACTTCGAAGGGAGTAATTTGTCGGGGGCGTGTGCGTACTGCGTACGTAATTGGCGGCCAAGTGGTGATAAAAAACACTTGTTTGTCCCCGTCCCCGCCCCAGGCATTTGTCAGACCATAGACTGTAGAGTGTAGACTAAAGAGCCAAAACGCAACTTAAAGATTTTTATCTCATCAGCAAAGAGTAAAAAACCGTATCACTTAATAATTAATATGCTATTAGGACGACGACGTTATCTACACAATATTGAAGCATAAGCCTCATAATTAGTAATTATATCTAGCAAACGTAGGTAATAATTAAGTACTAATTACCTTTTAATTTATGAGAAGTCCAATTTTATAACATACTCGGAGATAGTAAAAGTTATTTTTATAAATTATAGTAAGTAGTAACCGAAATAAATCTTATCCAGGCATAAAGGTGACATTTTTATAGGCTTCACACACTAAGGTTACAAATAAATATGTTCTAAATTCAAAAATTCAAACAACCGTCATCAAATGTCATTACGAATCGTAAATGATAGCCTCATTAGCACCTTAATTAGTTCATTTCGTAAAAATAAGTAATTAAAAGCACATCAACAAGATCAAACATAAATTACATTAATTAATATTTAATATAATTAGGCGTACACTTATTAATAGTGTGATAATTTTTCTATAAACAGGTAAATTATTTTCGCGGCTTCGGAGGTCCGCCACACTAGCGCTATAAAGTGCGGGGTTGCCAGAGCCAGAGCTAAGTGAATTTTTTAAATATTTTCTATAGTGCAAAAAGCAGGTGCTGTGAGGTTCATTTACATATGTAATTTTTATATAACTGCCAGCTGTTATAGGACTTTAAAACATCTGCGTATAATGCAATAAAATATGATAATAATCATGTCCTCGCTTTATACTTCACGTAATGTATTGCTGTGTATTTAGTGTACCTTCTACCTACTGACCTCTTTTTGTGTGCGTGGTATACTAAGTATTACCCCTACTATACGTATATAATATCGTAAATCACTCTATCTATTGCAGAACACTGCATTAAAACATGTGTGTGAATTAGTGCATGGATAGATTAATTCTATAAACGACGGTCACGAACTAAACATCTTTGATTTCGACTCCCCAAGACAATTACAGTATACTACATTAAAATATTAGTGTTATAGTCAAACCTCGAAGCTCCGGCGCTTCTAGGTTTGACTAGTCAATGCAGGTCTAACTTGACGTCTCAGTCAAAACCCAAATAGTTTAAATTTTTTCGGCCTTTGACTCGAGTCCGCCAGTCGCTTCTAAAAGTGCTAACACATGTACGGATGTGAAAGCGAATCCGTATTCGGTACGGAGCGAACCACCGATTTGGTCCGCTCCGTATAAAATCTGACCGCGTGTAGAGTAGTCCGGCGAAAATAATTATTATTAATTGAGTCCGCCGCTGTCCGCATCGGATTTGGTTCCGTCCGTACCAAATCCGTACGTGTGTAGAGCAGTCGGGCGTTTGGGCCGGACGACGATCTAAGTGTTCCCAACTTAGGGATTTCCCCCCCAAATTTAGGGAAAAAAATCTACGGGGGTTACTGGAGGCCAGGATTTTTAGAGTTTACTCCTTAAGAATCAATTTTTATATGTGTATATAGCCCGGGTATAAAAATTTATAGGGAAAAAATCAGATTAAAACACGTTAGTTTTATGTAATTTACGCGTAAGTCTTTATGTTAAACACATAACCTTTTTTTCTAGCTTATTATCTCTTATACCTGTAAATAGCATAACTAATCAGGGTCGAATTAAGGGTTAAGTTTGGGGAGTAATTTTTGAGAGTTGGTATCACTGCACGATTTCAATAGATTGCGGGAAACATCTTCGTCGTTGAAAACTAGCACTGTAAATATAACTATGTGCTAATACAATAAAGCTGAAAATCGAACACACGAGTGTCGAGTTTTCAATTCGATCTGCCAGACCAAATCCGTTCGAGTGTCTGTTAGCACTATTAGATCGACTAGGCAAAACCCGAACTAGATATATTTTTCTTTCAACGTTTGGCTCAAGCAGTAGGAACTTCTAGGTTTGATTAAATACATTGAAGTCAAACGCCAAAATTGGAATTTAATTCAGGGTGTCCGGTTTCCCGAAGGCTTTGGCCAAACCTAGGATAAAGTAGTCATTCCGGGATGAGACTGCATATCTACCTTTGATTGTCACATTATTACTGAACTAACTCCTTCAAACAAATCTGGGAACTATAGCTCTTTTTACCAAATTCGTCTTCTCGTTCAATCGGGATTAGGGCCAGATAGTATCACGGATTGGGGGAGGGAGGACCTGCTATTGCTTTACATTTAGTGCACTTTTTGGCTATCTTCGGACGACATCTCTGTCCGAGCGCTGGCTTGTGGTAAATTACGGAATGAACCGCGGCCGCCATTGTATGCAGATCGGCTCATGATTTGCATCAAATATCAAACAAACTGCCCCACCTAATTATAATAAACACATGTGCTAACATGGGTTAGGCATGCTCGCTTAAACACGGCCAGGTATCTTTCACATGTTACTGAAAGGGCTGATAATATTTTCTTTTGCGAACGATTAGAATGGTTGTGACGATATTACGACCATCCATGTTGGTGAATGTTAGTGAGCTGACTAATTCTCGTAAATAAAAATACTGGATTCGCAGTGTTTTCCAGTCTCTGTATATTTTGACTCACTCGTACGGGCACGGTTTTATATGTGTGTGAATGTCTCAAGGAAAGAGTTCCTTGAGACTGAAGCCATACTACCATATTTAACCATTTTTAATATACGAGATGATTGGCCTTCTGAGTTCTGGTTAAATTAGTGAGCTAAATGGATGCCTTGCGTTTGAAATTAGTAATCAATCTTAATCTCAGTTAAGGTATCTGAGGTACATTCAATACATTTCAAAATTGACGTGAAGTTAATCCTAGGATTAACTTCACGTCAATTTACGTCAATTTTTGTTTGAGAATCTGAGATCAAAGTCAATCTAAGATTTTAGATACGTTATTAATTGCGGGCGTTAGTGGGGGTGGCTGAAGACCAACTAGCAACGTTTAATCAGAACCCCAATTCTAGTATTGATCTTAGATTTTATAATATATATATTTACTCTCAATGAATTATAAATGAATCGTCATGATTGTAAGATTTAATTAGCAGAATCGACTGAACTGAAGGTGGCTGAATGTCGTCACAGAAGTCATACTATGTCGTGAAGTCATTTAGTATTTACCCGACTACGGCGAAGCCAAAAAGAAGGGTAATTAGATTTTGGCAGTCTATGTACGTACCTATGTTTGTTCCACCGCAGCGCCTAAACTACTGATCCGATTTTAATACCTAAATGATGTGTCAATAGATTCGTTGTAATATAGCCTACGTCACCCGGGAGGCGACGTAGGCTATATTATTGACGTAGTCGGGTTATAGATTAAAAAAAATTATATATAATGTTATTGATATTAGGTTAAGTACGACTACTGAGTAACTTGTAATTGTGAAATATTTTTAATAAAAAAAATAGTTTTGATGAGATGTGTGAAAGTATAAGACCTTGAACTATTAATTAATTAGAGTATGCAAAATATATATTTAAAGACGACGAGTGTAGAGAAATCTGTTTGGGAATACATAATAATATACAGTTTGAACTAACAGTCGCGTTTGAGTTACACATTTGAGATATTCATAACGAAGTGACCTAGTGTCTATAAATCTGCCAGCTGCCACAGACTGCAGAGCGGCTACAGCTTAATCATAAATATGTTGAGCTTTGTGGGGAAATAGAGCTTTCTTTATGATTTTAGTTCTATCGAGTGTGTTTCGGTCTGGTTTGGTCGAATTGTATGCAAAATTTCAGCAATGCTATGCATGCAGGATGCTAAGAAATTGATGACGACTGGGCTCCTTTATTTTCTGAAGTACTTGTCTGATTCTTAGCTTTCACGACTGCCATCTAGATTCTAGAACATCTAGGAAGACTCGTGCTAATGTTTCAGTCACAGGATAACATCTGCTATCATTTTCAATAGCAGAAACAACGGCCTACCGGCACCGACCATTGTTCGACCACAATGGCACGACTCATTAGTCAGCCGGTCGTTAACGTCCAACCGCCGCGGAACACTAACTTTGTCAGTTGTTCCGCGTCAAATATCTTCCATCTCGAAACTATATCTCCTTGGACACAATTGGATAATAAAAGGAGCGCGCTCGATCCACAGAAGCTCCAGAATCCAGATGCGTATCGGCGCGCCTAAAAGCGGCATGATATGACGTCCCCGCGTTCCTTTTTCGCCCGCGAATTGTCAACTGGAGACGACGGCCGATTTGAATACGTTCCGATTTGAATATAAAGGTCGGCGCTCGCGTGTCGCCGCCATACATCAAGTCCGAGGGCTTTAAGTCTTCCGAGCGCTTTTCGGACACAAATAAGCGTCTGCCGCTCGACAGGGAGCGCATAAACGGGCAGATTAAACCTGGGAAGATATGCTCCACTATTTATGCGACTGCGTTTCCCTTTATTTCGAGACTATTCCGCGCGGGTGAGAATGTTTTAACTGTCGCTTGGTCGCGGGCCAGCGGTATTGACGCTTACGAACCTAATCGTATTCGAGGGGCGCTCATTGGTAATCATTTAAAAAATTTATAGCGTGTAAAAGTCGATATAACGGCGACACCCACGACATCGTATCGCCGGCCGCCATAAATCATTTGGCCACAATTACAACCATTAAACGGGCCGCAACTCTTTGATATTCTCCATCTTATTTATTATAGCGAACTTATTAGGATGCTGTGGCATTAATGATGACAGATGCGATACCGTATCGCGGCTTAATGCGTTTTGTATCGACTCGCGGGAGTTTAGTCGATGAAAGAAAAAAAACGTCGGATGAAATACGCCCATGCACGTGACAAATTTGTCCACCACGACTCCTCTATTATCTATTAAATCCTTTAATTTCAAATTGTATTCTTGTTTTTCGAGGTTTTTAATTAAATGATGTACCTACTTGTCCCTTGTGTCGTCAACTTTTTTATTTTTGTGTAACCAGATTATACAACTTAGACCACACCAAAAGGTCTAAAAGTAAATACATGTAAAACAAGTTACGAGGAGATACAATGATATGAATGTTTACCTTATATCCTATTAGGTGGTTGTAAGTTAGGATTATAAGTAAATAACATCTAGGCAAGTAACGCCGTATACCTATTATGCAGAGACATGAAGAATATAGAACCTCAATGGTCATGGAAGATAGAGTAAAGAGTTCCTCGGTACCGGATTAGCCATATAGGCGGAGGCAGCAAGAGCTACGGGCCCCGCGCTCCAACGTCTGTCCGGCCGCATCGACCGCGGGAGTGTAAAAAATAATTTTCAACAAAGTGATAACAACGCTGAAAAAAGAACTCTGAGCTAATGCCTAATACAATAATGCTGAAAATCGAACACACGACAGCAATTAAAAATCTTGACGCTTGTGAGTTCGATTTTCAGCTCTATTGTATTTTCCAATAGAGTTGAAAATCCATTGTATTGTAAGAGCTGAAAAACCATTGTAATGAAAATCGAATTTCATTTCAATTGATTTTCAGCTCTTCGATTTTCAATACAATCGATTTTCAGCTCTTCGATTTTCAATATAAACGATTTTCAGCTCAATTGCTTTACTCCCACCTGAGTAGCTAAAACTCAATTTCACCATTTTCACCACGTCAATTCTCAAGTGAAATTAATCATTTACATTTTGTATATTGTGGTATTCAAAATACAACTCTTTATTAGAAAGGAAATTAATTAATTAGCAGATTTTCTTTTTCATAATTTTATAAGCCTGTCAAGCAACACGTTCTAAATACAAAAAAAAAGTATCTTAAGGGCCTCGCGCCTCACAGCCGAAAAAAAAAAGTAAAAGCCAAAAGTACACGCCACAAAGTTTTTCTTATAATAATAAAAACATAAGAAATTAATTCTCAACTTAAAGATATTCCACGAAGTCATAGATCGTGAAGAATAAAAAAAATTAGCTTTTATAATTCTGTATAAATAAGGTTTGGTAAAATCAATATAACATTGCGTTCTTTACGGCGTTCTGTAAACTACATACGTATTATATTATTAAGTACCGATGTTCTGTTTTGATCTGATGATTTTATTGTATTTTTCCGAAGTTCACAGAATTTAAAGTTTTTACAGAATTAGAAACAAAATAGAAAAAAAAAATCTCTCGCACGCTACACTCGCATTAAAGGGCAATATAATATTACTTACTGTCGACTCGTATCCGTGTAAACAGTAAATATTTTGTTGGTAAATTGTAAATTGTATTACTTATTCTATATGTCATTCTCGTGTTAAGTAGATTCCAGATAATCTTAAAATATATTACGAAGTAGAAGTCAAGATCGCATTTTTTTTTTTTTTATAAATGAAATGAGCTTTTAACAATGCAATATATATATAAAAATTCACTGTCTGACCTTGTGTGTGGTAAGTTGATATAAAATGTATAAACTAATTAATATAGAAATTAAAGATTTTATATCCTAAACATGGGAACCGAATGCAAATCAGGGGGGGGCTCGCGGCAAAATTTGTACTGGCTTAATCCGGCACAGGAGTTCCTCTATGGTCCAGCCTTCCACATTCCAAATTCCAAACCTTCATCAAGTTTCTTCTGTCAACTGCTTTCATAATAATAATATGAATCAATTATTGGAGCTTAGCATCTAGGTAGGTATATTAAGGTGGTAAAAAACGTTCCAAGCAAATAAATATACTGGTGTGCATAATAATAACTGTAGCTCTGGCTATCAAATGCTATCAGTAGAGGCGAATGAGGTCCTATATCATTCTTAACGCGATGGTTACGCTTATCTAATTTAATTATTTACCTCGCTCGAGAACCACGGGGTCCCCTTAATTATTACTCAGATAATTAAAAGAAAGATTACCGTAGCATAGCGACTCTTAATTTGCATCTTACAAATAACTCGCGTTAAATTGTATTATTCTAAACAACAAAAAATGGTTCAATATTCGGAATCGTCGTAACATGATCACGTACTTTGAGATAAGAAGGAACTTTTTGTATAAAATGGAGTCATAGACAAATCGGTCTAGATCGAATCTAATTCAAATTTAAACGCAGCGCGCGGGAACATGTTGTTTTACCGCGTTTAGTTTAATTTTAAATTCAGAATGTCGTTCGACGCAGCGCCCTGCGGCGTTATAAATGATGTTCATATATTTAACATCAGTCCGAACTCCGATGATATCTCTTTCAATTTTTGAAAGGATTCCGACGCAACGCGGTCAACAAATTAATAATAATGGGTAAAACCGACCAAGGTGAACTAAGCTACGTGAAGGAGATAATACGATTCTCGTAATGAGATTTATTATTATGAAAATTACATTTTGGGATTAGTGTTAGAATTTAGAATTATATTATGAAGTTATAAATTAGCTCGAAGCGCTTAGGCACTTAATAAACCCTGTCCACTTAAAACTCAACATAAACATGAGTTGCATTTTATTGATAACTAGCTTTCGCCCGCAGCTTCGCCCACATAAATGTATCCCACGAGAATACTGTACTTTTTCGGAATAAAAAGTATGCTACGTGTTAATCCAGAGCTCAAGCTCAGAGGGGGCCGAAAAGTCTAATTTACGACCCAGAACCGTATCTCCCAGCACTACCAAGCGAGTACTCAAGGAATGGGGCCGCAGCCTAAGCATAAAGCAATGTGCTGCAATCCCAGGCCTTGAACATTCCAAAGCGTTAATTTCCGGGCTTTAACAAAAGACTTGCAGAATTGGCGCTTTCTATGAGTGGGAATCAACTAATAATCCTCACCAGAACCCTGACTGGGTACTCGAGCAAGCTCCACAAACACCTAAATCAAAAAGGAGTTGATGTTATAACGATTTGCAGATTCTGCGAGGAAAAGGATGAGACGCCCCTCCACCTTCTCCTTGACTGTCCAGCACTACAACAGAACAGAAACAGGTACCTTGAGCAGCACGAATATTCTATCACATAGGAAATTCGCAGCACCAACCCCAGCCATATCGTTCAGTTTATGAGCAGCATAGGGCTGGGGCCGGTACTACTAACTGCGGTACTCGCAAGGAGTCACAATAGATCCACTTGGGTCGCAGTGACGTCAGGGATCGATTATGACCGGCCTCAATCTTAAAAAAATCCTTGTTTTGAACATTTCTCATATTTTGGCGTAAACGTGTGTCCAAATAACCGACCCTATAAAAAATATAATATGCAAATATGGCCTAAATACAGTAAGTCAAATTGGAGTAATTAACGGATAACCAAAACTGGCTGAGGTATAATTGAGGTTCCTAATACACTGTATAGTACAGTGTATTTGTGTCTTGTGCAGTGAATTAAGCTCAATTTTGAATCGCTATCTTATAAAAATGCCACGTGGCGTCTCGGTATGAACTGATGATTAGATTTTTATTATATTTTATTTACCTACTTAAATGTAAAAAATAGGGTGCTCTTTAATTTTTACAGTCTCACAAATCATTCTTTGACGTAACACCCAATCAATGTTCTCGGGACTTGTTGCTTATCAAATCTAACGTAATAGCGAGAGTTGGTTATCAGTTACTTAAATAACTTGCTAAATAATACAATATATCGTTACAGTCTTCGAGCATCCAACCAAGCGGAGACTAAATGTCAGCTAATTTCTATACAAAAAAGTCTGCCACTTTCTGCGGGGGGGACGAGGAACGCACACAAATAGTGATTACACACTAATGCATTTTCAATCACTTCGTTACGCACGCAAACGAAAATATTGTCAAACACAAACATAAACTACACGCACACAATATGTGTACAATATACCAAACACTCAAAGAGAATGTTGTCAGTGTACGACAAATGTCATTTTTATTCAAGCAACGCTAGTGCTTAACACTATCGATATTTAAATATCGATGAGTTCGGCGAATAACAGTAGGGTACTTTCCATGGTGAACAAAATAGTACAAAATGTGATGAATATAAAAATCATACAGAAATAAATATATTCATAGTAAGTGATTTTTTTCGTAGGTGTTTAAATAAATTGATTGATTTTATTTACATTTTATTT
Source organism: Phengaris alcon alcon (assembly GCA_037179445.1). Taxonomy (NCBI): domain Eukaryota; kingdom Metazoa; phylum Arthropoda; class Insecta; order Lepidoptera; family Lycaenidae; genus Phengaris; species Phengaris alcon. The sequence goes on from JAYRCH010000228.1 coordinate 1,273,571, forward strand.
TTAAACAATAAATTAAATTGACTTCTAAAGTAAAAATTCACAAAAAAGTAAGAAATAAAACTTATTTTTTAAATAATTCCCCTTTCAAAATCCGGCAAAATTTTAACTATTTCTCTACTCAATCTTCAAAATTTTGAAGTCGTTACCAGCTCGAACAACATCCTGATAAAACCTACCTTTCATCCTTTAAAATAGACCTCACGTTCAAGTTGGATGGTACCGACTTCAAAATTTTGAAGATTGAGTAGAGAAATAGTTAAAATTTTAGCCAAATTTAAAAGGGGAGATATTTAGAAAATAAGTTTTATTTCATACTTTTTTGTGCATTTATGGAAATCGGTTTAATTTTTTTGTTTTAGAATAATAATAATTCTTCCCTTTTCAGAGATATTTATTAAATTTTCATTAATACAACTTAAGAACGTTTAAAATAAACGATCGAATTTATAATTAGGTATTGTATATAAGGTGATGATGATGATGACTGTAAGTTAAATATTGGCATGTTATACTTGCAGTTCTTTAAACAATGTCGAAATTTTCAAACGCGTATATTTAAAGACTGAGGAGTTCTGTTCAGTACTTTTGGATCCAGGGTATATCTTGGTGCAGAATCTCACTTTTTTGGTAGCATAATATGCTTGGGTTAATTCTGAAAAGGTTAAAATATATGTGTCCATATAAATTTCGAGGAGTTCTTTCAATTTCTCATGGATACCATCATCAGGTCACCGCTTTGGGGACAACGAAACCAATTTAGAATTACAACCAATACATCAAAAAAAGTATTTTGAAAATCGGTCCATAAACGGCAGAGTAATGTTCAAAGATATCGGTGTCGGTGTAAAATACTATGAGAAGTACCTATTATATCATCATTATGTCACGATTTATGATGTGATGATGGCGGTGGTGACGATGATTACTTTAATTGACATAGTGGCTTATGCTTGCAGATCTTTAAGCAACCGCGAAATACCCAAACATGTATCTATTAGTAGTCAGGAGTTCTGTTCAGTACTTTTGGATCCAGGGTATACATTGGTGCAAAATCTTACTTTTTGGTAGCATATGCTTGGGTTACTTCAGAAAAAGTCAAAATCAATGTATGAGTTCATATAAATTTTGAAGAGTTCCCTCAATAACTCATGGATCCCATTAGGTCACCACTTTTGTGAAAATGAGACTATGACTATGAGACTATGAAGTATGCCCTTTACAAAAAAAATATAGTTTTGAAAATCGGTCAACAGACGGCGGAGTTATCGTTGAACATACAAAAAAAAACATACAGCCGAACGTATAACCGCCTCCTTTTCTTGGAAGTCGGCTAAAAATTGGTTGAAAAGATGCAATATGTGATTTATTATGGCTTTTATAGTCATATTGATTTTATGGATAAATAGTGGTGTTGATTTATAGCATGTAGATGTACCATGAAATAGAGATTTAATTACATTGAAGTGATTTTCACAAATATACAATCAACTTTTAGTTGTAAATGATTTAGGATATCTTTTTGCGAGTTTCAACTTCCAACCATACTTTCCTCGTATTCTCCTCGTAATTTATATCGATATCTTCCGGCACCACAATGAACAACTTTTCTGGATTTCTATTGCCATTAGTTTTACAATTTTATACCACATACGAATAAAACTCATTCTTGCCACAATGGGTACTGAGTAATTACTATTTCGAAAAATGTATGAGTTTAGAGCATAAAAACCGACTTCCAAAGTAAAAATGCACAAAATTTTTTTTTTTAATTTTAAAAAATTATGAAATAAAACTTATTTTATGAATGACTAGCTTTTTCCCGCGGCTACGCCCGCGTAATTATAGTACAGTATCCCATGGGAATACTGTACTTTTTCAGTATAAAAAGTAGCCTATGTTTGAATTTCTATGTGTGAAAGAGTAACAAACATCCATCCATCCTCACAAACTTTCACATTTTAAAAAAAGTAATAGGATTCCCCTTCTAAATTCGGCTAAAATTTTAATCATTTCCTAGTAGTTCTCCATCTACTTAAAAACTATGTTTTATTATAATGAGTGCGTGACAAACCTTTTAAGCTATAATATTATTTCTTAGGGGTATTACAGAAGATGGCGAGGATACAATAATATTTTATGTTAAGATGAAATATCGCTTGCTATACACTTTGTTTGAACTATCACAGACTGCTAAGATGCTACACATTTTCATATTACATACTATGATATGAAATATATCCGGGCATCTTAAGATAAATAATTATATTTTCTTCCACGTCTGTGACGTCCTTTAGTCTGCAGAAAAATTTAAATAAGTTAAGCTGAATAACTTCATAAAATCTTTATACAAAATGTATTTTAAAAAATATGTACAAAAATAATGATTTTGGAAACACGAGTTTGCTTTTGAGACGAATAATTTAAACTGATTTTTGTTTTACTACTACATTTAATTTTACAATTTCGCTTAGTATGCTATAGTAAACACGTATTAAAATATCTCCTCTTGTTATTCGCTTGTACTGTAAAACAAGAAGCTTCAAAATGCTGTAAGCTAATTGTTTTCGTACGTTTAGTTCACGAAACATGATTTCATGATTTGCACATTTTTTTCTTTTTTTTTTTAACATATGGTGTCGGCTTAAAACCATTTGCCAGTGTCGAGTTAAAAAGGCGGGAAATAGAATTTTCATTTCAATTTTCAACACCGTATTCCTAAATCGTCAAGTCTAAAGTGTAGTCAAAGTCCAAATAAATAGTCAGTGCAGTCAATGAGTCAAGTCAGTCGATCCAGTAAAGTGGTAGAAGCTTTACTGAAAGTTACTAGGGAATTTTAGAGGACAGACAAAAATTTTTGTACGTTTTTTGAAGTTGTACCACTTGCCCACACGTGTGCACGTTAACGAATATTTAATGTTTAATGTTCTACCAATATTACACATTAAGAACCAAAATAACACAAATTTATGGAAAAAAAACAAAAACCACAACGTCACCAATTGAATTCCCCGGCAAAACTCATCTGAAAAATTAATAGTCTAAATAAAGTCGATATCGATACTTTTTGTGCTGTCACAGCCCTCATTTTTTTGCAAGGCTGGTTTTAAATAAATTAAAAATCCATAATTTCAGGATAAGTTTATCCCCACATATTTTAATGTAATAGAGAATATCGAATGGAAACAAAAGTTTGATAATATAATATAATTATATCAATAATGTCAATAATTATTTTTTAATAATTTTCAAATTTTTATGTGTTTAGTGACATAATATTATAAAGAAAAGCAAAATTGCAAATAGTATACTAATTAATTAGTTATGTTTCATCATTTTGAAACAGTAATAACAAGAACAAACTATGAAATAGAAGTTTTTATAAATGACTATACTTTTAAAAATTACCCTAAGTTACCCGAAGTAAGGATCTTATTTATTTATTTATTTATTTACACTTAATGCACAAAAACAGGTACATAGGTGGACTTAATGCCATATGGCATTCTCTACCAGTCAACCTTTAGGCGTACAAAAGCAAAATTGTGCAGGTGCTAATAGAGAGAAAAAAAAAACAAGTCAATATGATTATTGACTTGTTTTTTTTTCTCTTATTATTTTATTTAGAGCTGATGCTCTAAATAAAATAATAAGATGTAGCTAAAACACATAAGTAAAGTAGTATAATATAAATACACAAAATATATGTATATAACTAACAAATACAAATAATATGCCATATAATATTAAAAATATAAATACCATACTATATAATATATAAATAATAATAATATAATATACTAGGATTCTGCCAATTGTGTCGCATAAAACTAACGGACTCTGCGCTTAAACGTGTCTCTGGTTTTGGACATCCTGATTTCTAGAGGAAGAGCATTCCAGAGAAGAATAGCCTGTATGTTGAAAGACGAGTGAACGATACCGGATCTATAGGAAGGGCAAAAAAGAAGTGCGTTGTTAGAGGATCGGAGGATCTTGGCGTGACTGCTGCAAAGATACTGGAATGATGAAGTTAGATATTTGGGAGTATTTGGATGATGTAACAGTGAGTACAGCATACACAAGGCCCGTACAGAGCAGCGCTGTCGTATTGGTAACCAGTGCATCTTACAGCGATAGGCGGAAACATGATCAAATTTTTGGAGATTGAAAATAAATCTTAAACAAGAATTGAGAAGGCGATCAAGTTTATTAAGTTTGTCGGCATTGACATCGAAATAGCATACATCACCCATAGTCTATGATGGGAAAAATAAGTGATTGGACGAGCATTGTCTTGACCGGGAGAGGAAGGAAATTTTTAATACGATAGAGGGACCGCAAGATGCCAGTCTGCCAAGTAAGAGTCGAATCGATGTGTAAACCAAGATCCTTGACGCTTGGACTAAAAGGAATAACAGAGCCGTTATAGATAACGGGTGGAAGGGTTCCTAGGTCCACTTTGCTTAAGTATCTAGGACTACTCAATAGAATGGCCTGACACTTAGCGGGATTCACGGTTAGTCCAAAGTTATTAAACCAATCTTTAATGGCATTAAGATCTCGACTTACAACTTCGATGGCAGTTGATAGGTATTCTAGTTCTGCCTGGCCATAGAGTTGTATGTCATCAGCATACAGATGATATGCACTGCGAAGTATTCTAGTAACAAGATTTATGAAAATTAAGAAGAGAAGGGGAGAGAGAATACCGCCTTGGGGGACGCCAGAGTCAAGAAATTGCCAATTGGAGGACGACTTATCTGTACGTGCAGACTGTTGACGCCCCCTTAGATAGGAAGAAATCCAATTTAGTGCTTCAGACGAGATCGAAAGACATGAGAGTGCTGCCAGTAGGATGTTATGATTGACATGATTAAATGCGTTTGAGAAATCTACCAACACCAGGACTGTAATCTTAGAGTTCTCGAAGCCTGTTCTAATATCACCTGTCACTTTTAACAGTGCTGAGGTTGTACTATGTCCAGGTCTGAAACCGGATTGAAGTGGAGAAAGTAAATCGTTTTGGTTGACAAATCTGGACAACTGCCTATGGACGCAGGCCTCAAGAACCTTCGATAGGTAGGGACGGATGGATATACGGCGGAAATGTGTAGGATGACTGGGGTTAGTGATTTTCGAAAGCGGAAGTACAAAAGCTTTGCGCCACAAGGTTGGGAATTCAGATGATTTGAGGGAAAAATTAATAATATGGGTGATAGCAGGCAAAAGTTGGACTTGGATGGAAGTAATCATACGACGACTAATGTCATCACATCCCGTAGCTTTAGAAATTATAGACTTGATTGTCTTGTCGATTTCGTCCGAAGCAACAGGAGAAAACTGAAGTGGCACTATATTGGGACGAGGTAAGCAGTTTAAGTACCTGATGGATTGTAACTTAATATGACCATCTAGTGCTATCGTGGTAGAAAAATGGAGATTAATATCGTCAGGACTAATAGTACTAGGCAGTTCAAGATCTTGTAAAGGATAAAAAAGGGTGTCAAGGATCTTGTACGATTCAGTGGCAACACTTACTGACCAAGAATTTGTTTTGGAGTTTTGCTTATTTATTTCATTATTTGTTAATATTTAGACAAAATAATACTTACAGGTGGATTTTTGCTTATTTATTGCATTATTTGTTAATATTTAGACAAAATAATACTTACAGATGGAAAGTAACGTTGTCCTTTTGTTTATCAGAAGTTTCCGATCTCTTTTTACGGTAAAAAAATTCACAGATTTCGTGCCTCACACGACTATCGAGCACGTTGGAAATGAATCTACGGAATTCGAAAAAATATTGTCGCTGAGCGTCGAGAAAGTCGGGATAAGGAAAAGGTTACAAAATTAGGCTCCTTTCAAGCTGGCCACCTTTATGTTTTTTAAATATTGGATGACTTTCAAAATATGGAAAATTTGCTTGAAAATTTGGGATTCCTCGGGGGAAAATATCCTCCATATTTTAGGTTTATTTTTAGTGGTTTGCATTTTCTTGTCTTGAACAGTTATAATTATCAAAAAGCAATTATAAAAGTCAACCTGTACAAAATAATCTTTGACTAATATTACAGGACATAATTTTTATTATTTATTAATCAGTTTATTTATGTTTGGGGAGAAATATTTTTGAGAGTTGGAACACTGCACTAAAATCGAAATGCACTGTAAATAGTAGATATTTACTTTGTTTTATATTTATATTTATATTATATTATATTACCATCAATTATAGGGTAATTGCCGTTTCCTATTTTAAGCAAGAATTTAATTAATAAAATAAAATTTTAAGATTTTTGTTCAGCAGACTGATCACCTCTCAAATGGCTCTTATGTTTTTTAAAGCGAGCTTTTGTATGTGTATGTTGTACGTGTATGATAACTTTAAACACGACTTTACCTCATCCTACGGATACTACGGGTATAAAAATAAACAGCTTGAAGAGAACATTCCAAAAATATACGACAAATATAGTAAAATAGCTTGACCAAGCATGAGTCTAACTCAGAAAAAAATATTTTCTTTCGTATCTATTTCAACACCACAATCACTAGAAAATTTTACTTGTTGATATACCATGTTGTCGTACCTACACACCCACAATGTTTTATTGGTTATTATACTGTATTACAATCATAACAAAAAAAAAACTGCCTATGACTAAGATGTTATAAACTGGCTTACATTGTATTATAACCATTATATTGTCATTTATTTTGCATAAAATAAATAAAATTTTCTTTATTCAGTAACCATACAATTGTACAAAATTAGTGGGGATTTATAATAAGTGTTAAACTTGTGCCAGAAATTTCCGCTCTCTCTTCAGCAATTATAATTTACAATTTATTTAGTACATATCTACTGCAGTTATAATTATCAAAATAATAACAATAATTGTTATTAAATCTTAGGATTAATAGTTCAATTTGAAGAGTTTCAAATTTAAATATTGGAGTTGAACATTTTAAATTATTTATTCTGTGTTGTTTCATCTCTTCTTACTTTTAGTAAAAATGCACAGTTCCGTACAAAATATTAATACACAATTTTGAGTTTCAGACCTTAATTGATATGGACATGGATGTTGGCCAGGAACATCCAAATGGTTCAATAAGTCCTATTTTACAAATGACTGAGACTGCTGTTGTAGTACATGCCATGAAATACCATCAAGACTTTCTATTAAAACTTCCTGAACAGCTACAACTTGATAGACAGCGTTTGTACATTTTAGAAAAACAACTAATTAATGAACGCCGAGAACGTGAACTAAGAGATTCGGAGCTTCGTGACTTGAGACGACGCAATGATCGTTATCGGAGCATAGCCCGTGTAGACTACTTGAATCCTGGACAAGTGCCGGAGCCCTGGAAGGGACAAGTGCCTTAGCCCTGGAAGGGACAAGTGCCGGAGCCCTGGAAGGGACAAGTGCCGGAGCCCTGGAAGGGACAAGTGCCGGAGCCCTGGAAGGGACAAGTGCCGGAGCCCTAGAAGGGACAAGTATCGGAGCACGGGAAGGGACAAGTATCGGAGCCCTGATAGGGACATATATCGGAGCCCTATACGGAATGTGTATCGGAGCCCTGAGAGGGATAGGTACCGGAGCCCCATACGGGACAGAAGGACTCCTGAGAGGAGCGGCTGGCGCCCTGGTGAGTCAACATCTATATTCTTGGAAGAATTTTTAAATGCAATTAAGAATACAAGTAATAACAAACGTTCGAATTTTCCTACTCTAAATAATGTCTTACCAGGATTCGATCCAATGTGTAGAGAACAGCCAATTACTATTTGGCTTGAGAAGGTTGATGAATGTGCTGATATATATGGGTGGGATGATCGTCAGACTATTCATTATGCTTTGCCAAAGCTTGGTGGTCACGCTAGGCTGTGGTATCAAGGCTTACCTTCGCTTAAAAGATCATGGTATGAATGGAAAGTATTGTTGAAAGAATCCTTTCCTGATACTGAAAATTATGCAGAGTTATTAACAGAGATGCTTGCCAAAAGGGCTCGTTTCGGAGATTCACTTGAATTATATTATTATTCTAAAATAAATTTATTAAACCGCTGCAAAATTTTCGGTAAGGAAGCTATTGATTGTTTAGTCCACGGTATTGATGATAAGGGTGTTTTTTTTTTTTTTTTTTTTTTTTTCTTGTTCCCCCGGCCATTAACCAGGACAATTTTTTGCTTTTGTTTATTTGGTTACATTTGTATTTTCTATTTACGTTACATTTTGTCTTCTACTTAATTCTATTTACAATTTCATTATCAATCTAACATTCTAACATTCAATTACAATTTAACATTTTTACTTTTACAACTTCATTTTCTTAAATCTGATTCATATTTTAACAATTATTTTTACTACGACCTTACATTTATTTCCATATTTCGTTCATTTAAATTCCGATATTAATCTAACATTAGAACATTCTACAATCCCAATTTAACATTTTTGCTTTTTACTTCACTTTCTTAAATCTATTTCGTATTTTTGACAATTATTTTTACTACTACCTTACATTTATTTCCATATTACAATCGTTTCAATTTCAATTTACATTCTATTCTACACATCTACCATTTCAATTTTTATTCTACTGTCTTATTTCCATCTTCATACTATTTTACATTATTCCTGTATTTTACTTTTCTTTTGTTTTTCCTGCCTTACTTTAACATTTCTTTTTTACACTTTTGCTTTCTTAAAACCATTCAATTTCAATTCAATCCAATCACCTTCCCTATCCATGCATTCAGGTCGAGGCGTCCGTCCCGACAATTTGTATGCTCAGGATTCATAGTCATATGGATCCTTTGCATACTTTGTGAGACTCCATGGCGCGCGCATACGCTAATAGTCCAGATTTTGGTCGCTATGGGTATATATGCTACCTTATGTCACCATAATCATATATATCCCCAGCTTCCCCCAACAGTGTCGCACCGCCCACTTGTCTTATTTCTAATTAGTGTTTTAAAACACAGTTTAATAACATCTAATTTGTTCTGGACGGTGCAGACACTATTGGTCTTCCGGACTATACGCGACTGTTGCGCGCGCCATAGCGTCCCACTTTTGTCGGACCGGGCACCTCGCGCTGAAAGCATTATGATTTGTTTCGTGCAACTCCTCCTTTTTGCAGTTAATGCAGCAAGCATTATTTCCTGCCTTCATTTCCTGGCATTGAGACTGGTGGTGTGTCCCGGAGCAATGGCTGCACCTCTCCTCGGCGGTGGTGCAGAATCGTCTCCCATGTCCGTACCCTAAACAGCGTGAACACTGTATCAGGGGGGACTGGTCGGCGACTCGAACACGCTGCATATCTATATATAGATAGCCCGCCTTGGTGAAGCACAGCCACAGCCCCGGAGACACAGTCAACACCACGTGCTCAGTGCCTTCGTCCTTTCCCCGCTTCCTGTATTTTACTTCAATCCTATCTTCCTTCCTGTCCAGGACCTGTTGTATGAGGTGCTTGTTTTGGCTTTTTATTGCTTGTATTATGTCGCCATCGGTGTTTGACTTAAGCACCCCATACAACACGACCTGCGGGTCTTTGTTCTCTATGTTTTGTACCTCTAGTTTCCCTCCACTCTTTTCTATTCTCTCTTTGACCTTATCCCTATCCTTCCTGTTGCTTAATCCTATAACGACTTTCCTATCTTTCCCTTTTCTAATTCTATCTATTTTTATTCCTTCTTTCTTTGCCTCTATCACTTTTCCTACCTCCGCCACTATCTCTGATCCCGTCATAATATTTTCCCTGTCAGTCACTATCAAGGAGTGGAGGGTCACGCGCCTCGTTTCCGGTGGCGTGGTTTGGGTTTCCCCGCCACCACCGGCCACGCTCGCGTAAGTCGCGGGTTGCGGTTCTGCCGTGGCCCTGGCCCCCCACTCCTCGACAGCCCTGCTTAAATTTTTCCTGTTTTCCTTTGCAAATTCCTGATTGTCCTTTCTTATGTCCTGACTTAACTTTTCTACCCCACTTATTAACTCAACTGCCCTATCTAGATTCTTTTTACTTTCTTTTGCCAATTCTTGATTTATTTGCTTTATTTTCTCTACCTTATTATTTATCTCCCCTTTTATTCCCTTATTTTCCTTTATAATATCTTGGTTTAATTTATTTATTTCTTTAAATTTATTAGTTGTTTCCTCTGTTATTTCTTGACTTAGCTCTTTTACCCCCTTTATTAATTCGACTGTCCTATTTAAATTTTCCTTACTCTCTTTAGCTGATCTCTGACCTATCTGTCTGATTTCCTCCATCCTACCACTCAGCTCCCCTTTTATATCCTTACATTCTTTTTTAACATCTTGGTTTGATTTATTTATCTCTCTTGTTTCTATTGTTCTTTCATTCATCTCCATTACATACTCTTTCACACTTTCCTCCTTTTCAATTATTGTTTCTCCTGTTCTTTCACTCACTTCCATTACATACTCTTTTATACTTTCTACCTTTTCAATTATGAATTCTTTCAACATTTTATATGTCTCGAGAACTAATTCCTTACATTCATGATCTTCCACACATTCCCTCACAATCCTTTTGAGACTTATCACACTGTACTTCCACTTCCCTAGTTTCCCTAATTTCTCTTTCACTTTTTCTGCTCAGTAGGGCGACTTTTCCTATCTGGCTTGAAATTTTTGTGAGATTATTTGCTAAACCAGACCTTAGGTCTCCTCTCATGTTTCTGGTCTGGTTTAGCAAATATACGCTATTCTGTATAGTTTTAGATGTTTCGGCCAGGAGGGCGTCGAGAGAGCTGTCGGGATTTCGGGGGATGCTGGTTTTTATTCGGTGCCGGCTACTATCTCCGCTACTACTACCAGCAGAACCCGGCCCCTCCATGGACAGTCTGTTTGGGTTCACGGGGTTTTTGTTTTGTGGGGTGTGAACCATTGCCATTTTTACTGGTTTTATTGTTTAATTTGAGTATATATAATTTGTATAATAGTCTTAAGTAATTTTAGTGTAAAATGTATGTATAATTGTATATTATATTTATATTGTGTAGTCGTTAAAATGTAAAGTTATATGTAAAATCATAAGTTATTTGGGGGAACGCGTCGAGTGTAAATTTGTAAAATAAATTATAAAATATTGTGTATAATAATAAAATGAAATAACAACGTATTGAAATTGTATTTGTATATCTAAGATAGTTGGGTCTTTTGTTAACGTATTTATTTTAGTGAGTGTCTTCACTATGTATTTCAGCTATTATGGTATAAGGCTTCAATATTAGTTAAATATATATGTCTTGTCCTAGGTTAAAAATTTTGCCTGATATACTTTAATAGCAAAACCCGATCTTGTCGGTTTCAGTTGCTCTTTGTTTTCCACAAGATTTTTATATTATCCACAACTATTTAGCATACGATAGGGTGGCTCCAATAAGAGTCACAAGTCCGGTTTTTATCCTTAGCCTAACAGCTGCACCAAAAATGATGCAGATGGTTCTAGATCAGGGTCAAGTGTAATGTAGAAATATGTATATATAAATTAGCATATATATTTATATATTTAAATAAGTGTATAATAGTCAAGATGTAAATGTAAAGTTTTTAAAAAGTAGATTAATAAGTTCCTATGCTATTCTATATTAAGAGCTGCTCCAATAGGGAGCAACTGGTCCCATCTATATATATACGAGTGTCCTACGTTATCTTAAAACTAGCAGCTGCGCCAAAAATGACACAGCTGGTCCTAAATTAATGTAGTTAAGTTATAGGTAGGTAAGAATATCACAGTCAATTTCAATCTACTTAATAGTTGCTCCACACGGAACAACTAGTCCTATACCTAACTTGATTTATTCCCAGGTTGAATTTTTTGCAATATTGACGTCTTCCGTCGGTCAAGAACTCCTACAACTAGTCTAAGATTTAATGTAATTTCTTATTTTTTATGATTTTCACAATGTTCTAGTCTTTATGAGTCTATTTTTAAGGTATATGTATTTTAAAAGTCTAAAATTCAATGATACCCTAACACCCTTGATGATAAGGGTGTTAGGGTAGGTGCTCAAGCAGCAAACTTTCTAAAACCAGAGCAAGTATTAAATTTCTTTAAAACATTTAAAGTTCAGGTTAGGGATAATAGTATAGATAATAAGAAAGATAAAAGAATTATTGGCAATAATTTTTATGTAACTCGTTTGACGAATAAACCGAATGATCTCTCTCATAAGCCGAAACAGGGTCAGTTCTCGGATTCGGTAATATGTTTTAACTGTAAGGAAAAGGGCCATCCTTGCTCTAAATGTCCCAAACCTATTGTGCAGTTCTCCTATTGTCGTTTGATTGGACATGCTCTTCCGGATTGTCCAAAGAAAAAAATTATGAAACCTGAATCTGAAAAGAATAAAAATGTTTTTAGAGTACTTTTAAGTGAACATTCATGCGATGCTTTACCTGCCCCAGTATGTTCTGAACCTATAACAGTGGGTGAAAACAACAATTTTGATGAAGTATTAGATGGTGATTCTAATAAGTATAAAACAATAGTCAGGATAAATGGGAAGCCAATAGCTTGTCAAGTGGACCTAGGTAGTGAAGCTACCTTAATTCGTAAATCAGATACTGAAAAGTTAGGTCTATCTTGGCTGGCCGTTGACGGCCCATTATTACGTGGTCTAGGAAATGTACCTTACTTACGAGTACCATTAGGTAAACTTAAATTGATAATTGAGGTTCAAGGCATAATTGGGAGCGATGTAGATTGCTTGGTCGTAGATGATCATTTAATAAACAGTCCAGTACTTTTAGGACATACCTTTACCGAGCGCCCGAGTATACGCATAGTGAAAACAGATACAGATTTACAATTTGAAAAAGTAAAATTCAACAACAAGAAGACTTTAAAGTGTGAAAGTGATTTTAACGTAGGTGTAGGGGAAATAAAAACAATTAGAGTTCATGCAGAGGATAAAATTAGTGGAAATGTGTATATCGGAGGCTCGGTAAGGGGATCTTTAGGACAAGAATATTATCTATTACCAGGGGAATACGAAATCCACTCGGGTAAATGTATCTTGTTAGTACAAAATTTGGGCACAAAGCCTCTTACGTTTTTTAGTAACTCTTTGATTACGCGAGCGAGTGAACTAATGTCCAAGCATTTGACAGCTCAAAAATTTCATGTGGAGAGGCTTTGTCTAGTAATGAGAGGCAAAAGTTAAATGATCCTTTAAATGAATTCAAAATTTTTTTTTCAATTGGCATTCATGATTTAGGTTATACTTCCGAATCTGAAATGGTGATCCAGCTAAAGGATGCTGAACCTGTAGTATATCGGTCTTATAGAATGTCTCATTCAGAAAGAGGTCAAGTCCAAGAAATGGTGAATGAATTGATTGATTCCGGGATAGTTCGCGAGTCAAGTTCACCATATGCTAGCCCAATTATTTTAGTAAATAAAAAGTCAGGTGACAAGCGGCTTTTTGTGGACTATCGCGCACTTAATAGAAAAACTAGAAGGGACCATTACCCTCTTCCTCGTATAGAGGACTTACTTGACCAGTTGTCGGGACAAGTAATTTTCACAACGCTTGACCTTGCGTCGGGCTATCATCAAATCCCTATTGCTGAAGAATCCATTGAAAAAACAGCGTTTGTCACACCTGATGGGCAATACGAATATGTTCGTATGCCTTTCGGGTTTGCAAACGCGCCTGCGGTACGTCCAACGTCTTATGCATAAGGTACTTACTAGTGCTAAATACGTAGTAATATATATAGATGACGTGTTAATTCCGGCAGCTTCTTTTGAGGAAGGTTTATCCCGATTAGAAAAAGTACTAATTCTTTTTAAAAAAAGTGGCTTAACCCTTAAAATGAACAAATGTAACTTTTTCCAAAATAACATAGAGTTTTTAGGTTACGAAATAAATAAAAATGGTATAAAACCCGGTTTACAAAAAATACAGGCCGTATCCAAGTTCCCTACCACAAATAATCTACACGATGTTAGGAGATTTTTAGGTTTGGCTAACTAGCCAAAGGAACTTTCTTTAGAAGGTTCGTCAAGGATTTCGCTATTATCGCTCGACCTTTAACTAGTCTCTTGAAGAAGGATGCAGTTTGGAAATGGACATCTGCGCAAGGTGCATCCTTCGAGACCTTGAAGAATAAATTGACAGAAAGGCCTGTTCTCACCTTGTACAATCACAAGGCCGAGACACAGTTGCACACAGACGCAAGCAAGGTGGGCAGGCATCTTGATGCAGCGTTTAGGTTCAGATGCTTGGAAAACAGTGGCATACTATAGTAGGCAGACTACAATTGACGAGCAAAAGTTGCACTCCTTTGAACTAGAGACTTTAGCCGTGGTTAATTCATTAAACAAATTTAGGGTTTACCTAGTTGGTATCAGATTCACAATCGTCACAGACTGTAACGCCTTGCGCTCCATCATGGTCGAGCCGGAGGTCCCCCGAGGTCCCTACCTCCCTACCAGCTCATATTCCAGAGGCATTGTGCGGATTAGGTGTTCAAAGGCGGTACTAGGGCTGTTCGAATAGCGGGATTCAGTACTCTGAATGGACTAGTTCCCCGCTAGGCTCCGCAGCGGCCTACCCCACAGGATCTCCCTCCACGTAAAGGTTTAACCCTTCTCTTTGACCGTCGTCATCTGATGAACCGGGTCCAGTTCATGTGTGACCCTCTCAACACCAACTCCGGAATTAAACATAACAGGGAAGGTCCGAGCCCCAGGAGCCGGCGCTGCTCGTTAAACGACGCCCGACTCCAGATACCTCGCCAGGAGAGCGTACAAGATGTGGCCTGGACGCTACCTATCGGAAGTCTTAGTTTATCTGCAACTTTCTCAACTAGCTCCTTGTGCGTCCCGTACTTACTACGTTTCGCACGGTGTGCATCATCAAGAGGTCGCTGACCCGAGACTATCTGGGCGTCCCAAATCACTCCGTCCCCTCCTTTAACCGCTATGATATCGGGCTTTCGGACCCCCAGTGCGGTTGCTATCTTTGGCTCTACCTCCACATGCCACCCTAGGCGGGCCATTTCTTCCGAAACGACCCGCACGACAAGATTATGGCGTTCAATCCGACCGCTGTGAGTCCCTGTGACACTGCTGGATGACATGAGCCGTTGTCTCCCTAACCATGCAACCTGCACGGCAGTTCAACTCTGACTCTATGCCATCCCTTCGCCCTCTCGTCGTCCGAACCCTGTACGGGAGCGCGTTAATATGAGTGTGCACAAACTGCACGAAGTCCCGGCCGGTGTAACGTCCACTTCGCTCACGTAACCATTTGGTTGACGCTACGGTATTGGAGGATTCTCTCAATTCGAACCCATCGACTGAACGATACAAGCTTTCACGCCAGTAATCCGCCGGAGAGGAGGCCTCGCTCGCGCTACTACCCCCTCTGGCAACATTGGTAAACTTTCTCAATTGCTTTTTTGCCCAGCTAAGTTTATTGCGGATCTTATCAGATCTGGCGGCGGCCCGGGCTGCTTCCCACGTCGAGCGATCGAGCGCCCCGTATCTCTTAACAATGAGATCCGGAGCAACCGCCCTCAGTGATGGCAAACCCAGACCCCCGTCCTTAACCTCCGCGTGGAAGTAAGCATTGGGAATGTCCTTAGGAAGCCTAAGCCATTTCCTCACTGCACTCCGGATCTGAACGTCGAGCATTCTCAATCTATCGTCCGCGATTTTGCCCAGGACGAACCCGTGCATAAACCTTTGGACGAGATGCCCTCTCAGCACCTCCAGCCTCTGCTGTGGTTTGAGGGGAGCCCTTGTGATGTTATTCAGGGCTTTTGTAATGTCATGCTCTAACGTTACGCATCCAGTGGTCTGGTAATCAACTCCCAGGTAACGCCATCTCTCCACACAAGTTGCTTGGCGAAGTTTCCTCCGCCCTACCGCGAAGGATTTCTCCGTTGCGTAGTACAACTTTTTTCTGTGACCGTCCGGCACCATAGAGAGTACAGAGCTCTTACTGTGGTTGATGCGCAATCTCAACTGTACGGCACACCGCTCTACTCTGCTCAGGACCTCCTGCATCCCCGCATTTGAGCCCGTGACTAGGACTACATCGTCAGCATAGGCCAGAGCCGAGATTAATTCTCCTTCCAGCCTGTAGCCGACGTACGAAGGCAGAGAATCGAGGATACTGTCCATCACAATGTTGAACAGCATGGGCGACAGAGGATCGCCTTGGCGGACCCCTTTGCCCACTCTTACAGGTTCGCTCGTGTTTCCGTGTGCGGCTAAGATGGTAGTTGCCGAATTGTATAAACGAGCGACATAGTCAATGAATGTCTTGGGCAACCCTCTCGCCCTAAGTAGCTCTAGTAGTGCCTTGTGGGACACTGTGTCGAACGCCTTGGAGAAATCGAGCGTCGCCACGTGACACTCCTTCAACCTTTTCCTGCAATCCCCCATCACTGCATCAAGTACAGCTGTATTTTCAAGCGTGCCATCGGCACGAATAAAGCCGCGCTGACGTTGATCCTGTGGGCAGCAAGCCAGAAGCCTCCGCGCCAGGATCGCGTGCAGTTGCCTCAGAGGTATCGACGCGATCGAGATCGGTCGATAGTCACCCGGGCCCCCAGGCGAATCCATTTTCGGCACGAAGATCGTCCGACATTGCCGCAGTGGCCTTTACTAAGCGAGATCTAGTACCGCGCATTTCCAGATGGTGGATACAATTTTTGGAGTACGATTGTGAAATTGAATACCGACCTGGCGAAAGAATGTCCCACGTGGACGCTCTTAGTAGGAATCCGGTATCCACAGAGTTGGAACAACCACATACTCTTGATATCTTATCTGTAAATACGGAAGATTGGATTGCTACAGTCCAGTCTGGGGATTCTGAAATCAGGCTCATTGAGGAAGTGTTAGAAGATCCTGTCACTGGTAAGATTTCCAAAATACATAGAGAATATAAATTAAAGAACAATAAAGTCTTCCGCGTGATAGACGAAAATACAACACGTTGGGTTGTTCCAAGAGGGGTACGTTGGACGTTATTAAAAGCAAATCACGATGACGTAGGGCATTTCGGATTCGAAAAAACGCTACAACGTCTCCGTTCCTACTACTGGTTTCCAAATATGCGACGATTTACCAAGAAATATGTGTCAGCATGTTTAGAATGTGCCCACCATAAACTCCCATCTGGAGCTAAAGAAGGTGAGCTTCACCCAATTCCTAAAGTTGAAATTCCATTCCATACGGTACATGCCGATCATTTAGTAGTAAACGAAAAAACACTTATTTATTGGTAATCGTCGATTCCTTTACAAAATATGTCAACCTAACCCCAGTGCGTAGTACAAAAACTAAATCAATATAAAAGTTTTTAAGACCTTTTTGAGCTACTTCGGAACCCCTACCCGTCTAATAACTGATAGGGGAACTAGCTTTACAAGTAATAAATTTAAATCGTTCTTGCCTAAATCAGGCGTCAAACATATATTAAATTCAGTAGCTACACCGCGAGCTAATGGGCAGGTAGAACGTTACAATCGAACGATACTTTCAGCACTTAGCACAATGTCTCACGGAAAACGTCCAGATAGGTGGGATGAGTTTGTTCAAGATGTTCAAATAGGTATTGACTCCGCTGTACATAATGTTACAAAAAGATCACCATCGGAATTATTATTCGGTAGGAAAGTTAATAATGCCTCACAAGGTATATTAAATGAGATTATAGAAGATATAGAAAATAGTTCCGTAGATGTCAATTTAAAAGATGTTAGGGATCAAGCTGGGGAATTAATTAAAGAGAATCAAAAGCGTAGTAAAGAAAGGTTTGATAAAAATAGGAAGAAAAGTACACAATATCTTTATATTATATTATTATAGGAGACCTTGTAAGGGTAGTAAGGGATATAGTAGGCAATGCTGGGCAATCTAAGAAACTTGAACCTAAGTGTCAAGGACTCTATAGGATTAAAAAACTTTTACCCAATGACAGATTCGTTATTGAAGATACACCCTTAACTAGGAAAATTGGTAAACGTTACGAGGGAATTGTCTCTATAGACAAAATATTTCCTTGGCTTAGTTTTGACAATAATCCTGAAAGTGATTCCTCTAGTGATGATTCCTCGGAGGAATAGTGATTGATCTCGTAAGAGATCGTTTGGATAGAGGGAATAGATGTTGACCAACCATGTTATGGGAACAATAATAATTGTAAACTACTTTATAATACTTGGTTAATTATTAACAGTTAATATTAATATTCTGATTATTATTTAAAAGGAATATGAGGTTAAATATTTTAGTATTGTAAGTGAGATTATATTATACATATATTTTTTTTTAATTATCAGTCGATGAGTGTAATTGTGAATTATGTAATAAGTTACGTGATACATATTGTAAACGAGAGGACTCGTTTTGAATCGGATGGCCGACTGTAACAATCATAATTATTATTCATAAAACTATGCAATGGCGGGCTTATTACCCCACCAACCCCTACTACCCTACCTACTAGAGGAATGGTAGGGGAACTTGATATAAAAGTCGACACCGCATTCGGAACAGGGCCATTCGTTATAAGTTTTAGGTTAGGGTAACCTATGCCCGGAAATTGTGCGAAGTATTCAATGATTATTATTATAAGTGCAGTGATAAGTGAAATAAAGGTGATTTGTTAAAAGCTTGCTAGCTTGTTTTAATTCCTCAAAAAACCTCTTTGGTTTTACAATACCTTCTTAGTTGAACTATACGTCACAAAAGGAAGCCACGGTCCAAATATTACGTTTCTAGCTTCAATAGTTTTGCCTCAGCGTTGATGAATCAGTCAGTCAGGACATGTTATTACCTTTATATAATAGAAGACCTGGGTAACCGAGCTTTGCTCGGAGCTCTAGTAGATTAAAGTTGCACGACGAAAGAAAAAAAAACACATTTTGCTTAAAAATGCGCAGTTTCTAAGGGATAAGACCTAGCTAAATCGATTTTTCTCGCCCAAAACTCCCTGCATACTAAATTTCATGGTAATAGTTGTAGCCCTTGCCGAGATTTCGATTCGATTTAAACAAGATTGTCTCGTTTAAAGTATAAGATAATTCAATTTTTTTCAAAAAGGTTAGGCTACAGGGCAAACCCTTAACCCGATCGTCATTGTTTTAGGCTCAAATTGTAGCTGACTATATTGCCTAGAGGAGTTTTTCTCAAAATTTTGATATCATTCTTCGTTTCCAAAATATCGAGCACCAAGATCAAAAATTCGGAAGAAATTGAATTTTTGCACTATTTCTGTCATATTCTTTTTCGATTTTGACTTTCTCGAATATATCTTTTTGTACCTTACAGTTCTGGTGAATACGCGTCTTTTAAGCCTTTGAAGATATGATATTCAATATCTTCAAAACTCACCGAGAGAAAAGGGGATCGCACTTTTTCGTGAAAGCGGGGCCTATACTGGAGGGAACGAAAAGACATTTGTAATGTTAAAACACAGCGATTCGGCATTTTTAGCTCCGCCTCACTGTGATTTTCCGAATACGTCAATAACGCGCGGCAACTTGTTTTTACCGACTTCCAAAAAAAAGGAGGCGGTTATACGTTCGGCTGTATGTATTTTTTTTATTTTATGTTCAACGATAGCTCCGCCGTCTGTTGACCGATTTTTAAAATTCTTTTTTGACGTAAAGGAATTACTTCGAAGTTAGTCCCGTTTTCACAAAAGTGGTGGCCGGATGATCCATAAGGGATCGAGGGAACTCCTCAAAATTTATACGGATACATATAGTGATTTCGACTTTTTATGAAGTAACCCAAGCATATGCTTCCAATACGTAAGATCTTGCACCAAGATATACCCTGGATCTAAAAGTACTGAACAGAACTCCTCAGCCTTTAAATATACGCGTTTGGAAATTTCGACATTGTTTAAAGAACTGCAAGTATATGCCATTATGTAATTTACAGTAATCATCATGATTATCTTATATACAATACCTAATGGAACCTTGGCGCGTATTCAATTAAACATTCGATCGTTTATTTTAAACGTTCTTAAAATGTGTTAATAAGTAATAATTTAACAAATATCACTAAAAAGGGAAAATATATTATTATTTTTAAACAAAAAATTAAACCGACTTCCAAAATAAAAATGCACAAAAAAGTATGAAATAAAATTAATTTTATAAATAATTACCCTTTTAATTTTGGCTGAAATTTTAACTATTTCTCTGCTCAATCTACAAAATTTTGAAGTCGGTACCAGCCAACTTGAACGTGTTCTATTTTAAATATTGTTTTATCAGAATGTTGATAACTTTTATTTCATACTTTTTTGTGCTTTTTTACTTTGGAAGTCGGTTTAATTTTATATAGCCGGCATGACCGGCGGTCTCGTGACTTTGCCAGCGGTGAATTTCAGTATAAAACAATGTACTCTGTGGCGGGGAATGCCTGACAATGGCTACTCCGGTTGGATTAATGCTCTATAATACTCTAAGGTTAACAGTCGAACTCTTAAGAATTTATAAGAATTTTGAAGAAGAGCCTGCAAAAATGTACAGAGCAATCGTTAACCGTAATATTTCTTGTGAAAAAAAAATACCCACCTGTCCTGGAGGCTGGAGCAAATACAAAGTATGCCTCCTTGAGTGTCTTTACTCTTGACCAGACATTTTAAGAAAAACCCAGTTATTCATATTAAACCCTTGTTCTAAACCCACGACGACGTTTCAAAACTTTTCTCGTTGTTTTTCCACTAATTATTTATCAATAAATTTATTGTCTAGACTCTAGATAATAGCCAATACTTGCTAATCATGCAATTTGTTCCGTGCCATAGTGTAATTGCAACAATTTCCATGATTAGCAAGTAAAACATTATGATATGGTGCTATGGTGCCTGACATATTTTTACAGCAACAACTCAAGTTATGTTTAGATTATTATGTTTAAACAAAGAATTTAACCACTTAAACCGACTTCCAAAGTATGAAATAAAACTTATTTTCTAAATAATTCCCTTTTGAAATTTGGCTGAAGTTTCAACTATTTCCCTACTCAATCTTCAAAATTTTGATGTCGGTACTCGGATTGAGTAGAGAAATAGTTAAAATTACAGCCAAATTTAAAAGGGGAATTATTTAGAAAATACGTTTTATTTTATACTATTTTGTGCATTTTTACTTTGGAATTCGGATTAATTTTTTGTTTAAAAATAATAATGTTTTTTCCCTTTTTAGTGATAAAACGATCGAATGTATAATTGAATACGCGCCAAGCTTCCATTAGGTATTGTATATTATAAGATAATGATGATGATTACTGTAAGTTACGTAATGGCATATGCTTGCAGTTCTTTAAACAATGTCGAAATTTCCATACGCGTATATTTAAAGACTGAGGAGTTATGTTCAGTGCTTTTGGATCCAGGGTATACCTTGGTGTAGAATCTAACTTTTTGGTAGCATATGCTTGGGTTACTTTTGGAAAAATGTAAATCACTATTCCATATAAATTTATGTCCATATAAATTTCGAGGAGTTCCCTCGATTCCTCATGGATGTCATCATCAGGTCACTGCTTTGGTGACAACAAGACCAATTTCGGATTACACTCATACATCAAAAAAAGTATTTTGAAAATCGGTCCTTATACTGCAGTTTTGGCAAACGGCAAAATTGAAAATCGAACACATGAGTGTCGAGTCAAATGTCAATGTCATATATGACAGCTCGACACCTGAAACTTCGATTTTCATCTCTATTGTATTAGCGCAAAGTTCTAATTTTAATGTTCAAGATTTTCTACGGCCTTCCGGATTCCGGTGCATATAGTCCCTGGCTTACTTTTTTTTTATTTATATATGGCATCGGCTTTTATCCATTTGCCAGTGTCAAGTTAAAATGGCGGGAAATAGAACTTTCATTTCAATTTTCAACACCGTATTCCTATATCGTCAAGTCTTAAGTCTAGTCAAAGTCCAAATATATAGTCAGTCCAGTCCATGAGTCATGTCAGTCGATCCAGTAAAGTGGTAGAAGCTTTACTGAAAGTTCCTAGGGAGTTTTGGCGGGAAACACAAAATAACACGTTTTTAGAAGTTGTACCACTTGCCCACACTTGTGCACGTTAACGAATATTTAATGATTACTGTTCTACCAATATTACTCATTAAGAACTGAAATTAACGCAAATTTATGAAATTTTACAAATTCCACAACGTTACCCATTGAACTCCTCAGCAAAACTCCCCAGGCTTACTTAAGTTAAAATTAGCAATTTTTGACGTTTACAAGGATTTGACAGGTTTCAATTATTTTTTTTATTATTATATGGCATCGGCTTATAACCATTTGCCAGTGTCAAGTAAAATAGGCGGGAAATAGAACTTTCGTTTCAATTTTCAACACCGTATTCCTATATCGTCAAGTCTAAAGTCTACTCAAAGTCAAAATAAATAGTCAGTGCAGTCAATGAGCCATTTCAGTCGATTCAGTAAAGTGGTAGAAGCTTTACTAAAAGTTCCTAGGGAGTTTTGGCGGGAAACAGAAAATAGCACGTTTGTAGAAGTTGTACCACTTGCCCACACTTGTGCACGTTAACGAATATTTAATTGTTAATATTCTACCAATATTACACATTAAGAACCGAAATAACACAAATTTATGATGAAATACAAATTCCACAACATCACCCATTGATCTCCCCGGCAAAACTCACAGATTTCATTGATTTCATGTTTTAATTTCAGGTTATCATAGAGTAAATTTATCATAGGTTATTTTAATTTCTTGCTGTTAATTTAAATAAATTTTAATTTTAAATTGTTAATTAAACACTGTACGCATACTTGAAGCTTACTGATATGAGATGGCGCTAGCGTGCTCGACCTCGTCTTGTCTCTTTCCTTCTCGTACCCTCTCGCTCGCACAGCTACCCCACCATGGCGACGCCACAAGCAGTGGCCTAATTTAATTTCAAATTGGCGTCTGAATTTTCGACCCGTCTGCACTTACCAACAGTTCATTTTGTGATAAGTGCTTAAGTTTTTATTCTATTTTATAAATGTGAGCCTGATATAGCAGCTATTCATGTAAGTGGAAATGGAATATTTCCGGATCGATTCCTCTCGTTTATAGTAGTATATCTAAACAACTACTACTTTAATAGAAACTAATTATATCTGGAAATTAAATATTTCTGAATGGATTTAGTTATGATGATTAATTTTATTAAGGATCGGAGAGTTTTCTTTAATAATTGTGTGTGAAATAAATAAAAAAATTTGATCATGAAGGAACATGAGAAATAAAACAAATAGATGTATTATGGTAATATTTTATTTTATAAATCGTCGCCGTCATCGCTATCGCTATCGCTGTCACTTTCTGTATCATTTATTATAAATGTGTCTGTGATGTTGTCAATTAACATATCTAGCCTACTCATTTTTTCCTCTTCTTTGACAACATGGGATACGCATTTAGACCATTCGGTAGCCGTAATTTTTTGAATGCCTTCCTCAAATAAATTTCTCACGTCTGTCAATTTGAAGGTTTTATTATTTTGAGCTACATGCCTCTTTACCTGTGCCCATATCAATTCGATAGGGTTCAGCTCGCAATGGTAAGGGGGCAGTCTTAAAACCGTGATCCCATGTTGTGCTGCCATTTCGTCTACAGCGTACTTATTAAAAGGCTCGTTATGTGGAATCAGTTCTAAAAGCGTAGCTTTAACCATATCTGTTTGTAATGAATATTTTTATTTAAAAGCCAGTCTTGAATGGCAGCTTTTTTTCAGTTCATTTTTGGTACCGTTTCCAATTTTCGGGAGTGGTAAGGTGCATTATCCATCACCGCAATTGAGTTTGGTCTTAATTGTGGTAAGACTCCAGCGAACCACTCCTCAAAACAAACTGCATTCATCTCATCATGGTAATCTTCACAATTTTTCTTTGCTTCAAATATCATGAGCCCGTCTTCCAGGAAGCCTTCTTCACTACCTATATGGCTAATTATGAGACAATTGCCTTTTCCAGATGAATTTTTTAATCCAGTGGTCAGTCCCTCCAAAAACGCTTGCCGAGATGATGTGACTTTCTTGTCCACCCCTAGTTTTTTTACAGTATGACCTAAAAATAAATATAGTACATGAACATTCAATATTACTATTAAATTTAATGTAAAATGTATATAAATTCAAAATGTTAGCCTTACCTGCGTTAACCCAAGTTTCATCTTGATAATATATATGTCTCCCTTCTCGTCGAAACTGACATATAAATCGCAAGTAACGCTTGCGCCATGTTATTATATCATTTCGATCAATAAGTGTGCTCTTGCGTGACCGTGCAACAAATTTAAAATTAAGATGCTTCAAAATTTTTCTGAGGGTGTCTTTGGAAACCTTGGGCATTTCTGGATCATCGTTCATCACTTGTAAAATCTAAAATAGTAAATTGTATAATAGTTTGGAATCATTACTTATATATAAAAGATGTAATAATAAAAATACTGTCTGACTGATTGACTAACCTTTGCAATGGTTGGAGGTTCATTTCGGTAAAAGAACTGATGAACAATTCTTCGTATTGCGGAGAATGTAAATTCATCAATTTTATCTTTGAAACTTCGCTTTGGTCCAGTTTTTTTAGGAGGCGTTGGTGGCGCACCTGTATTTACTTTCTTCAAAAAGTTACAAACAGAGCGTGAGGTTATTCCCAATATGTCAGCAGCTTTGCTCATACATTAATTTTCTTCCACAACTTCAAAGGCCTCCAATTGCGCAGAAGTTTCATTTTTCACGTACTTGTAGGCGTTGCGGATCATTACTTTTTCAGTAACAGTGAAAGCTTTTCGTGGACGTTTTTTTCTTGGGGACAAGAAAACATCCACGTCTTTTTGTGATGTACTTGGCTGAGGATCCATTTTGATGGAAAACCAAAACAAATAGATTCACTCAAAGTTCACAAAAAACTATAAACGTAACAACAAACACAACGTAACAAAACTTTAACAAAAACCCAACAAAATAACAAAATATCGTTTCGCAATGAAACAAGATATTCGTGCAGTCAGACTGGGAGAATGAAGCCGAATGACAAGATAAACAAAAATATGGCGATAGCTGCACGAGCGCGCACGGGTTGCCAATACAGAAAACTATCTATTATAAGTTTTGTTTTTAATATAAAAAAACAAAAATATTAACTTTTTATAAAATAAAGCAGTGGTTACTAATTAATAAATAATTATTATGAATAATTATGTATTTATTTAAATAAAAATCAATAATTTAGTCTTTAATTGGCACACCAATATTATGATTACATAAACATAAATCGCGATTGTTTATCGATTTTTGTATTCATCACTACACTATTATATGTGGTATCATTATTTTACAAAATGACAGTAGCTAATGTCAAATGTGAAATCGAATTATAATTCCGAGTATAGTATTAGGTTTCGTTTTTAGCATGGAAAAAACTAATGATGAAGTTGACCCGGTCGTAGATAAACCGGGTACCGCCAACTACGTCACTAGCTCGGATTCTTCATCTTCTTCTTCCTCATCTTCTTGTACGAAGAAACGGCGACAGCGCCACCGTAAACGCAAGGATAGAGTTTTGAAAAAATTTACACAGGAAGTAGGCGAACTTAAAAGGCATCTTAGATACAACCACGATCACGTAGATAAAAGCTATTCGCCTTTAGTTATTGATAACGTAGACCTCAACAGATACCTGGGCTGATTGATAACTGGCCGAAACGACGAACTTAAAAAAATGATACGCAAAAAAGGAATATTACATTATATTCTGGCATCTTTTTGAAAATAGAACGCCAAATTTGAATTTAATCGAACTGATGGAATTTGTTTGAGAGGATGTAGAACTTTCTCTGTCGTAAGTTTTCTTAACAATGGAAAGAAACGAAATTCGTGCGGTGATAAAGTTTTACGTTATAAAAGAGAAAACAGCAACCCAGATTAAAACCAAGCTAGACAGTGTTTTAGGTAATTCTGCTCCTGCATTGAGTACAATTCACACCTGGGTAACTGATTTTAAACGTTGAAGACAGAGCTGCGAAGACGCCCACAGGTCTGGCCGTCCAAATGAAGTCACGAATCTGGACATGATCAAAAAAGTTCACAAAATTGTATTGAATGATCGGCGCTTAAAGTTGCGAGAGATAGCAGAGATTGTGAGCATTTCATCTGAACGCGTTTTTAATATTTTGCACCAACATTTGGGAATGAAAAAGCTTTGCGCGCGATGGGTGCCGCGTTTGCTCACTGTAGACCAAAAGCAACGTCGAGTGGATGATTCATCGGAGTATTTGGCGCTGTTTAACCGAGATCCTAATGAGTTTTTGCGGCGTTATGTAACAGTCGATGAAACCTGGATACATCATTATACTCCCGAGACAAAAGAACAATCTAAGCAGTGGACTGAGATCGGAAAACCTGCGCCGAAGAAAGCAAAAACGGTTTTGTCGGCCGGCAAAGTGATGGCGACTGTTTTTTGGGATACTCGAGGGATTATTTTAGAGGATTATCTGCAAAAAGGAAAAACAATAAATGGAGAGTACTTCGCAAGCTTGCTGCAAAAATTAAGTGAAGAAATCCAGAAGAAACGACCACATTTGGCCAAGAAAAAATTTTGTTCCACCATGACAACGCACCTGCACACACGTCAATGGTTGCAGTCGCCAAACTCCATGAATTGCGGTTCGAATTGCTACCGCATCCACCCTATTCCCCGGATCTGGCCCTGTGCGACTTCCACTTATTCCCAAACCTGAAGAAATGGTTAGGTGGCCAGAGATTTTCATCAAATGAAGAAGTTATTGTTGCCGTGGACGAGTATTTTGAGGGGTTGGAGAAAACATTTTATCAAACTGGTGTAACGGCATTGGAGAAGCGCTGGACTAAATGCATCGAGGTAGAAGGAAACTACGTTGAGAAAAAAATTATTTTAAATAGATTTTTGAAGTTTTTCTTTGTCGTTTCGGAAACTTATCAATCAGCCCTCGTACTATTATAGCGATAATATTATTGACGATCAAGTTAGTGGTAGTCTTTATGATGAAGAAGTTTGCTATGCAGAAGTGCAAAAGCGGTATAATCATACGCCAGGTTTTACTGATTTAGAAGCTCACGATGAGATTAAAGGGTGAAAATCATTTCAAATGACCAATGTGACAAAAATGAAACAAAAATGAAACCGTAACAAAAATGAAATTCGTAACAAAAAAGTAACAAAAATGAAAACTTAGGGTCTGTTTACAATTCACACAATAATGGTTAATTATTTCTATCTAATTTTTATTCAATTTACAGAATTGACACCTGTTAGTTTTTTTACTATGAATGGACAGTAAATCTTAACTGTTTAACAATTATTTATTTTTTGTCAAAAATAGAAAATCGGCATCAAAAACCAATGGAATACCTACTCACTTTCACTAGAAGTACCAAAAAAAAAATTTATCTTTGTTGCCAGTGCAGTTGCTGGTTGTTTTAACATTTTAGGATAGTCTTTTTTTAGATCACATGAAGGTACGTTTTGCCTCTTTGTAGAAATCATTTTCTTTAAATCAGTAAGTGAATAATTAACTCGAACGCTTGACAAAATAGTCACATGCGGCTCTTTATTAATTACAGGCGTCTTTGTATCAGGCAGTGTAGTTTTATTAACATCGCGTGATATATTGAATATTTCAGAACCATTTGAATCAGAATCACCAATATCGACATCAGGTACAGTTGGAATGATTTTTGACTTATTGCTAGAGGAATCAGGTATTTTGTACTTAGATTTCTGAATGACAGTAGAAGAATCAATCAGTTCTCGTTTGGCTTTTCGTTTTTTAAATACTAAAGGCTGAAAATCTTCTGAATCGGATGAGGAAATCAGCCTAAACCGTTTTTCGGGACGTGGCTTTATAAGAATGTGTTTTCTAGTATCATAACAGTCACAAAACCCTCTCAAGCTTGAACTATTACAAAAGCAGTTAAAAACTCGATACTTTACTTCATTTGAGCAGTTTTCCGAATCGGCTTGTATCTGGTGTATCTTCATGGTATCAGGAATTGGCACTAAAGCTTCGAATGCTGTTTGATTTCTGCTTTTTATCTCGCTGATATCCGATTCCTTAATGCAGAAAAGATTTACATTTGTGTCTTCTTTGAGAACAGCGTAGGCTACTGAGGTGTTCAAAACATCAATTCCATGCGACACTTTAGTATCTAAAAGACGCTTGATTACTCCTCCAATTCCATCAGCAGCCCCCTTTCCGTGATATGCCTCTGAAAAGTTCCAAGTTCCTTTTTTGAAGTCCAAATCTTCAAGATATAATTTAAACAAATAGAAGTTCTTTTTTTGCCTGTATTGGGTGGCAGGCCCATCTGAAAATACGTGAACAGTATCAATTTCCGGATGTTTTGTTCTGATATCTATCAGAATTGGTTTTAGGTGCGCCCATATTGCTGCTGGTGAATGATCCGTTGAATCAGATAGGGTGCAGTATGATTGAGGTTTCGAACCTTGAATATACATCATACTCGTGTGCAACAAAATTTGGTTTTACGAACCGAAATGGACAGCCTGTATTTGCCGATGGAATTTTCAACTGTAATTTTCTGAGAAATCACAATGAACCATGACCTCATTATTTTGCAGACTATTTTTAAGATTTCTGTATATATTATATTGATGCCAAATATTAAAATAATGCTCTTTAAACTTTTTAAGTTCTTTTTCAAAATGGCTTAATAGGATCTCTAGTTTTTCAGTCTTTGATTCAATAACTATTTTTTTAGTCTTTTTGGTCTCATTATTCTTTTGATATTCCACTTCTTTCGTAGTCCACTCAAACCAGGTAACGTTGTCATTTCTTCCTCTCTGGGTAAAATTGTAAGTTACAGTCGCCGTTTTGCAAATATTGCACTCTGAATACATACATTCCTTGGATTTTTTGTCACATACTATCTCTTCTAACATATCCATTAATTTTACACCTGGATTTAAGACCTTCAGTTTTTGTAATGCCTGAAATTTAAACTCGATATTTGCGTGGATTTTGCAAACACATGTTTCACGGTCTGAGAGTCGTGGTTTAACTACATAAAAAGGCCTATGCCTGCGGAATGTGTTGATAGAAGCTTTGATACCAGTTTATTCCTTAAACTTTTTATGTAAATTCGACATGGTATCGAGGAGGTACCGTTTTTGATGTTTCTGCTTTAAAAGCGTCGAAGCGCAGGTAAAAGCGTCGAATTTTTTCTGCCAACTTGCTGTTTCGTTTAGGAATAACACTTTTTGAAAGATTGCGGATTCTGCTTTTTAAACCAATGACTCGTCTCAAATTTGATTGCATTTTATACTTTCGTACAATGTGAGACGTAAAGATATTTCTCAAAACCTTTTTTATGTTTTTATTTTTCACATTGTATTCCTGCTTAATTGCTTCTGTTAGAACAGAATTTTCTTGTACAATTTTTTTAACTTTCTTTTTGTCCTGTTCTGAAAGAGTAGTCATGGTTTGAATAATTTCATTTGATTTTGAATTTGGTGACATTGGTTGTTCTTGAATACAAGGATGTGAAAGCTCTGAGGCATTTGTCGATATTTGGCAATCAAGGAGAATTTTTTGTCGATAGACTTTCTTTTTAAGTGCTTGTATTTTTTTTCTTTGCTGATTAATTACTTTTTCTTGTTTTTTATTTTCTTTTTTTCAGCCGTTTGTAGTAACGTTGATAATCTTTTGAACTTTTTTTGGTTTTCTCATGAGGGTCTTGTTTCTTGTTTTGATTTTTCTTAAGCTTTCTCCAATTCTTCCTTCTAATCAATTTTTGATTTTCTGTTAATTTACAAACTTTCACATAGTTCTTCTTGATTCTATTTAAATTTTTTACTCTCATTTTTTTTAATTTTTGTGGATTTTGTTCCTTTAATCGCTGTCTATACAGTCGCTGACGTTCAGCTGCTGTCATCGGCATTCTAAAAAGAAAAATAAGACTATTGTACACCACAAAATTTTATTTAGTACAAGTTTATTATTTAATTTTTTATTTTTCTTTATTTTACACTTTTTTGACAATTGTGTTAAAACATGATATGATTTTTATATTTTTGAAATGGCCTTTTCATGAGCTCCGGTAAACTCACTCACTCGGCGAAACACAGCGCAAGTGCTGTTTCACGCCGGTTTTCTGTGAGCGCATGGTATTTCTCCGGTCGAGCCGGCCCATTCGTGCCGAAGCATGGCTGTCCCACGTCTATGTGAGCGCGTGGTATTTCCCCGGTCGAGCCTCAAATGTCAAAATTCGTCCAGCCGTTTGGGATGTAGGGCGTGTCAAAGAAATGGACATACATACATACTTACATACATACAAAAATACGCAAACATAACCCTTCTTACGCAGTCGGGTAAAAAAAAGGTTAGGTTAATTTAACTTTCATCTGTCACGAACTGTCAAACTATTTTCGAAAATTTTTCAATTTCCAATTACTCTCATTAAACTGATTAAATTATCTAAAGAAATTTCCATGAAAGCTATATATATATATTTTATATAATTATCGCAAATACACATGTAGTTATATATTTGAAACAAAATACTAAATCGGTGGTCTGCAAAGTAGAAGAAGAACTTTTGAATAGTTTTAGGGTAAGACGCCCATTTTGGGCGCTTGACAGATGAGCTATTAAGTTAATATACCCCATAATTAATAAAATTTAAACCAGACCTGTGAATGCGTCTTTAGTTCATTTTTGTTATATCATTTTTGTGACGTGACAAAAAACGTGACGAAATTGTAACAAAAATGATCAAAATCTACACTTGGAACATAACCTCAAATATTTTAAATCAAACAAGATTATCACTACTGTTAAAGCACCTTACTTTTCAATAATGATGAAAATAATCCGTGTTTATGAATGAATTAAAAATATAAGTATTCTCTTACCTGTAGAGTGTAGTAGACAACAAAAATGATGAATTGAAGTTGTAATTTCCTTCGCCGTCACAAAAGCACGAATTTATTCACTTTGACATACGATAACAAAATGGCCGACAAGGTATCGCTTCTGGCATCGGATTGGCTCGTTTAAAGAGTGAGTGTTGCCATTTGATAAATATAAAATATTACCAAATTAGCTTGTGAGAAAAGGAATAACAAAAATGAACAAAATAATGGACATATGTTTGGAAACAAGTATATATATACAAATTAAGTAAATTAAGATAGCTTTACCCAATAACTATAAGTAATCATATTATTTAAATACAAAAAATAATCACACGTTTCCATATAATATTTACTATTCTTTTTAAAATGTTTTTTGTTACGCTAGTCATGAAGAGGACAAATTATTTTGTATGGACAAAATCCGGTTTCAGTCTGAAAATAGAATAGCATTTCCTGAATACTTTTAATAAGGTACATAAAACCACAATATTATTTTAGATAATGTATCATTTTACCATAGTAAGCTCTCATTGCTTGAGACAAGATAATAGTTTTTTAAATATTGCGTATGGACAAGTTAGGATGTCAAAATGGTCATTTTAAATGGTTTTCACCCTAAAGCTTATGATAGTCTACGCCATTTAGCTTACGCAGATAAAGCTTACGCCGGTATTACCTTTTGTTTGATAAAACAGCGCGATGCTCTGCAACAGACTCTAAACTTACTTTTATCTTGGGCTAAAGATGAGATAAACCTTAATGTCGACTCTTTGCATACGAAGGTTAAGGAATTATTCACAAGTGGCGATTTATTGTCTGTTTCTGCCGACCTCTTACAGCTAGTTTGTGGTCACAGAGCTGAGGTGATACAGATGCGCCGAGATGGGATCATAAAATATGCACGTGATCCACTAACCAAATCATATTTACACAAAATCCCTACTTCAAATAAAAACTTTTTTAATTCTGAATTGCTATCGGGAGTTCTTGATAAGGCAGGTGGCGTTTAGAAGGGTTCTCATGAAAACTCTAACGCATGGCGTAGCAATAAAGCTAACCGTAGTTCCTTTCGACAACGAGTCGACCGGCAGCCAGCGGTACGGCTTGAGCAGGCGAAGGATAATAGAAAACAACCTATTAATAGAAAATCCAACTCAGGTAAGAGAAGAAGATTCTAACTTGAGATTCCAAGCGGGCCGACTTTGTGCGTATCACAGTCATTGGAGGGCGTTGAAGGCACCACGTTTTCTTTTAAAAATAATAAAAGGTTATCGCATACCCTGTTACAAGAAACCTCCTCTTCGCCTCCCCTACATGACACGCACCTGCCTAGTGACAAGAAAGTGCGAAGCAATGTCAAAGGCAATTCAAAAGATGAAGGACGAGAAAGTTCTCGAAGTAGTTCGATCTTCCCCCAGCTTCATTTCGAGCATGTTTCTCGTTCCGAAACAAGACGACTCGCACCGTCCAGTGTTCAACTTGAGCAAGTTGAACGAATATGTACTAAACGAACCATTCAGGTTAATAAATGCGAACAGGGTCCCAGACTTCCTACAACCGAACGATTGGTTGTGCAAAGTGGATTTGTCCCAGGCATACTTCAATCTACCAATCGCTCGATCTCACAGACGATTTCTACGCCTGATTTACGACAAAGAAATTCTTCAAATGACGTGTCTTCCCTTTGACCTCAGCACGGCCCCAAGGGTCTTTTGCCTGTTTAAGCAACTGGATTGCTCAAATTCTAAGGGAACAGGGTATATGCGTCATAGTATACCTAGACGATTTCTTGGTGGTCAATCAAAATTACCATATACTAAAATCACATATCCAAATTGTAGTGGAAAGACTATATCTGGGCCTTCAAATCAATTTCGAAAAGTCAACGCTGACTCCGTCCAAATGTTCAGCCTTTCTGGGTTTTCAATGGGACCCATGGCGCAATGTAAAATCTCTTCCGTTAGAGAAGTGATAAACCTAAAAAGAAAGATTTCCGTAATCCTTCAAACTCAAAAAATACACCTAAAAGAGTTGCAAAGTCTTGTCGGACTCCTCAATTTTGCTCGGTTTGTGATTCCGAGGGGACGACTACACTTTCGAGACACTCTCATGTTTTTAAACGTTGCCATGAAGAGCCCGCTTACTGCCGTGCATCAGTTGCCAAACACAGTAGAAATGGAACTGCAGTGGTGGATGGCCAATTGCGACCTGTCGTCACAAATTCTTTTTCCATCTCTAACAAAATTCTTAACTACGGACGCCTCGGACGTAGCCTGGGGAGCCCAATTGGAGAAAATATCTTTGAGTGGAATGTGGACAGGTCCAGAACAAAATTTGCACAGCAACCAAAAAGAAATATTAGCGGTGTTAAAGGCACTCCAAAGTCTATGTCACAAGATAAAGAAATCCACAGTCCTCCTACAGTGCGACAACAAGACTGTTGTGTCTTATTTAAAAAACGAGGGAGGTCATTACCGTAGTTGACAAAATAAATATTTCACCTTTTAGACTTACACCACATATAACTACAGGTATACCACTTACCGGGAAGGTACAACAGTCATGCAGATCATTTATCACGACATCTGAGTCTTCCAGAATGGCATTTCCTGCCTCATTGCACAGAGAACCTGCTCAAGAAATTCGGAACACCGATGATCGATCTCTTTGCAAGCGAAACGTCGAAAGTAGTTTCCAATTATGTGAGTCTGGATCAAACGGCTCAGGAGGCGATATATCACGATGCGTTCTTCCGAACCTGGAATTATCCCCTCGCTTGGATGTTCCCGCCACCTTATCTAGTTCCCAAGGTGCTCATGCACTTGAACAAGGCGACAGGGTTCTATCTGTTGGTAGTCCCGAGATGGGAACGAGTATTTTGGAGGACGGACCTAAGAACCCGAGCAGTAACAGCCCCGTTCACCATACAGAATCTATAACTGAATATAATAGACATTGCGACAGGTCATCCCCCAGCAGGAACCCAAGACATGGAATTGCAGGTGTGGAAATGTGGGGGTGGACAGAGGAGCTAAAGGACTGGAATATAAACCAACTTAATCTCCTAAAAAACTCTTGGCGACCATCGACACTAAAAACTTACAAAGTGGCGTGGAACCACTGGCTCAGATGGTGCCGCACTAATAAAGTAAATGCCACTCATCCGTCGGGATCTGTTCTGGCAAAATATTTAGCTGATCTTCATCTTATTGATCGTCTAGCTTACAATACTATATTAGTACACAAGTCAGTCGTGTCGACATTGTGCAGTGTTGAAGATGCGGGCAAATTATCTTCACATGTTCTGGTAAATCATATGCTTAAGTCGATCGCTGTAAATAAACCAGTCTCTAGAAAAACAAGTGTATGGGATATAGACGATTTATTGAATATTTGGAAAAGCAAATTATCGATAAAAACAATTTTTTCCAAACTTGTCGACATACAACCACCTTGTTCCTTTTATGCTCAGGCCGAAGAGTCCATGACTTGACATTATTAGCGGTTGATTCAGAACACTTCACTGTAAATGAAGACTCGATTTGTTTTAGGCCTCTTTACGGATTTAAAACTGATAGTGCGAACTACAGACAGTCGGGATGGAAGTTATTTTCAAACAATAGTTCCAGAAATTTAGATCCTGTTTTTTGGGTTAAGCGGACCATTGGTTTATTAAAAGAAAAACGGAAAGAATGTAATTTACATAATCTTTTCATTAATCTAAGAAGAAACCCTAAGCCGGCCTTCAGAACGGTTATTGCTGGTTGGGTAAAAACTGTATTTCGTGAAGCAGGTATAACTGCCCCTCCAGGAAGTATCTCTGCTCTGCTGCTGCTGCTGCTGCTCTGAATAGCTCTGCCGTAGCGTCTAAAAACTGGGTTGATAATTTACCTCTTGATCAAATATTGGCCAAAGGAAATTGGCGATCAAGTAATATTTTCTCGCGTTTTTATCGCAGAGAAGTAAAGTCGTCTCGCACAGGTAAATCAACAAGTGTGGCTCAATTATTTAGCCCTACAAACTGATTTTACATTTACTTATACTTTATTCTGTAATTTATTTATACTTTATTAATTAGTACAAATCAAGTTGTAAGTACGTTGTAGTCGACGATTTTGTGCTCCGTTTAAATAAATTGAAAGTTGTGGTTTTTTCGCGCAAGTTCCTAAAATATTGTGTTTCAATTGAATATTAAGGCTTACAGTAACAATCAGTGTAAAAAGTTTTGAGTTTGCACAAGAAATTACTGAAATATTTAACCCTAGATAGCTAACCTCCGTCGAATCGACGGGCGGCGCAAACTAATATCGCCATCTCTTTTTAATGTCGCGTCCGAATATTTTGTTTCGCCTAGTCAACTCAGTCGCCGGTGAGGTCGTTACAGTGGCGCACGCGTCGTACAGTTAAGTGCCATAATTTTCGGTATATGCAGACTTTGCCCGTCGTTTCGACGGGTGGTTAGCTTTACCGTTAGTTTTGATATGATAGAGTTTTACAACTCAACTAAAGGAGGTGTTGATACTTTTGACCAAATGTGCTCTAATATGTCGTGTAGCCGAAAAACCAATAGATGGCCCATGTGTATTTTCTACGGAATGATTAACATTGCCTCAATAAATAGCTACATTACATTACAGTCTCACAATTTATTGATATCAGGGCAAAAAGGTATTCCAAGGAGGGAATTTATGAAAAAACTACATTTTCAACTTGTAGAACCTTGGCTAAAAATAAGACTCGCTAAAACAACAATGCCAACCCAAGTAAAAGAGAAATAAGTAAAAGCGTTCTTTCTAAACAGCCATCTACTAGTAGAGCAGAGCAGTTGTCGTCGGGCCAAGCTTCTGTGGAGAGGTTAGAGAACGAAGAAGAGTCTTTTCCAAATTCTTCAAGAGAAAACCGGAAAAGAAAAACATGTGGGAAATGCCACTACAAGAAAAAGCGCATGACCAAAAGTCTTTGCTATAATTGTAAGGTAGCAATATATGGTGAACATAAAATAGATTTTTGTACCACATGTGCCAAAGAAAAGTAGTTTATTTTATTTTTTATTACGTTTTATGTTTTTATGTGCCATATAATGCCAAAAGACTGATTGTTTTGTTTTGAGTATAATTTTATTTTGGTTAAGAAAAGTTTAATTGAAAATGTTCCTATGTTTTTAGAGGTCTAAGAAAAAATAGCTTAGTTTTAAAAGTAAATAAAAAATGTTAATATGCAAAGTGTTTTTTTTTATTATTAATCTCATTATATGTCTGTAAAAAAAAATACAAGACCAGAAAGTGGTAAAATCTCAATAAAAATAATATTTTTTTAATACCCGTCGTTTCGACGGATGGTTAGCTTAAATAGGGTTTCCCAGAAGGTTAGCTATCTAGGGTTAACAAAAAGAAGACAAATTAAGCAGTGATAATTTTAAAGTGCGGTTAGTGCAACAAACATTCAAAAACGTAAATACATAAAATCACGCCGAAGAAGACGAAGGGCAGCGCCATCTGTCTTTGGGTCGTTGAACTAAACATCACATATAAGGAGTATTATCAGAACAGCGCCATCTATCTTTGTGTCGCTGAACTAAACAAATAATACATATAAAAAATACTATTAAATACAATCTATTTTTGGGGTACCTAAAAGAAATGGCGTCCGTCCATAAAGTATGTTCGGGCTGTAAAAATAATATACCAAAAAAGAGTTTATGTCATATTCTACATGCAACAAATTATACGACTTGTTTTGTGCAAAAATGTCGATGAAAAAATTTTCTACTATGACATCCGAGTATAAGAAGAGTTGGAAGTGTTTTGAGTGTCAAAGTCAATTGCCAAAGTCTGATAACTCAAACACTCCTAAACGAATGCAGAACCGTATCAATATTATGACATCAGACGATGATACTGGTCGTGAGGTAGTGAATATAACAATGTGACCAAAGAACAAACCGAGTTCAATGAATGAGGAAGGTTTACGCAATATGATTAAACAGGAGATGACAAGCACTATACAAAACCTGGTCTCGGAACAACTTGCGAATATTTCACAGCAAATTACAGGATTTCATGAGTCACTAACATTTCTTAGTAAGCAGTATGATGATCTTCTCCAATCTGTAAATGAAAGAAATAAAATTATTGCAGGACTGGTAACTAAAAATGAAGACTTTATCTCAGCAGGTTAAAACCTTGACAGAAAAGGTGAACAACATTGAACAAATCATGCGATCACCGAATCTCGAAATAAATGGGATGCCGGAACATTATTCAGAAAATCTAGTCAAGACGATAGAGCAATTGGGCAGAATTATAGAATCTCCTGTTGAAGACAAAGACATTCTCCATGTGACTCGTATAGTTAAACACAATAAAAACTCTGACCGTCCACGCTCCGTTATTGTCAAACTCTCCAGTCAACGACGCGATGAAATATTGGCTGCAGTCATGAAATTTAATAAAAAAAACGTGGACAAGTTAAACTCTGAACATTTGGGAATAGGTGGACGCAAGATCCCTGTTTTTGTATCGGAGCATCTCACTCCTTCAAATAAACACTTGCATGCAGCTGCTCGACTAAAACAAAAGAAGCAGGCTTTAAATTTATCTGGGTTAGAGATGGTAGGATTTTTGCAAGAAAAAACGAACAGAGTAAAGCTTTATTCATAAGAGACGAAGATAGTTTAAAATTAATTGTTTAACCTATATTACCAATTTTTTACAATGTTAAGGTACACTTATTTATCATTAAAATGTCTCTAAATATATACTATCAGAATACTAGAGGTCTGCGTACCAAAACTGATGATGTATTGAGAAATATTTCGATTAGTAATTATGACTTGATTGTATTCACCGAAACCTGGCTAAGCTGTAATGTATCTAGTGCAGAACTTATACACGAAAGGTACTTTGTTTATAGAAAAGATCGTTCATGCACAACCAGTTCCAAAAAAGACGGCGGGGGTGTTTTAATCGCGGTATCCAAGGATATTCCTTCTGTTAGACAAATTAATTTGGAGAGTACTGCTGAAGATCTATGGATAACAGTTACTGTCAAATCTCATAATGTAGCAAAGAAAATATCTATTTGCGATGTGTATTTACCACCTCCCGTCTCTTTGGAGCTTTTTTTGAGAATGCAACTTCTGTGATGGATCAATCTGATCAAGTAATAATATTAGGTGATTTTAACCTGGGTTTTGTTAAGTGGTCCAAGCAAAATAATGTTGGTCCATGTAGTCCCTCAAACTATGATTCTGTGCTAGGTTTATCACTTATCGATTTAATGTCCATGATTAATGTTTCTCAATACAATGACGAGGTAAATGTGGATAACAGAACTTTGGATCTTATTTTAGCAAATTGTCATGGTATAAATGTATGTAAATCCTTTAATTCACTTAGTAAAATTGATCCTAAGAGAATGATTTGATAGGGAAACGCAAATAGGGGGACTATTTGCGTTTCCCTATCAAATCATTCTCCTCAATTCCTAAAACCTATTTTCACTCGTCGCCATAACTTGTTTAGAGCGGATTACAGTGAGATTATTGCATACTTAAAGAACATTGATTGGAATATTTCATTTGGTAACTGTCCGGATGTTAATGCAATGACCGATTTTCTTTACCAACATGTACAAAGTGCTATTGATTCATTCGTACCATTACTAAAACCCAAATCTACAAAATTTCCTGCCTGGTTCAGTAGTTCTCTTATAAAATTGCTCTATGAAAAAAATAAAATAAGAAATAGATTTCGTAAATACAACAATCCGCGTGACGGTCTTGAATATGAAATACTGCGCGAGCGTGCCCACAAGTTAAGTGAACAGTGTCTTCTAAGCTATAAAAATAAAATAGAATGCAACATTTCTACCAACCCGAAAAGCTTTTGGGGATTCATTAAAGAAGGGTAACACCACTATACCGACAGTCATGAATAACGGCGACATGATAGCAACAAATGGTACAGAAATTGCCCAAATGTTTGCTGATAAATTTTCGTCCGTTTTTTCTAATACTGTTTTAGACAATGATACAGATTTAACTTTTGATGGTGCATCGTCATTAAACAACATTTATATTACCGAGAATCAGGTTTCACGCGCAATTAAGAAACTTGACATAGAAAAGGTGCTGGCGCAGATGGAATTCCCCCTGTCTTTGTAAAGCGTTGTAGTTCTGCCCTATCACTTCCTCTAACAATTATTATTAACAGATCATTGCGGGACGAAATATTCCCGGAGATTTGGAAAAAAACCAAAATAATACCCATTTTTAAAAAAGGCCATAGCAATGATGTTAGTAATTATAGGCCTATTGCAATCATTTCTTGTATCCTTAAATTATTTGTGTCTTTAATTTGCCCTCTAATCACACATCAGTTACAAAAAAATCTTTCTATCCACCAACATGGGTTTAGAAAAGGCTACTCAGTGAAAACTAACTTGGTGACCTTTAAAACTTACTTGTGTAATGAAATAGATAGTGGTCGGGAAGTAGACACAATTTATATGGATTTTTCTAGCGCCTTCGACAAGATTTGTCATGCCCGGTTGTTAAGAAAGTTAAAAAGATATGGCATTGGAGGATCTCTTTTAGAATGGTTTCGTTCATACCTAGCAAAAAGACTTTTATATGTTGTTGTTAATGGTTTTACGTCAGATGATTACAAAACAATTTCTGGTGTACCACAGGGCTCTTGGTCCAATACTTTTTTTGGCTTTTATAAATGATCTCTCAGATGTCATACATAATAGTGAGTTCGGTCTATTTGCTGATGATCTTAAAATATACAGAAGGGTGACCTGCGCATTGGATGCTGATCTTATTCAGCAAGATTTAAATAGGATATGTAACTGGTGCTGTGCTAACGGTATGGTTCTAAATGCGAAAAAGTCATTTTATCTCAAATTTACACGAAAACGTGAACAAAATAATACGACCGCAACTTATGTTATAAACTCTGCCATGCTTGAACAGGTGACAGAGATTCGAGTCCTGGGCGTGGTATTTGACTCCAAGCTCAATTTCAAGTCACACATCGATATGTGTGTCAAAAAAGCGTATAGAATGTTAGGATTTCTTAAAAGAAACACTACAGGATTTTCAAGTATTAAGCCTAAAATTATTCTATATAACTCATTGGTTCGTAGCCATTTGGAGTTTTCATCAGTAGTTTGAGGCTCCAGATATATTTCCCACTCCATGCGCATAGAAAGTGTCCAACGAGCATTCACGAGACATCTCGCGTTCCACTCTCCTGGTATTTCTCATCGTGCTACTTATGATTTACGCTTAAAGTACTTTAAAATGATGACAATATACAATCGCCGAATGATGATTAATATAATTTTCCTAAAAAAAGATATTATCCGGAATTATTGACTGCGACAACCTGCTTCGTTATATAAAATTAAATGTCCCGTATCACTATCCTCGTTATCCAATTACCAAAATATTCTACACTCCTAAAAGTAAAACAAACATCCTAAAATACTCTCCCTTATCTAATATCTGTACTGATTACAACCTAGCTTGCACATCTATAAAGGACCTAGATATTTTTAATGATTCCTGTAAGAGTATAAAAAGCAAATTAACTAAATATAATATTCAAACTTCTGTTTTCAGAAATTAAAACTACATGGTAATTATTATTAGACATTCAATTCATATGGGGTTTAATTGATTATATATAAGGAATAATATCTACTGTTCTTAATGAATGCTGTACACGCCTATAATTGGCTCACACATAAGTGCATGTTTTAGTTTAAGTATATTTTTAATGTATTTCTGTGTTTTGTTGTTGGCGAGTCTAATAAAGAAAAAAAAAATCTATTGATCTTAGTAAGGTATTTTTTACATTCCTATTTTCTAAGCTCTTCTAATGTATAATATGCCTCCCCATTGGCGTCTTTTTCCCACCAGGCGATAACAAACAGGTCTCATATCAGTAAGCTTCAAGTATGCGTACAGTATTTAATGACGGTGTTTTACCTGTAAATAAAACACATATAAATACTTACCTTACTTGAAGCTTACATTTTTATTACTGCCTGGTAATATTCGACTCAATGATTTGAAATTAAATTAGGCCACTGCTTGTGGCGTCGCCATGGTGGGGTTCACAAGGTAGCTGTGCGATCGAGAGGGTACGAAAAGGAAAGAGACAAGACGAGGTCGAGCACGCTAGCGCCATCTCATATCAGTAAGCTTCAATTAAGGTAAGTATTTAATATGTGTTTTATTTACAGGTAAAACACCGTCATTTAAAATAGAAATATAATACAGT
The DNA here is from genome assembly GCA_037179445.1 of Phengaris alcon alcon. Classification (NCBI taxonomy): domain Eukaryota; kingdom Metazoa; phylum Arthropoda; class Insecta; order Lepidoptera; family Lycaenidae; genus Phengaris; species Phengaris alcon. The sequence continues at coordinate 1,314,833 of JAYRCH010000228.1, forward strand.
AAAGCTACATTCATAAAGTCGTACGGGAATCGTCGTTTTTTATACATCGTCTGTCACTTTCATAAAAACGAAGATTGCCGATAGACATTATGAAGTTAATTATAATGTACATAAATATAGTAGGTACAACTACGTTTTAATATCCCACGGCGATCATTGTTTTTCTATCGAAGTGACAGACGATGAATGAAAGACGAGTCCCGAAAGACATTGAGAACTTTTATTTAATCGAGGTAAAAGACATCTGATTCTGAGTTTAACTATAGTCCATGTTCGTTCAGTCGACTGACATGGATTATGATTACATATATGAGAATTGATGTCAAAATTTAACACCAGCTGTCAGTTGTTGCACTAGTCACAAAAAATGCATTCGTTATTTCGCTAAAGAATAACATTAATGGTAAAAATTATCGTAGCGTTTACTGGAACAAGCTATTAGAAATACGGTGTTGAAAAATTGAAACAAAAATTCTATTTCCCGCCTTTTTAACTTGACAATGGTTGAAAGCCGAGGCCATTTATTTAAATTTAAAAAAAAAGTACAGAAACGTCAATGTCACTTAGTTGTCAAAACATTAGAATTTCAGCTGATTGCTAAACTCTGCTTACCTACCGCTAGAATTTTAATTTACCCAATCCCCACCACAAAGTACCGCTTTCTCCAGCACCATGGTAGCGTTGTTTGATAATTCTTTAGTGCGATGTCGCACGAACTGGTCCAACGTATTCACTAATTGTATATTCAACAGGCAACTACGATGTTCGCGCGAGTTACATTTTACCCCACACTTTTATATAATGTGGTGATGGAGAAGGTGACCAGCAGAAGGTGGTACGATAGAATTGATGACAATATGATACTTGGGGCTCTGCCATTCCAAGGAATGACTAAACAGGCAAGTAACCTACTTAATGACAGTTTTAAGTTATGAACAAAGTTTTTAAATCTTCCCAGAAACTTCCAAAGAATAAACTTAAATCTTGTTAACCTTAGTTTAGACACAACTATAACACTGGTCAAATAAATCAGAGTTTTGCCTATTAATTATTTACAAGATTTGAATGGGTTATACTGAACATACAGATGAAAGTAGATGTAATAAACATTATTTATGAAATTGTGTGCTCCATACTTTTCTGAGTTTAAGATTTTTAATGAAGTTAAAAAGTTCTCGAATAAATGTCTCACTTATCAAAATAATACACGCGAATATATAAATGCGAATATTATTTTGTTGTTGAAATAAAAACAAAACTGTTATTTCAGCTAGTTGAGGAGGAGAACATCAAGGGTGTTGTGTCAATGAATGAAACATATGAGCTGAAAATATTCTCAAACGATGGTGAGGTAAGTACCAGACAATGTAACAGTGGTGTGGGGTACTTATAAATCCATTCCTATCGGCTTCACTTACCACTTGCCTTTTAAAGACCAAATCCCTACCTTTTAATAAGCTAGGGAAATCCCCTATGAAGGAGAACCAGCCTTCACTACTGCAATGTAATAATATGTACATTCAGGAAATTAATATTTAGCAGTAGGTATCTTGCACTTTGTTTATAATAAGAATGGATATTTTTATATATCAGGAAATAATAACATGACTAATTTCATAAATTCGTAAATTTCATAAAATATATTATCTATATAATCGCCAAATTTACAGTAAATTGGCACCTAAGTTTAATGTGTAATTTTGATGCAGTTCTAGTAAACTTATCTCTTTTTGATTTTTTATTAGGTTAAGTTAATCTAGCATATTATCCTATAGTTATATGAACTATAGAACCATAATGGCAAAGGCCTATTTCTCTTCAGAAATTACTTCCACAAACCATATAAAACTGCCCTTAACACTATTTGTACTTTGTAAACAGCAAAATATACAAACTAGCACTGAGCACATAATATTAGGTCCTTACATATGAAATTGGCGTTTGTCGTACTGGCCACTTTGATCTCAAATATATCTGCTTTGATTAGGAATTTCAATTTCAAATTTTTACCGCTAATTTACTCATGCATTTGTTTCGAAAACCTTAATTTATTTGTTTTTTCCTCTCGATTTTTTCTTTGCATCACTCTGTTTACAAAATGAAAAAAAAAGAAATATCGTATTATTTTCGAGTACGAGTTCCACCGTGGCACCAGTGCTGCAGAAACGGCTAGAAAGGTTTAATGATGTGTATGGCGGCGGTGTCACAAAAGAAAACAAAGTGCGTTTTTGGTTCCAACGTTTTCGTTCTGCAAATTTTGACCTGCAGAACAAGCCCCGTGGACGGCCAGAGACCAAAGCAGATAATGAAGAATTGAAAGTTATTGTGGAAGCGGATCCATCGCAAATCACGTCCGAGTTAGCTGCAGGCCGCTGCAGGAAACGCTCATCGCAATGGCTGAACCCTGGCGAACCATCTAAAGCCTGCCCCAAGCGAAAATTTACTCAAAAAAAGTTACTTGTGAGCGTTTGGTGGACTAGTGCTGGTGTTGTTCACTACAGCTTTCTTAAATCTGGCCAGACGATTACGGCAGATGTCTATTGCCAGCATGTACAAATCATGATGGAAAAACTAGCTGCTAAACAACCGAGGTTGGTCATTCGCTTTAGGCCACTGCTGCTTCAGGACAACACTTGACAATGCAACACTGCACAACATACGGCTACCAAATTTGAGGAGATTCAATTGGAATGTCTAAGACATCCACCGTACTACCGGGACCTTGCTCCAACAAATAACCTTTCGAATTTTGGATAACTTCTTGCGAGGGAAAAAATTCAACTCTGATGGGGCAGCCAAAAGCGCCTTCAAAGATTTTATTGATTTCTGTCTGAATGTTTTTTTTAGTAAGGGAATCAATTAACTACCTATGAGATGGCAAAAGTGCATAGATAGCAATAGTATATACTTTGATTAAATAAATATATTATGTTTTAAAAAAAAATCTACTTTATGTTCCTCATTTACAAAACGCCAATTTCATATGTAACGACCTAATTTAATGTGGGAAGAATGGATGCCCCAAAAGGAGATCTCCGACCGAGTGAGGTGGTATGCTCGGTCAGGCAGAGCCACACCTAAAATTTAAAATTATTATTATTTTATGATGCCAATACCGAGATCTATACACAATATATAACTACACTTTCATCCATTTATGTTCATAATTATATAAGCTAGAAGGACGGACTGAGCGAAACTATATTGGTTCCTTAAATACTATGGAACCATAAAAAGACTGGCTGATTATATTAACGTTTTCATTGTTTTTCCCTTAAAACATGATCCTTATAAGGAAGTTTCGGTTTCGGCCGAAACCTAGACCGTTATAAAGTATGGCTCAATACACAGATGCGCAAAACTAGTCACTATAGAAGAGGTGAAAGTGCATTTCCTATCGGCTATCGCAGTGTATTTTTTGTCCAAAAAATTGGCCATGCCTTTTTTTTGGAAATCTCATACAGAAATGTTATGTAAATAATTTATTAGTATTTACATGCGTTAATTTCTTATTATGAACAATAAAAAAACAATTTTTTTTTCAATAAAATTAAAAATTGCCATAACTTTTTAAATATTTACTTAATTGTCTTCTTGATTATTCTGATCGACAATAATCAAAAAACACACAATTTAACCTGATTTACATATTTGTTAAATAAGTGTTTAAATATTTATTTAACATTTATTATTATTTTTCTTTAATTTTTTATGAACGTATTTCTAATTATTTGGATTTTATTTTTATACAGAATTGTTACTTAAATGTACTAGAATTCGTGTAAAAAAAAATAGATCCAAATAATAAAGGGCACCGAAGTTAGAGGCTTCTAAAGTTTTCTATGGTAACTATGGTTTTAGGGTTTTCAATATTTCTATACCTACCAAATTTTTTTATTCATTTGAACTTTGTTTTTTTTTTATTCCTGACTAATACTTAAACAGAAGGTTAGAGAAACTGTATTGAGTCACTAAAGTGACTCGATAAATCGAGAAAATATTTTATTAATGCCGTGAAATATTTTTGAGCAGAAACAAAAAAAACGATTACTTTTTATTTTAGTTTTTATTATAAGTAAAGCAATATGCTATTACAAAAGCAAAATTGCAGTTTTCATATTAATTTGACCTGTCAATCCTACAATACTGACTTAGAATTTTTTTAACAAATTAATACTTTTCTAATGTACACATGGTGACATATTTAAAATCTTTTATATATTTCCGGTATAAAATGGTCTCATATAGGTTTAACTATAACCGAAAATCTATTGTTTAATTGGTAGCCGGTGCAGACCGGGTCCGGTTTCGGATTTTATTACCTGGTTCTAAAACGTCACGTGAACCGGGTGTCCGGGTTCCAAGTAAAAAATGAACATTTTAAATAATTTTATTGGGTAACGTATTATAACAAAGAAAATAAAACAAAACATCGTGTGGAAATTTTCCAGAAATACAAACAGCACGTAAAAAATAGAATTTTTATGTTTTTTTTTGATGCCAATCGATATTGTTAAAACACTGATCATAAACCAATTAAAATACGGGATCATAATATCAACCCACAGGGTTGGCAAAATAGGTATTAACCCGTAATTCTTTACTTAAAAGAACAAAAAACCTATATCCAAAAGCTGTATTTTTCCTTTAAGAACTTTATAAATATGTATCATAAATTAGTGGTAAAACCCATTAAACACCATATTTTTGTCAAACAATAGTTTTTTTTAGCATTCCTGCTTTCCCCTGGAACTGCTTCCAGAATTATTTCTCGCCATACTTTGACAGAACCAGGTGCATGCCCTAGTAGCCGTGTGTATGTACTTAGTCACCTTATTATTCTTCATCCTGCTCGGACGAAAGAAAATCTGTTATATTGTCGCTATCGACTAATATATCGCTAATTACAACATTTATGTCGTTTTCCGTTGTCATAAAATCGTCTTTTTCTGAGATTTCATACGGTTTTAGTAAATTACTAAAACCGTATGAAATCTATAATATATCTATAAATCACTACCTTTAATGGTAATGGTAAAGATTTCAGTTTCTTTAATCTATTATGTAGCCTAATATACGAAATTTCTGGATCTGACGATTCCAGTGCCCTATGAAATAGGTCCAACATTGTTTTTTCGCGGTTGGATTTTCGGCTGTGATGTTCTCTATCGTAACGCCAGAACTTATTCCGCGCTTCACCGGCTTGCTCTGATAATAAATCTACTGGAAGAGCTGAGCTGTTAATAATATCTTTCCCATGAATAAGAATTTTATGCAGAGCAACGGTCATTGGATACCATCCATATTCTGCCACATATTTAGATGCAACGATTTGACAAAATTCTCCAAACTTATCAGCATCTACAGGTAGACCACAGGACAAGGTAACCAGAATCGTATGAATATCGTCCAATAACCACTGATCAAGGTTTAATATTTCTGTGAACACTGCACGATTTTTATCAGAAAGAACTGTTCGGGCTGTGTTGCCGTCATTTGTTCTTCCACCATTGGGTCTCACAACATCAACCAGCACTTTCAATTCTTGCCGAACTCTGTCTTTCACGCGTTTCTTTGTTTCCTCAACAATGCGCGATTCATGTGAATCTTTGCTTACCCTCCATTTCTTTACAGGAAGTTTGTAGCCTAAATGTAGTAGGAACTCTAACATGCGAGTCCATGCATGCAAGGGGCTTATTCCGTATTTAAAAACTGATACATCAATTGGCTGAGAACAAATGACATCAAATTTTTTGAATTGCGTTGAGGTCGCTTAGCAATATGGACATTTTAGTTGAGAAGAGGAATTTGTTATGGTATTCAGTACTTTTCCATCTATACATGTCAAATAAAGTTGGGGTTTTGCCTTTTATTTCTTTCTGTTAGACGTTGTCACTTCTAGTGTAGTTAAATCTTTAATTTGGTTATCTACCCACTTCTCTTCATTCAGAATTAAATCTTTCGTCTCCTTGCGATAAACGGCAAAACCTGTATGACTGAGGAGTTGGGTTTAACCAAAGAACAAAATCTGTATTTGTTTTATACGTAATGGGATAAAAGTAGTAGCAAATAAACTGTTTTCAGGGCCTTCATTATCAGAAAAATTTGGTTAAAAAATGATTGACTTGAACTGCCATCAAATCCCCAACTTCCCTCAAAAATACAATCTACAGTATCTAGGTCTTTTTGTTCACAATAAGCTGATATAATTTCGTCGCATGAGCTTATAACCTTTGGAGAGTGTGAGAAAGTAAACTAGCTAACGGAACAAATTCTTCTCTTTCTGTCACTTGAATTGCACTATCAGGATAACACTTTTGTTTTGCTTCAAACACTTTTTGATAGGTTGGAAATGCTGGAAGACCTCTTGATTTTAAATCTCTCTGCAAAAAGTTGTGTCTCTACTGTAAATTTTTTGTCTATAAATATTGCTAAAGCTTCATCTGGAGAATAAGGACGGGGGTCTTCGCGAGGTTTAATTGCTATTTTAGAAGGTCGTGATGGACTTTTAAGACAAGAATTAATTACATATTGTCACATATTGTAAATCTTTGGACGCATTGGTTTTTAGTTTTTGCCCCTTTACTTCTAACACATTCGTCAATGCTTTAATAATTTTTGTTACTGGTTCAGTTTCTAAAGAACATTGAAGTTCTTTAGACAACCATCGTTTTTGTCTGTTGCTTAGTGACTCATAGGCCAAACATGATGAAGTCGAAGGAAATGTATCGATTTTGGGCAACAAACCCAAAGCATTTTCTTCCATATAAATTGGTAAATCTTGAACACCTTGTTCTGGGATATTAGTGGACTCTAAAATTTCTTGCTGATGATTAGGTGCAAGTTCATGTCTGCCAGAGTTAAAATTATTAAATGCAGTGTTAGAAACAACTGCAGACTCTAAAAGAGATTCATCTAAAACTACACGTTCACTAATGAAAAAGGTGTTGAAATCATTCTTTATCGATGTTTTGAGCCACGTGTAGTTTTTTTTTTTCAAAAAAATTCATGCTATATTTACATTGTTTGTAAAGTTGCTCACATTTCGAAGTAAATCTAGTTATTGCCCTTTTAAAGCCTTTATCATCATTCAGATCAGCTTCGTCACATCCTAATATATTTAAGATTAGATTTGATCGTGCTTGTAAAGCTAAGTCAGTTGGGCGAATTTTCGATCCCATCTCTTTACATTTGGAAAAATATTTTGTAAACATCGAGCCTGCTAAGTACATCTCCTTGCCTACTTACGAATACTCCCGGAGATTGAAGAGTACCGGCTGTGGCGTTATCCACAGCTTCATAGCTAAGTACATCTCCTTGTGTACTTGCGAATACTCCCGGAGGTTGAAGAATACCGGCTGTGGCGTTATCCACAGCTTCATAGCTAAGTACATCTTGTGTACTTGCGAATACTCCCGGAGGTTGAAGAGTACCGGCTGTGGCGTTATTCACAGCTTCATCAATTGCCTCTCGTGGACCAACATGAGGGTTGGCGCCCTCATGCCCTCCTTGCAGTAAGTCAGCTGGTCGGAGCCCGGACAGACATCCCTCAACAGGCCGGGTCAGGTCCTGTTGAGGCAAAATGGCGCCATGGGTCTTTAGCGGCTCCATGGTGCCTCACCCACGCTCCTCCAGGAAATATGTATCGGCGCATGGTTTTAGCTGTAGCCTAACGAGGGCGGACCCCTTCCCTGCACCACATATTACCTTTCATTGGATTTTAAATAGAATGTCCGTCTGTCGGTTTGTTTTGCTTTTGACTAATCTCTGAAATGGCTGCATGGATTTTTAACCGTGACTTTCACTGACAGATCGAATTATCAGCATATTTGTTGTAAAAATATTAGGTATTTACAACGCCTGATAATAATTTGTATAGAAAATATTAAAAATTAACAGACTTTCATTGAACTTAAAATAAATCTTTAGTATTTAAAAAAATAAGTGTCTGTTTGTGATACCGAAACGATCAAATTAAGAAGGTCCAGAGAAATTGAATATCACGCGAGCGAAGCCGCGCGCAACAGCTGGGTAATTGAATAAAACTTTGTTTTCACTTGAAATTCCTGAAATAATACTCTACCAAACACACAGTGTTTCGACTAGTACATGCGAACAAGACAATTTATTTTTTACTTATTTATATTATTTATGTATATTCAAGGCATGTTAGATTTTTTATGCTGAAATAAATCTGTACACTTAAATATTTAGATCAATACTTCTAACAAATATGGAACACGGCGGAGGTACATCATATAATATGCAGTATAATAAACATAAATAACCAAAAACAGAAAGGTTCAAACCAAATGGTGACCTTGAGCTTCTCAGTATCTCACTGACTTCAAAACTCAATATAAGAGTGGAACAGCAGTGAAGCAAAGGGGAGCAGAGTAGTATATAACGCGAAGAAAATGTAAACTGTGGATAACATAATGAATTTACACGCGGGCGGAGTCGCGGGCAGCAGCTAGTAAGTAAAAAAGACTATTACTATTTGTTTTGTTGAAGTTACGAACTTCATTAGAAAAATGAGCATATAAAAACCTACTTCAAATATTATTCAACTATGCGGTGACATCCAATATATCCAAATATATCCAAATAATATAAAATTGAATAACTCCGATGCCCCGCCTCATTTAGATCCCATTTTTTTGGATTATAAGTATTAATAAAAAGAATATTTCAGTCTTAGTTTCAAATCCAAATATGAAATAACATGGCGTTAAAAAAATTAAAACATAAATTTACAAAATCAGTCATAAATACGTTATCTTGAACAAATAAAGCCTGGATGTTTTTCGCTATCGTAGGGCTTTTAATACACTATTTAGACCAATTAATAAAATCTTAAAAGAATATCAAACTTTTGAGCTATAACTGTTTCTATGTTTTTTCTGGAAACCATAGAATTTTTTTTTTCAAGTACTAATTAGCATTCTTCTATATGAAATGGGCAGTCGGGTGTTCTCGTCCTGCATTTATAATCACAAATCCTATAAAATTAAGTAATAAAAACGGCATGGCCAATGTTTTGGACAATAAATACACTGTGTATCGGTCGTGTGACTGTACACCGCTTAGTTGGAATATATTGTCAGTATATTTAAAAAATAATATTTTTAGACTACATAATATTACCTACTCTATTATCGACAGTATCGGCGCCACTGTTAAATATTTATATCGTCTGTCTCGTCCCGGAAATGATAGTACAATGTAGATCTCATCTAAACACATATTATTATGTAAATTATAGAAAAAAAAAGGAGTAAGCATTAGATATGAGCGCCGCGCCGGCGCGCCGTCGTCTCCGCGAATTCTCACGACGCGCCGCCGCCGAGGAAAAAGGGCGGTGCGCCGCCGGCCAAGTCGCGACTTGTCGGGTCGCCGTGCCGCACGGTCCTATAACTGTGCGGTGTGCCTCTACTCCCCCCGCGATGCTCCCTCTCCCCGCCCTGCCCGGCCGGCCGCGCGTTCGCTCGTCCGATCAGTCGAGTAGAATACTTTACCGAACGTGGTGTCCGTTTTGCAGCGGCGCGGCATAAACAATGGCGTCACATACTAGTATTGACGTATTTAAAACTAAAATTAAAGATATTTTCATTACACCAATGAAAAGTCTGTCCACAAAACATACGCAGAGTTTTTGCTGGACCGAATTTGGCCCGCTATCTGTCCACCTGCAAGGAAAACGAAGAACTGTTTTGGTTGATCAAGTATATTGTGCAGCTTGCTTGCGAAATGCAAAAAATGAAGATGAAAACAGTGTGTTTTCGAAGTAAGTATACATATTATTATATTATTATTTCAGTAAGTAGTTAAAAGGTTAAATTAATTAATGAATTTCATCTTTCTTTTCAGGGCTCAAGTGAAAGGTTACGGAAAAAGCGTAGCGACGAGTAATCTTCTAAGACATTTAAAAGATGTCCATAGTTTGGAAGACAATAAAGCCCAAAACATTTCGAATATAAAAAAGTTTTTCACTCCAAAAAGTCCGAGAACACCAAGTACAACTGCAAAAAAACGCGATAAGTAGGCGCTATCTCGAGATTTAGCCCTATGGTTTGCTAGATCGCTGATGCCATTTGATACTGTGGATAACGATGCAATGATCGACTTCTTTAAAAAATATAACATCATTGTCTCCGAAGCAGACTTTTACCTTCTAGACAAAATATAGCACGAGAAGGTCTAGAAGACGTATACAATAGCATGCTCGCGTTCATAAATAATTTCATTTCTAAGCAAAACTGTCGATTTGGTGCTTTGACTGCCGATATGTGGACCGATAAATACAGACGACGTAATTATATAACATGCACTTATCATTTTCTTGCGGAAGACATGACGCTTATAAAACTAACACTAGCAGCGAAACGAGTTATGAAGAAACACACTGGCGAAACAATTCGAAATGAAATTCAGGAGGTGTTGCGCTCTTTCAGAATAGAAAATAAAAACTTTTATTTAGTTACTGATGTAGGTGGTAATATGAAGCGCGCTGCAAACTTATTAGGATTTGACAACCAACTCTGCCTTGGACCATGCACTTCATAACTTAGTAAACGTAAACGGCATCGAAAAGACTAGAGAAATATTCAAAATTTTGAAAAAATGCAAAAAGATTGTAAAGCATGTTCGCTACAGAGCACCTCAGGTCGAAAACGCTGCTTCTGCAGAACAGCGAGAGTTACTGTCGTTTATTGAAGACATTGGCGAACATGTAGAAGATAGCGACTACGATACGAGTGAAGACGAATCAGGTTCTGAAGCAAGTGAGGAGACTACAGGACCCGCTTCAAGTTCAAGACAATATTTGCCACCACCTCCACCGACGATCAAAACAAGCACAAGTACGAGATGGCACAGTATTTTGATGATGTTACAGAGCATTTCACACCGTGCCAATCGTCAGCCCTTTAACTTGATTCTCAGCGAAATTGGTAGAAGTTACCTCATTTTAGAAGAGTCCGAATATGTAATGATTGAGGCTTTAATAAAGTTTCTTGAAAACTTTAAGAAAATGGTTGAGTTACTTAGTTCGGAAACTCAGCCTACTATCAATCTGGCTTTAGTCTTTCGCTCAGAAATAAAAAGATTGCTAGCAGAAATGAACGATGATGAGCCTCTCGTAGTATCAAGGCTCAAAAATAACATGTTAGAGGGGTTAGAGTACCGTTTTCCTCTAACTGATGTAGTTGTCGCAGCAACGTTGCTGGATTGTCGGTTTCATGCTATTCATGAAATCGACGAATACATGCAAACTCACCAAATTACTAAAGTTTCCTTCATAGTAGATATGATCAACAGGCGATTGACAACAGAAGATCTTCAAGAAAACCAAGTAGTTGATTCTGCTAAAGCAGGACCGAGCTCTTCTGCTGATGTGTCAAATTATTTACTTGATTTGGCACGAAAACACACTACTGCTCACCGTGATTCTGATAGTGCAGTAGAAAACGAATGCTGGAAGTATTTCAGTACAGCAAGACCTGAAGATTTAGAGCCATATGGTGGAAATATTCTACAGTTCTGGAAAGACAGAAAAAACTCAATGCCTGCGTTATACGCACTTGCACGCTCGATTTTGAATGTGCCGGCGACCAGCACCCCAAGTGAGAGGGTGTTTTCAACGGCAGGACTGGTTATAACTGCCAAACGTTCGCGTTTGAATCCACTTAGGCTTAATAGGATAGTATTTATCCATGATAACTATGCGTTCTGTAAAGATACCGTAAATGAGTTAATGGGTCTTTAGTTTTTAAAGCATATTTTGGTCCTTTAATTTCTTTCAAAGTTTCATATTAAAAGATTCAAGTGATTAGATTTGTGTTAAAATATATAATTTAAGCAATGAAGACTATATACTTAGAGAAAGTAAGATTGCTATTGCTGAAAGAAGGATCGTATTTTTGTTGAATTTTTAGTTACCTAATGAAGAGTTTTTTTTTGTTAATTTATCTTATTTTTAAAAGAATTTAAACATTTAAACCAATACTATGTTACCCGCCTCCTTACTAAAGATAGTTAGAAAACCAAATAAATAGGTTAAATTGTTAATTATTAAAACTTAGGAAACAATTTATGATTAATCTCATTGCAAAGATCTCAAAATGTTTGTTCTTAAGTTTACTAAAGATTTAAAAATTAATAAATTAAAAAAATATACCGTTTTTGTTCTCAAAACCAACCTTCCTTTATTGTAAGTAAAGTTATTTCTAATTACTATAAAAAAAACAATTCTTGGTTAAAAAATCTTAAGGCTCAAGGTCACGCCGCCGACGCCGCCGCCGCCGTAGTAATTTTGGACCGGCGCCGCCGCCGTGGGATTGAGTGACGGCGCTCATATCTAGTAAGCATATCTGTTGCATGAGAGAGGTAAAGATACTAGTGTGCCGGGTACATAATATATAAAATTCTTGAGGCAGTGTCTAAACAATTTTATGTTTTATAACCGATTTCAAAAAAAGGCGGTTATGCATTCGACTGTTTTTTGTAATTATGTTCACGATAATTCCGCCGTCCTGTTTTCCACATTGTACCGATTTTCAAAATTATTTTTTTTATGTAAAGGGCACTGGTGGATTTACACTAGGGGCAGTCGGGGCTAGTGCCCAGGGCGGCAAGTTGTGTAGGGCGGCAAAATTTGAAAAGTGAAAAAAAAAATCTAGTGTTATCACAATTTGCTCAATATAATGAATTAAAATAAATAATAAATTCTCTTATTTAATAATTTTTTATTTAATAGATTATCCAAGAAATACAATTCATGCATTATGTGTCAAATCGAAATTTTGAACTGTATTATAATTTTGGCACGTGAAGTAGAAAATAAATATCAAAATAATGTTATTTATTTATTTCCTTGAATATTTAAAATGATAATATTTGATTTTTTATTTTCATGAAGTAATAAATTTAAATAGTAGTTTTTTTCGAAAAATAAAAATATTTTACTAAGATATAATTATACTCAAAGCAAACTTGAATAATGTAATGCAATTATAAGTCATCCTTATTCCAAATTTGCGCCTCCAAGATGAGCTAAGCGCAGCGCAAGGGCACTACCAGACCACGTTTTCTCGATTAGTTTCGTTGATTTTTTTTTTTACCCTCACAACTTGTGTTTGAGTTATATCAAATAACCGAAATTTTCAGGATATGTTCCCAGTAACAGACTAATTAAACATATAAAGTTTTGATTGCATAGGTCGTCATTATACTTCAGATTTTATTGATATCTAAAAACGCCCGATTTCGTCACTGTCTTACTGATGATCAACAAAATTATAGGGTACTTCGGGATGTCCTAGAAAGCTGAAATTTGGTATGTAAACTAGTATTAGCATATTAACAACATAAAAATTGTCAAACTTGGAACCTTTATCCTCCAACCTCTTAAACTAGGGGATGAAAATTTTGTAACGGACTTGCCTACGCAAATTTTTAGGTTTGAAAATTGTTGTAGGGATCCGTGTTATAAATAGTAACAATAAAATTAAAAAAAAAAAAAAAGAAGTGAAATCCCACCGTCCCGTGAAATCCCATACGATACCATATGACTCGTACTGCCAAAAAGCTATCAGATCTCATGTAAAACCAAGTTTCTGCCTTTACCAAACTTCTAACTCTACACGCCTTAACTTTACAAGCCTAACTTCACAAACTCTACGCCTTAGTCATGTAGCTTGGTCGTTTCGTTCCTACATGAATAGTATAACAGAAAAACAGTCCGTAAATTTTTCACCTTATTGCGAAATTGTGAAGTTGTGCTTGTAAAGTTAGTTTTGGTAGAGTCAGAAGCTTGGTTTTACATAAGATCTGATTGATAGCTTTGAACTGAAATTTACATGAAAATGTTTTTGGTGGGATTTTATAATTCTTAGAACAAAAACAAATACTTATTATGTTATTAAAGTATATAATATATAATTAAATTTCTGCAATCAATTAGCTGTTCTAATTTAAAAAAAATAAGATATAAAACTATAATTTAAGTAAAATTTCAGTGATAGGGCGGCATTTTCTTCAGTGCCAAGGGCGGCACTAATTTGAAATGCGGCCATGGTAAAGGGTATAATCCCAAGTCAGTCCCGTTTTCACCAAAGTGGTGACCTGATGATGGGATCCATGAGGAATCGAGGGAACTACTCGAAATTTATATGGACACATGGTGATTGTGACCTTTTTTTGAAGTAGTCTAAGCATATGCTACCAAAAAGTAAGATTTGCACCAATGTATACCCTGGATCCAAAAGTACTGAACAGAACTTCTGACTCCTTATAGATACATGTTTGGAGATTTCGGCGTTGTTTAAAGAACTGCAAGCATATCATCATCACCACCGTCTTCACATGAAACACAAACATATTATGATGACATAGATACTCACTACTCATCAGAGTTTTGTGCACCGATATCAATGTCTTTGAAATTTTGCTATTGCTAAAATTATATTCGTGATCATCATCATCACTATAATATGTATACCAGTATATATATGGTTCTAGCCAACCTGAATGTGAATACTATAAAATATTGTTTTATCAGGATGTTGTTCGGGCTGGTACCGACTTCAAAATTTTTTCTTTGCGTCACTCTGTTTACAAAATGGAAAACTTGAAATATCGTATTATTTTCGAGTACGATTTCCACCGTGGCACCAGTGCTCCAGAAACGGCTCGAAGGTTTAATGATGTGTATGGCAGCGGTGTCACAAAAGAAAACAGTGCATTTTTGGTTCCAACGTTTTCGTTATGGAAATTTCGACCTGCAGAACAAGCCCCGTGGACGGCCGGAGATCAAAGTTGATAATGAAGAATTAAAGGCTATTGTGGAAGCTGATCCATCGCATCCATCCATACGTCCGAGTTAGCTGCAGGCTGCGGTGTTAGTGATACAACTGTTTTTATCCACTTGAAGCAAATTGGGAAGGTGAAAAAGCTTGAAAGGTGGGTACCTCATGAATTGAGTGCAACAAACCGACAAACGCGCGTCGACTGCTGCGTTACATTACTCAACCGGCACAATAATGAAGGGATTTTAAATCGAATCATTCCCTGTGATGAAAAGTGGATCCTGTACGACAATCGGAAACGCTCATCGCAATGGCTGAACCCTGGCGAACCAGCTAAAGCCTGCCCCAAGCGAAAATTGACTCAAAAAAGTTACTTGTGAGCGTTTGGTACTAGTGCCGGTGTCGTTCACTACAGCTTTCTTAAATCTGGCCAGATGATTACGGCAGATGTCTATTGCCAGCAACTACAAATCATGATGGAAAAGCTAGCTGCTAAACAACCGAGGTTGGACATTCGCCCTAAGCCACCACTTCAGGACAACGCTAGACCACACTGCACAACAAACGGCTACGAAATTAGAGGAGCTTCAATTGGAATGTCTAAGACATTTACCGTACTCCCCGGACCTTGCTCCAACAGATTACCAATTTTTTCGAAATTTCGATAACTTCTTGCAAGGGAAAAAATTCAACTCCAATGGGGCAGACCAAAGCGCCAGCAAAGATTTTATTGATTCCTGTCCGAATGGTTTTTTAGTAAGGGAATCAATGAACTACCTATGACATGGCAAAAGTGCATAGATAGCAATGGTATATACTTTGATTAAATAAATATATTAAGTTTAAAAAAAACGACTTTATGTTCCTCCTTTACAAAACGCCAATTTCATATGTAATGACCTAATAGTTAAAAATTTTGGACGAATGTAAAAAAGGGCTATTATTTAAAAAAATAAATTTTATTTCATACTTTTTTGTGCACCTCTACTTTGGAAGTCGGTTTTCATTTGAGATGCTATTGAAAATAAATTGTGAAGTAAATACTATCAGAAAATTAAATATTTGAGCAGGTTGACCATTCTCTCATCTTGTTCGTATATTGTGACTGTGGGTTGTCATTATAACACGAGAAAATTATTAGATAGATCTATCTGCTAGAGCAGGGGTCTCCAAACTTTCCAGCCATAGGACCATACTGATTACTCCAGTAAGTTCCGAGGGCCAAAACCATATTATCATTGTTGCCGGTGGTAAAAAGTGAAATAGTCCACTGATGAAAAAAAAAGTACGCAACGTTTAAAAAAGGCTGCAAATCGGACTAAAGTCCGCAAAACGGCAACACTGCATATTATTAATTTTCCTGTCATTATCTGTAATTTCTAGATTAGTCGTAGAGTACGAGCCATGAGGAGTAACGTGACACGACATCTAATGGACACAAGCGGAAATAGGTAGTACCTTCTATCGCTAACAGATGGCGCTAATAGCACGTACAGAATAATCTCGTTGGTTCGAGAAAGTTCTGGTGTCTTCCACTCACTTCTAGATGGCAGTAATTGGAATATATAAGAAGGCTAGTGGCGCAACCACAAGTTAGTTCCTATGACACTGTTGTGAAATAAAATAGTGCGTACCTCCTTAAAACGTGTTTGTGCGTGTTTAAGTTTAAGACATCTTTGTAACAGTATTTTGATTTGAATTGTTGCTTTTGTGTGTGATTTAGTAGTATGGAAAAGAAGCGAAAAATTGATAGTGAATGCGGAAAATTCAAAGATAAGTGGAACATTCAGTATTTCGTAATTGAGTCCAGTAACAAGGCGCTATGTTTGATTTGCAATGAAAGCATAGCCGTTCTCAAGGAATATAACATTAAACGTCATTATGAAACAAAACATTTTCAAAATTACTCAAAATATACAGGAAGTTTGCGGACAGAAAAATTCGAAGCTATGAAGCGCGCATTGAAATCGCAGCAATGTTCATTTACAAAACTCAAAACTCAACAAAACTCGTGCCAGCTTTCGTGTGGCTCTTGAAATTGCAAAACGTGGAAAATCATTCACCGATGGAGAAATGATCAAAGAATGCATAATTGCAGTAGCCGAAGAAATGTGCCCTGAAAAGGTAAATTTATTAAAAACTGTCAGTATGTCAGCAAACACTGTGGCCCGAAGGGTAGAAAACATCGCTGAAAATATATCCTCTCAACTGTTCGACAAAAATGGACATGTTGAGTGGTTTTCTTTGGCCTTGGATGAGTCAACGGATGTGTCAGATACTGCTCAGGTGTTGATTTATATTCGAGGAGTAGATAAAAGCTATGAAGTGCATGAAGAACTTCTTGATATGTATAGTATTCATGGCACAACTACTGGTACAGATATTTTTAAAGGAGTTGAAATGGCCATTAATCAAAAGAACCTTCGATGGAAAAACTTGAAATGTATTACAACTGATGGAGGCAAAAACATGAGTGGGAAAGATAAAGGAGTGGTCGCTCTTGTGTCAAAGGCTGAAGAAAATGACGGTGGTTCAAAACCATTAGTCTTACATTGTATCATTCATCAACAGTCTTTGTGCGGAAAATGTTTGGATATGTCTGAAGTTCTGAAACCAGTCATATCAACTGTTAATTTGACAATTCCGACAATTTATTTAAGAGATTGGAGAAAATGACTTACCTTATCATACTGCCGTACGTTGGCTTAGTTGTGGGAAAGTCCTTCAGCGCTTTTGAACTTCGAGCAGTGATCGAAATTTTTTTGAATGAAAAACATCGCCCTGTTACTGAATAACAAAACAACGCATGGCTGTGGAAGTTAGCATTCTATGTTGATTTGACAAAACATGTGAACGAACTGAATTTGAGATTGCAAGGAGAAAACCAGCATCTTCCTGATTTACACACTAATATCAAATCATTCCGGAAGAAATTGATAGTTTCAATCACAACTACGAAGTAAATGTTTTTCACATTTTAAAACATGTGAAATATTCAGCCACACCACTGAGACTGAGTTTCCTATCGATTTTGCAATCGAAACTTTGAGTGCTTTGAAAATAAATTTTGATACTCGTTTCTCGGACTTTGCGAATTGCGAACCATTGCGAATCAAATTAAGATTTTTCAGAATCCTTTTGATACTGACATTGAAACCCTAGCCCCGGAACTTCAAATGGAAATGATTGATCTACAGTGCAGTGATATAATTAAGAACAAATATCAAAACTCATCTTTGTTGGAATTTTATAAGGGTCTTCCACTGACACAATTTGATAATTTGCATAAATTTGCTCGTGGGCTGTTTTCTGTTTTTGGTACTACTTATTTGTGTGAGAAGACCTTCTCCAAAATGAAGTACACAAAGAATGTTTACAGATCTAAATTAACTGATGAGCATCTTAAATCTCTTTTATTAATTGGTACAAGTAAAATTAGTCCACAACTACAAACTATTGTCAGTGGAAAATCTCAATTACATAAATCTCATTAGTATTTCATATGTCATTATGCTTGTTATAAGTTATGTTTTTATTTAAAATGTATAAAATGTTAGTTGGATTCATTTCAATAATTTGTTAGTTATTATATACTGAAGTTAAATTTTCTGCATATTATACATGTCCTTACTCATTACAATTCTGTGTTTCTTTATCCAACTTATCACAAAAACAATAACAATAAGCCTACAACAATGTTATGAGTAGTTAGCCCATGATCATATCAATGTAGATGTCATATTAATAATATTTCAACATAAAATTAGAATACTTCAGTAAACTAAATTTAATTTGCTATAAAAAATATGTTCTCTAAAAGGAGTTTTCAAGTATGCTAGCTCTCCGCGGGCCGGACAAAATCTGTCCGCGGGCCAGATGTGGCCCTCGGGCCGTAGTTTGGAGACCCCTGTACTAGAGGATTAGATCCCTGATAGTACATATGTAGAGGATATTATGCACAGCCATGGTACAGGCAGGCATATTATAGCTACTAAACCACAAGTATACCTACTTGTAAACAATGGACGCCATTTTCAAATAGTAGTTAACTAAAAAATGAAAGAGTCAGATTTAATTGATTATTATTATCGCTATTATCCGATTTTAAAATGCATAATACATATTATAATTGTTTATAAAATAGGTATAATTGTGGAGTTATTGAATAACAATAATAAAAAATGCAAAAATCTATAGATAAATGCTCATTAGTTCGTCGTTTTCTTAACCCATCCTCATCTTTTTCTACACCTCAATCATAATTCTTCTTAACATGAATCAGGATACTTGGCGAAAGCCCGTACCTGAGTCTGGTCCGGCAAATTGCCGAGACTAGTATTTATTTCAAATAATAATAATAAAGAAGATAACTTCTTTATTATTATTATTCTATAATTCTCTAATTATACCTAGGTAATAATAATCTCTCGTCAAGGACATGAATAAAAACCAAAAAACATCATTAAAAATTTATGATTGTTTTTTGGTTAACGTAATACACTAATTAATATTCATATTTTTTTTTCAGAAATGGCGTCAACACGGTGTTGACTTCCTTCAGCTAGCGACGACAGATATATTTGAGGCCCCGGACCAGGACAAACTGTACGAGGGAGTGCGCTTTATAAATAGGTAATTTTATACCTGAATGTTTCTTTTAGGATAGAGGCATATACAAGCAAATTTAAAGCCTGATACTAACTTTTACTGTAACACATTCTGTATTTAGACGCACGCATACATAAAATAACATACAAAACAGTTTTAATACATAAATATAATATTATATACATCACGTCAATCTAATCCCGTGCTAAGTTGAACATTTGTCAGGACTTAGGGGGTATCAGACAACGAATGTATATTTTGAAGGTACTTTATACCTATAAAATCCTAGTACTACTACTATTATAAATCTAAAAGTTTGTTTAATTTAAAGTAAGTTTAATGTAAAGAAGTAACTGAAAAAAAGATTTATTTCCATAAAGGTAAATAAATTGTCCCTATGTGATGCCTTCCACCGGTTCGGGAACTAATCCTGCGAGAAGAACCGGCGTAAGAAACTCGCAGTGGGCCATCTTTTAGCAAAACAGTTGTAAAACTGTTCTTTTTAAAAAAACATTACAATATTAAGCTTAGTCTACAAAATGATAATTACAATATAGATGCAATTAAAATGTACACCACGTTCATTGTTATATTTTTAAAACGAGGACCTAACGACCAAACATATCGCCTGATGCTAAGCATCTACCATCGCCCGTGAACACTCACGACACCAGAAGAGGTCAATGCTTTGTCGACCTTTTTATTTCTATCAGCTGATTGGCAAAGTACATACAATGAACACTACTATTGATGTGATAATTGACAATTTATGATACTTCATATCAATTGACACTATTCACGAATCTTGTCTATTGTGTTCAAACGTGCGTAGCGCCGCCGCCGAGACGAGCCAAGCGAAGCGCAAGGGCACTACCAGACCACCTTTTCTCGAAGCGTTTCATCAATTTTTTGAACCCTCGTAACTTGGGTTTGGATTATACCAGATAAATAAAATTTTCAGTATATGTTCCCAGTAGCGGACTTATTAAACTTGTAAAGCTCAGATTCCATACTTTAGAATTTATTTATGTCGAAAAACCCCTGATTTCGTCACTGACTCACTGATGATCAACAAAATTATATCGTTATATAGTGTGTTATGTCCTAGAAAGCTGAAATTCGGTACGTAATCTTGTATTAATTAGTACACAACCAACATAAAAATTATCAAAAATTTGAACTTTTATTCTCCATCTCCTTAAACTAAGGGTTGAAAGTTTGTAATGAGACTTCTACAAATTTTGACGCTAGAGCTCTTTTAAATTCTAAATTGTTGTAGGGATCCGTGTTATAATTAATAACAATAAAATGTAATAAAATAACTATGTTACCCTTTATTAACAACTAAAAACACAATAAGTATTTTTAATATTTATCGACATAATTGAATGTACGTAATTCATCTTAAATAGTAGTGTGCGCACGTCCCTTTAATAATTTGATTTTTACCTATATGTATAATTCTCCATTGAAATTACTATAAAATACTTGCGAAATAATTATTTCAATATTACTTCAATTAGTTTCCAATCCAAGCGACGAACGACGACATAATATCTGACATAGTTCATAATATACGCGATAGATGGCGCTTTTAACAAAACTTTAAAAAATATAACGATTTATCATCAAAAAACAACATGTTATAATATTAGGCCATAAAACAGTTATGCACATACTTTTTAGCTTTTGTAAATCAAAAATTACAGTATTCACTTAGCTTAGAAGAAAATAAAATCTGGTAAAAAGCACCATCTAGGAAAACACATAGAGGTAACACTCCTATATTGAACAATAATCTTAGTTTCCTCAACTACCGCTAGATGGCGCTGTAAGGACCCTCCATCAAGCTATCGGAGCACCGCCATTGATCATATAACTTATATATTATATTGATCATATACATATATTATAAGTAACCCTCAAGATGATTATTTGAATCTATAGTATGCGCTCTCGTCATTCCTACGATGCATAGTAGTAATTGTTTCCACCATTGCTGAATGCTGGGGACAGAATACTATTATTTGCGGAGAAGAAAGTCAATCTCATACAAAAAAGTATGAAATTAAGTCGCTCAGTTCCCTGTTCGCTTAGATCTTTTAAACTATACGGATTTTATTGCAGTTTTCAGCAACAAATAGAGTGATTCAAGGGGAAGCTTTATATGTATAATACATCGCACCCGTGCGAAGTTGGAGTGGTTCGCTAATATAAAACGATAAAAAATTAAATTCCAATTACTGTCAAAATCCCACTTCTGAGGTGAATATCACCATACTAAATAATAATCAGCATGGCAAGAGCTATTAGCTGAGATAGGTTTGAAACCCGTTGGTTAGTGGGGACGATTTTTTGCATGGTCCTTTGCCATTTAATGTTATTTGACATTCCAACAAAACTGATCAACCACCTCCATGGACAATTCCTAATTACTGCAGTACAAAATATTCGTGAGGCTATACATACGTGTAGCGTTTTCGATGGCGCGATGCAGAAGCGGCAGTGTCATCTGTTGTGACTTATAGGTAACTTTTATGTAACATAATGCATCGAACTGTCCCCTTTTATTCCATGGTCATTCATACAATTTTGACTGCCCCTGATGCTGGGACAGCTTCTTGAACCGAATTATTAGCGCACCTATAGTGAATGCTAGTTGTAATCCGTTTTATAGGGGCGTAAGCGCTGCTCAAAGTTGTACCTTGTACGATAATATACGCCCCTGGGACCCCGAAATTTTATTCTTCTGATTTTTTGTTCTACGGTTCTCTTTGTTTACGTTTTTAAGCCTTGTAACTTAGTACTCCATTATCAGGTTTCTGCCCAGCGGCGGCAAGTTGCGGTCGGTACCTCTAGACGATGCGCAGATCAACCAGGGGACTGTTTATGTGCACTGTAAGGCGGGCCGCACGCGCAGCGCCACGCTCGTCGGCTGCTACCTCATGCTGGTGAGTGCTGCCGGTGTGCAATCATGGTTTGGTCAGCCAGGGGACTGTTTATGTGCACTGTAAGGCGGGCCGCACGCGCAGCGCCACGCTCGTCGGCTGCCACCTCATGCTGGTGAGTGCTGCCGGTGTGCGGTCACGCTTCGGTCAGCCAGGGGACTGTTTATGTGCACTGTAAGGCGGGCCGCACGCGCAGCGCCACGCTCGTCGGCTGCTACCTCATGCTGGTGAGTGCTGCCGGTGTGCAGTCATGGTTCGGTCAGCCAGGGGACTGTTTATGTGCACTGTAAGGCGGGCCGCACGCGCAGCGCCACGCTCGTCGGCTGCCACCTCATGCTGGTGAGTGCTGCCGGTGTGCAGTCATGGTTCGGTCAGCCAGGGGACTGTTTATGTGCACTGTAAGGCGGGCCGCACGCGCAGCGCCGCGCTCGTCGGCTGCCACCTCATGCTGGTGAGTGCTGCCGGTGTGCAGTCATGATTCGGTAAGCCAGGGGACTGTTTATGTGCACTGTAAGGCGGGCCGCACGCGCAGCGCCACGCTCGTCGGCTGCCACCTCATGCTGGTGAGTGCTGCCGGTGTGCAGTCATGGTTCGGTCAGCCAGGGGACTGTTTATGTGCACTGTAAGGCGGGCCGCACGCGCAGCGCCACGCTCGTCGGCTGCCACCTCATGCTGGTGAGTGCTGCCGGTGTGCAGTCATGGTTCGGTCAGCCAGGGGACTGTTTATGTGCACTGTAAGGCGGGCCGCACGCGCAGCGCCACGCTCGTCGGCTGCCACCTCATGCTGGTGAGTGCTGCCGGTGTGCAGTCATGGTTCGGTCAGCCAGGGGACTGTTTATGTGCACTGTAAGGCGGGCCGCACGCGCAGCGCCACGCTCGTCGGCTGCCACCTCATGCTGGTGAGTGCTGCCGGTGTGCAGTCATGGTTCGGTCAGCCAGGGGACTGTTTATGTGCACTGTAAGGCGGGCCGCACGCGCAGCGCCACGCTCGTCGGCTGCCACCTCATGCTGGTAAGTGCTGCCGGTGTGCAGTCATGGTTCGGTCAGCCAGGGGACTGTTTATGTGCACTGTAAGGCGGGCCGCACGCGCAGCGCCACGCTCGTCGGCTGCCACCTCATGCTGGTGAGTGCTGCCGGTGTGCAGTCATGGTTCGGTCAGCCAGGGGACTGTTTATGTGCACTGTAAGGCGGGCCGCACGCGCAGCGCCACGCTCGTCGGCTGCCACCTCATGCTGGTGAGTGCTGCCGGTGTGCAGTCATGGTTCGGTCAGCCAGGGGACTGTTTATGTGCACTGTAAGGCGGGCCGCACGCGCAGCGCCACGCTCGTCGGCTGCCACCTCATGCTGGTGAGTGCTGCCGGTGTGCAGTCATGGTTCGGTCAGCCAGGGGACTGTTTATGTGCACTGTAAGGCGGGCCGCACGCGCAGCGCCACGCTCGTCGGCTGCCACCTCATGCTGGTGAGTGCTGCCGGTGTGCGGTCACGGTTCGGTTTCAATCTAGACTGTGATTGATTTGAGGACTGTTACTGATTTTTTGCTCGCTGCTCATCGCACTTAAATTATACCGCCTTTGCGGCTTAGCGCTTCGGCACAAGTCGAAGGTCGCGGGTAACACAAGTTCTTCGGATACTTAGCACGGGGCCAGATAGACGTGGTGTGAAAGAGGTCCATAATCCTCTATAAAATAATATCAATCATTTTGAAATCACTGTTTTACTTTTTAGAAAAACGGATGGAGTCCAAACGAGGCGGTGGAGTATATGAGGTCAAAGCGACCCCACATTCTACTTCATACCAAGCAGTGGCAGGCGCTCAACATCTTCCACAGGAGGCACGTGCAGACGTGACGTGTCGCCATCGCTGTGACGTCACCGTGACGTGCCCGGCCAGCTCCCGGGGGCGGTATAAGGTCGAATGTTGTACACCCGGTTTGTCGGTGATTGTATTTAGGTCTATGAAACACGCTACCTCAAAGGTTTTTGTATTGGTTTCTTAGTTGTTACTGTATGGCCCAACCCATAATACGAATTTAATTTAATACAATAAAAAGTAATATCATGTCGATGACTCGACTAGTCTTGATTAGCCCTTAGCCATGTTGCTATCGATAATTACGACGGCGAAGTTCAAACAAAAATGTATGGGAATTGGCATAAACATAATATATGACATAAGTATCATGCTTAATACAAATCCGGGATCCATATCCCATACATTTTTCTTTTTGAACTTCGTCGACCGTCGTTCTGGTTGGAAAGTGCGCATCTATGGGTAGCCTTTCGATCCATGCGACCGCGACGCGAGACTGCGACCAACAATCCAGCTAACCAGGATCTCTGGCCGCGCTCACCGGTCGCGCGTCGCGGGTCGCGGGGATTGTAGCAGTGGCCCCACGGCCCTATGTCGGTCTCGCGTCGCGCCCGCGACCAAATGTGACATGCAGGTTGGCGAAAAATAGTATGACGCGGTGACAGCGGGAACTAAAAATATATTCGTTTGTATCCTTATTAGATTGGAATGACATTTATTATATTTATTTGTTATATTATAATACATATATTTAAATTTAAAATTTCAATCAAATCTGTTATGGATAAAAGATGATACAGCCGAAAATATTTTTAGTTCCTGCTGTCACCGCGTCATACTATTTTTCGCCAACCTGCATGTCACATTTGGTCGCGGGCGCGACGCGAGACCGACATAGGGCCGCGGGGCCACTGCTACAATCCCGCGACCCGCGACGCGCGACCGGTGAGCGTGGCCAGAGATCCTGATTAGCTCTTTTCGCCAATCTGCACCTACTTATACAAATCCTAGTGCAGAGCCGCCGCGGGCGCTGCTGTGCGGTGTCTAAGCGTACTAACTGTATAAGCTAGTTGAGTGTAAACAGTATACTGTATAAACTAACTGTATAACTGTATAAAAAAGTTTATTTACTTAATTTGAAATAAGCACCTATTGTATACACCATTGTTAACCACATTCATTGAAATAAATGATGGTTGATTGATTGACTAATGGCCGGATTCAGTGACCTATCTACCAATTACTATTTGTTAAAAACGTCGTCATTCAATCATTGCCGGTTTTTTGCGATACAAAAAGTTTGTAACGAATAGTTATTGATAGATAGGTTATTGAAACGGGCCGTTAATATTGTAAATATATATATATATATATATATATATATATATATATATATATATATATATATATATATATATATATATATATATATATATATATATATATATATATATATATATATATATATATTAATAGGTTCATTCGAATGAAAAGAAATTCCTTAAAGTAGGTACGTACTGTGTGCGTATTTAATTATACGGGTCAGCCCAGACAACGCGCGAAAATAATGATAAAGGACCGTGCAAAAAACTTTATGGACAGTATCCCCAGCCACCAACAGATTTCAAACCTTAATTTAGATAATTATTTAGTATGGCGACATTCACCTCAGGAGTGGGGTTTTGACAGAAATTTGATTTTTTTTTTTATTCTTTATATTAGCGACCTACTCCAGCTTCGCACGGGTGCTAACTAGACTTGTTTTTCTTTTTTTAGCATATTTTTAATAATAGTAAACTTACTTTTACAGAATATCACTGAGAATGTTTACACAGTATAAAATGAAGTCGTTCAGTTTCCTGTTCGATTAGATCTTTTTAACTAAGCAGCGGATTTTAATGCAGTTTTTAGTAATGTATAGAGTGATTGAAGATGAAGCTTTATTTGTTTATTACATCGCACCTGTACGAAGCTGGAGTGGGTCGCTCATATAAAACAATATTTAAAAAAAAAACAATTTCTTTCACTTCCATTCCACTCCTGAGGTGGATATCATCATACTAAATATTAATCAGCATGGCAAGAGCTATTAACTGAGATAGGTTAGAAATCTGTTGGTGGATGGGGACGATTTTTTGCATGGTCCTTTAAATCTATACTTCTATAATAATATTATAGTATACAGAAGTATTTATTTAAGAGTAAGAAAGAGTAAAGATTTGTTTGTATGTTTGTTTGAATAGGCTCCGAAACTACTGGACCGATTTTGATGTAAATTTGGACAAATATAGGAAGATCGCGGGGAAGAACATAGGCTAGTTTTTATCGCGGAAAATGTTTCGCGGTTACTGCGGGAATTTCGCGGGCAACCTGAAGTATTTTATAATATTCTCAGTGCACTGCACAGATTTATAACATTATAATAGTGCCTACTATATTACATTTTAAATAATACATTTTCTGCCTTGTCAGGATTGACTTATTAAGATTCATGATATTAGGTAATATTTTATCTATGTATGAATAAGAAATACTAACGTATTTTTTAACTTGGGCTTGTCTATTTCTATGCGCTTGGTTATTTGGAAAAAAAATAAAAATTTGTATGGTAACAAGTTGATAACAACTGTTTTCTTTATTTTCTACCAAAATGTATAACATGCTAACATGATAATTATAAAGCAACGATATCACAACTTCATAAATATGTTTGATTGGTTTTACTGCTGTTTTTAGGATTCCGTAGTTTACGTCTCGAAACCCATGTTTCGTCATGTCCTTCGGCTTACTGTCCAAACGGTTAGTGCTAGAAATACTAGATATGTGTATTTACCACGTCGACTAAGTGCTAAAATAAAATCACAAAAAATATTTTTTTTGGGATACCTAAAGATTACACGTAAAGTGGGGATGATTTTTTTTCTCGCGTCTACCCCATAGTGTGGGGTATCATTAGATAGGTATTTTAAAAACATTGCGAGGTTGCTAAGACTATTTTTTGATTTAGGTGTCCTTTTGCGAGATATTCAACTTTAAAACGCATTTTTTGTTAAACTAGTGCGTCTCCCCTGTAAAAGCTAAACGGCTGGCTCGAAAAATCTGAAAAAAATCATGATGGTAGTCCATGTGATGAACTTTCAAGGAAAACTATAACGACTTGTCTGACTTTGTTAGTTTAGGATTTATAGATGCCTTGCTTGTAAAATGCGTTTACTTGGAAATAATAAGTCTAACATGTAAAATAATGGTACGGGGAACCCTACGTGCGAGCCCGACTCGCACTTGCCCGGTTTTTTATTTTAAATTAAGATTTTATTTTTGTACCTATGACGTGCCGTGGATTGTGATTAGTGTAATACAGTTAGTCTAATAATAACAATTATATAAATGTACCATTAGTATGTATATGAAAATTAATTTCAGATTTTATTGTTTAATTATTTTTTATGACTAATTTTGCTAACATTAAGAAGAAGGATTAGGTATTTAAATTCCACAGAAAATTAATTTCTTCAAATGTAACAAAAACTTTGCTATTTTGAATGTTAATAAACTTAGGCAATATTATTATGTAATACAACTTTACATAACTTTAAATGAAAATGTGTACAGAGAGCTGTTAGGGCATACTTTAATACTTAACAGATTCTTGGTAAAAACCTACGTTTTATCATTAATATGTAGATAATATTATTACACATTTTCACATGCTACTCACATAAAACATTTTAATTGCTAGCACTAACCCCACTAGTTAAATTCACGTAATTAAGTTATGAATTATTGTTAATCGTTAATTAAACAAGTTTTATGATAGAAATTTATTTTTAGTTAAGTACTGACAGCTTGTTTTATATTTAACATATGACGCCATTTTCAACATTAATTTCTCATAAAAATTATAAAAAGGTAAAAATTAAAAATTATTTTTAAATTCAAAATTTATTAAATCCAAAAACATCGTCTCACGATAAAAATAAATAAATTATACACAAACAATTTAAAATTGAATTTTGCTCTGCATTAAGTACCCATGTCAATAGTAAAATGTCAATTATCTCGAATAATTACATGAGACCTACCATCACAATAAAAGAAAAATTAATACAAGTCGAATGGTCATTAAATAAAATTAAAATGGCAAAATTTAATACTTTGTTTAATCATTAAATGTGTATTTTATCAAATCACTAACCACAATACGGAGTATTCTATCGTTTGAAAGTCACAAAGCAGGTGAGATTATATCGAATATGTACTTTAGTGCCTAATATGAGCATTGATTTTTTACCTAATTACAATGTACAATGTTTTGCCAAGTCAATTATTGCAGTTTAAAAAACAGACAAAATACGATGCCTAGATCTATTTCATTTTATATTATTCCTTCCATATTTCTAGCTGTTTCTGTATCTTATAATTTCGTTTGCTCGCATGATGTTGCCTAATGATACTAAAATCACGTTACACATTATTGAACGATATGTGCGTATGGCGCTACTGCTGAATCTTTTGTATATACATACACTTAACTGTGGGTAATATTAAAATTGGCAAATAAAATGGCAAGAATAAATCCAAACCAGAAAAAAATACTTGACCGTTTACGAAAACCTTTTTATAATTTGCTATATTTTATTTAATTCAGCCGTGAATTAATTTTCCTGGTCAGACTTTATAATTTTGTGTGTACAGAATAGATGACTAATATGTTTAAAATCACAGTTTCAGTCAAAAGCGTCATACGCACACGTATGAGGAGATAATTTTTTGTCTTCACGCCTTCTGCTCAGATTTGATAGCCCAGAACTGTTTGACGGTGTTGGCGATGCCGATGTCGTGGGTGATGATGTATAACAGGCCGCCGAGGGTGGCAATGGAGATGAGGTACACTAGCACGAGGGCGATTTTGGGGATGATCGGTCCGAATATGCTGGCGCGTACGTAGTCAAGCGCTATGGCTTCCAAGCCCCTGGAAAAATAAAAATAATATAATATCTATGGACGCTTCCACACCACTTCAATCTGGTTCCGTGGTAAGTTCTCAAAGAACTTGTGTTACGGGTACCAGACAACGAAAATATATTTAAGTAATACTTTTATACCATACATATTTTTTTAATACACATCCATGACCCAGGAACACAGAAAACTTTTTGTTCCCTGGTGGGATTCGAACCCGCGACCACCGGCTTGTGCTCCAAGGCGCTAAACACTGAGCCACAGAGGTCCTCAAAATATTTAAAATCATATAGATGCATAATATTACTATAAACAATATACATAATAACATTAATCCTTTTGCCAAAAGGTAAAATTAATTACTCAACCACTATTGCAATTTTGTATCAGAGAACCTCAAACGGCGCAAGTAGAGAACCTTAGTGGAGACCTGATTTATGGGGTGTAAACCCTAGGCGTATGGGGTCTGGGCACATAGGCTTATTAAATAAATATCAAAAAAGCTTATTAAAACCACCCGAGACCCCAGAACCGGGAACTACCTGGCACAACGGAAAGCTATTGCTATCCAACGAGGCAATGCTATCAGTTTGCTAGGTACTCTGCCAGATGGGGATGACCTGGGGAAGTTTTTCTATTTATAGATATTTTTAGAGATAGTCATATTTGTAGATAATTCTTCTATTTTTAGTATTAATTTTTAGTTTATTATTTGGCTCTATATTGTATTTTAAAATTGAAATAAATTATTATAGCACAAAAAGAATTTAGTGTCAGGAAGTATTGTAAAAAGATGTAGATATCATACCCTCTCTTCTAACGAGCTGAATTCTATGTCTACTGTACAAAAAACAAATAAAAGCAAAGGAAACATACAATGTCCTTTGGTTGAGCCATATTCTGCCAAATACGTAGAAAGGCACGGCACATTCCAATGTCGTTATATATCAGATAGAACAGTCCTCCGAGGAGCATTGCAGACAACACATATACAATGACAATGGTTATCATAGGTATTGTGCGACCAAACAGAATGACTCTCACATACTCGACCACGACTGCCTCCATACCCCTGGGTTAAGGATAAGGCAAAAGGATAGGTTAGTAGGACACACAGGGAAGTTTGAATAGAACACAAAACCTAACAAGTAAATCACTAAAATTTTGAATTAAAAAAATTGTAACCCGACTATGTAAATTATATAGCCTGTTACCGGGCTATGTATTACGAATTTATTGACACCTCATTCATTAAAATCAGACTAGTAGTTTAGGCGCTGCGGTGGAACAAACAAACAAACAAACATACATACATAGACTGCCAAAATCATTTCACTTCCTTTTGGCTTCACCGCAGTCGGGTAAAAAAGATAGTATAAATAAGATGGAATTAGAATAGACAGGAAAGTAAAATTGTAAATCTGAGTAGTAACTAAAGTCATCTTGTGGTCAACAACAAATTCTGATATACCCGATACATACATGCCCACCACACAAAACCTCATAACAATTACTGGTAATTTATTTACTAAACTTACCAAAAACTGTGGGCCACAATCAAAAGAGCAAGGGCAGAGTCAAACAACTTGTTGGGCATCAATAAAGCTAGTGGAATGAGGGGGACAAGCGCTGCGGCTGTTGCCTTCTCAATTACCCATAACTTGGTGTGGTCATGTGCCTTTTCCTCCGACAGCCTGACCGATGATGTTTGGAAGGGGCGCACCTGGAACAGCAAAGTTAGTAATCTATTCTACATTTTTTCTTTTAATCTTTATATATAATTTTATTGTTTTTTTATATTCTTTATATACTAAAGTGGAAGTGGGTAGGCCACACTGTAAGACATTGCAAAACATTGCTATTTTGGTTTACCAGCCATGTGAAAAGAAAGAGAGGTAGACCTCACAAAGGTGGGTGGATGAAATAAAGAATACTGCAGGAGGAAAATGGACAACTATTGCAATTGACAGAGAAAAATGAAATGGTCCGATGTAGGCCCTGCAAGAGGCACACAGATGAGACCAAGCAAAATTTTAAGTGAATAGCAAACATTGTAACACTGTCTGAAATAAAGGCTTATATTATGATTCTTATATTAAGTAAGATAAATATCTACAGTTTAACACAAAATATTGTGCAAGATTTTATCGGTAAATACCACCCAGGCCCACTTTAAGTAGTTTCATATCTATCTATTATTGAAATGAAAAATAATCCAATGTTAAACACTTTATCCCAACTATGACAATTATTTAGCCTATTACTTATGTCATTATTACAAATCTATTGACACCTTAATAATTAAAATCGGATCATGACTTTAGCCAGAACGGTGGAACAAACATACATAGACTGCAACAATCATTACACATCATTTTGGCTTCACCGTAGTTGGCTAAAAGTAGAGGGATATTTAATTGAGAAAACTAATATTTTCAGTGTGAACTTACAGCATTGAGAATGGGTTTTGCTTTAGGGACCAAAGAAACTTTTTTCATCTGAATTGCACTGGCGGATGACCTAAACACAAACGGGTTCAGCACAGACTGTGTCGTCAACTGTCTCAGCTGCTGACTTAGTAGCCGGCTTGTGCATGCTGTAATCATAATATTATTATTTTAGTCCACTGAACAAGATTTTATATTAAAAACAATCAACATCAGTTTACATTATTAATTCTTTCATGTTTAGGACATAATAAGTTTTCCATGTATCCATAATATACGCCTAATGCGTAATGTTTTAATTATTTGCATTTTCACAAAATAATACAAGAATTGGGTTATGTAACTCCAAATTTGTAGGTTTAACACGTTACCTGGAGCACGAAGAAACATAGACAATGCCATTTTTATGGACTGAAAACTACGTGCAATTACACGTATATATATTTATCGCCTTGGTCTATTTTACACTGAAAACGAGACCAAACAAACCCAAAAACCAAAATTCGAAACAAACTTTTTTAGTAAGTCAACGTCAGTCATGTCAATCTTCGATGTGACTTATTTTGACAACTATTTGTTTTTTTTATATGAAAAAGTTTCTTACGTCAGACTAAAGTCGAAAACAAACTCGAGACTTTGCGATTTGGTTGAGTGCTTGTTACTTACAAGTGTTCGGCTATTTTTCAAGTTTTTTGCTAGGATTTTTGTATTCTTTCGTGATTTTATCTTTGTGTTTGTGTACCCACGTGTTACTGTGTTGTTTGTGTTTGTCGTTATCCACGTAAGTAGCGTAGAATAGTTCTTTACGATGGATGATGATCCGCCCGATCCCGGCGGCACGAGAGGTTATGTTTGGGTTACCCCACCTACTGGTCTCAGTACTGCCCCTGATTTGGATATGGAGAACATATTACCGAACAAGCGTCCCAAACGCATCCATCCTACATCCTACCTAAAACAACAGCGAAACCTACGTTAATCCCCATTTCTTTAATAAACCTAATTATTCCCCATCTGATGCCTCTCCCTTTATAGTTCACGTGTCTAAAACAAATTCCACTAATAGCAATAGTCAGATCCGTCCGATGGAATTTGTCCGTTACCTTTTCCAAAACAATTTCACAACTGTTTCACTCGTTGGCGTGAAACGGATTGGCAGAAACCATGTGTCGGTAGAACTAAAAAATGCAACCGACACCAACTTATTTTTAGAATCACCAATTCTGGCGAATGTAGGTTTTATGGTTTCCGATCCGTCATTAAATGTGTCGCGGATGGGAATTGTCAGGAATTTCGCTCTAGATATTGAAATGGAGGAGTTTGCACATAATGTCATCGTCCCCACTGGCTACGGTGGCTACGTTTTATGTGCCGCTAGTCCACAGACTCCAATGGCTGCATGACATAGACATACCCACTCAGACTGTCGTTGTGACTTTTAAAGGACAAAGGCTATAAAATGATAATTTCCCAGAACTTATTTTCTCCCTTTTAATTACTTTATTATCCTGTTTCAGTGACACTCGGATGAGTATCTCTGACAATCTCCGTGAAAACTTAAATAAGCTGATAACCCTTACAAATTCTTCTCTAAATAATAATGGCTCTGAGGACCACGTCTTAGTTTAGGCCAGAGTCTCAATTTAGAGTTACTGGCTTCTCCTGCCTCGGGGATGGCAGAAGTGATGGGAGAGCTGGAGCAGCTATTTTAGTTTCCACTTCTGTTTTTTTTTTTAATTCTATCCCCTTCTTCCTCTCTTCTCTTCTCTTCTTCTTCCTCCAAATAGTAATTTTAATATTATCGCTGTCCAAATTTTCAACGTTTCCTTCCTGTCTATATACCTACCTGATCCCACTTCCGCTGTCCTTTCTGAACTTTTCTCTATTATCAACCTTATTCCACCTCCAATGATCCATTTAGGAGACTTCAATCTCCAACATCAAGCTTGGGGCTCACATAACTGTGACTCACTATCCAATCTTTTGTCCATCCATCCATCCATCTCTTGTCTGGAATAATTTAAAAAAGTTTTGCGGCTTTTTCTTTATTGAATGACCCTTCTCCTTGAATCTACGAATTCGCCCTAAAGCTTGCATCACCCTGGGTTAGGAACCCAGGGTGATGCAATGCGTTCGAGGAATGCTATGTTTTTTCTTCTTCCCTACTAATGAATTTGAGTCCCCATCTTCTTTTGAGGAGTTTAAGTTAGTGATCGACACTCTTAAGGACTCGGCTCCTTTCTTCGACTCTTTCAAAAATACTAGAGCAATTAATAAAAAATAGACTGGTTTGGTTCTTGGAGAGTACTCGTAGAGGCATCCTTTCGGGAAGTCAGTTCGGGTTTCGTAAAGGCTTTAGTACTATGGATTAGAGATGGAAAAAAAGGCTTAAAAATTATAAACTTTAAAACGTTGCACGTTTTTTATTAAGCATGCTTAAAAAAGCGCTTTTTACTTAAAAAGCTTTTTTTCACTTTCAACGACAAAACGTTTTTATAAGCCGCTAACTTTTCGTTTTCTGTTGTAGTTGCTTTTAACTAGAGGTGGATATTTAAACGAAAAGCAAAAAGTTAAAAGTTTTTACAATCAATGAAATTCCCGTCGTACTTCACACTGCAAATATTGCAAATCCCTACTAATATTATAAATATAAATGTAAGTTTGTTTGTTACACTTTCACGCGAAAACTACTGAACGGATTTCGATGAAGTTTGGTATAGGTATATGAAATTTGGCTAGTTTAGGCTCTGGATTAAAACATAGGCTACTTTTTATCCCGAAAAGTACAGTGTTCCCGAGGGATACTGTATTTGGTCGGGCGGAGCCGCGGGCAACAGGTAGTAAGGTATTATTTCCGATGAACAAAAAAAGCCGGTGCAGTTAATTTTCAAACAAAAGGCCGACATTTCCGACATTCGAATTGCCTTCTCGAAACAAGAGAGTCCGGTAGGGGTACTCCTGGATGTGTCGCCCGCATATTATAACGTACTGCTTCCGGTTCTCAGGCAGACCATGTTTCATCTGAGTATCCGTGTGAAGCTAGTAAGCTATGTGTCCAATTCCTTTTCCGGTCGTTCTATCCTTATTTCCCATGAAAAATGAAATCCTTGTTCTAGATTGGTTTGAAAGGGTCTCGCTCAAGGCTGGGTCCTTAGTCCTCTCCTTTATAGTATTTACACCCACAATCTAGATTTATCCGTTACCTCTTTTTGCAACATCATTCAATATGCGGACGAGATAGTCCTTTATGCCTCATGCAAGGACCTTTAAGATGCCTCTGCTCGCCTCAATTCAGCTCTACATTACCTTTGTACCTCACAAATACCTGTTAATAACCTGTTTTACGTCCATGGATTGACTATTTCTGTGCAAAAGTAGCACTGTTATTTTTGTAGGCGTAGTCTACCTACCTACTCTAGTCTAGTCTAGCTCTAGTCTACCGAACATATGCACATCCTTGGATAGCCAGAATTTCCCAGTTTCGGATAAAGTTAAATTTCTTGTAGTTTACTTAGATGCTAAAATGACAGGTGCTCATCACATTAACTATATTATTAAAAATGTGAAAGAAACATTAATTTATTACACCTTTACACTCAAAAATTAATATACAATGCCCTAATCCGTAGTCACTATATCCGTAGTTCTATTGTTCTTGAGCCTTGCCACATATCTGCTCTTCATGAATTGGACAAAATTCAATCTAAGTGCCACCATGAAATCTACTGCTAACAACGCCCTGCAAGTAGAGTGTGCCGGATAGATTTATTTTTAAAACTCTTCAATTTGGTCATCACCCTCTTATCCCTATGTTACATACCTTTTCTCAACTAGTCCATTCTTCATCCTACTGGTCCCATAAAAATCCCCCCTGTTTAGTTCAAAGTTTTATCAAATTTAATAGCTTAACCTGTCTTGAGGTTCCATATGAGGCTCTTCTTAAAATTCCGAGTATTTCCTTAGATTGTGGTATTGTAAAAAGTTCTGTGTTTGCTAATCAACAATTTTTAGAAATAGTTCTGTAATACCAAATATAGGGACTGGTATGACATTTACACAGACGCCTCAAAATTAACACGACAAGGATGTGTGGGTTCAGCAGTTTGGATACCAAAAGTCAATGTGGTATTAAACTGTAAATTGGCTTCTCAGTCATCAGTGTTTACTGGGGAAGCAATTGCTATATTAGAGGCTTTGGCATTCATCCTGTCCCATCGTCTAAACAATTCTGGATTTTTTTCTGACTGACGTAGTTCACCTCCAGGCTTTACTTGCTAAATCTTTCCGTGCTAAATTTAAACTCCCATAAATAAGCAAAATTAGACATCTAATCCTGAAATGCCTTTCCCAAAACACTCATGTCGAATTGGCCACAGCGGAATCTCAGGAAATGAGAGCGCAGATTTTTACGAAAAACAAGTCACTTACTCAGGTGGCCCTGGCCAATTTAAACTTTACAGTAGTGACCGATTCCCATTGGCTATGGAGCATTTAATTTCCGACTGGAATGCGAGTTGGGCTATAGGGAAATGTTAAGGGCAAATTTTACTTTTCTCTGCAGAATCTAGTGTTGGTGAAACCTTGGTTTTTTTAAATACAGGAAAGCAAAAAAATTGTATAATCAGAAACGCTTTTCGCAATGCCTGAACCCTGGCGAACCAGCCAAAGCCTGCCCCAAGCGAAAATTGACTCAAAAAAAGTTACTTGTGAGCGTTTGGTAGACTTATGCCGATGTCGTTCACTACAGTTTTCTTAAATCTGGCCAGACGATTACGGCAGATGTCTATTGCCAGCAACTGCAAATTTGATGGAAAAGCTAGCTGCTAACTGAGGTTGGTCATTCGCTCTAGGCCACTGCTACTTCAGGACAACGCTAGACCACACACTGCACCTGTTGTGCAGTGCAGCTACCAAATTAGAGGATCTTTAATTCGAATGTCTAAGACATCCACCGTACTCCCCGGACCCTGCTCCAATAGATTACAATTTTTTTGAAATTTGGATAACTTCTTGCAAGGGAAAAAATTCAACTCCGATGGGGCAGTCCAAAGCGCCTTCAAAGATTTTATTGATTCCTGTCCGAATGGTTTTTTTAATAAAGGAATCAATGAACCACCTATGAGTTGGCAAAAGTGCATAGATAGCAATAGTTAATACTTTGAATAAATAAATA
This sequence comes from Phengaris alcon alcon, assembly GCA_037179445.1. Taxonomy (NCBI): domain Eukaryota; kingdom Metazoa; phylum Arthropoda; class Insecta; order Lepidoptera; family Lycaenidae; genus Phengaris; species Phengaris alcon. Next base: position 1,351,588 of record JAYRCH010000228.1, read on the forward strand.
TAATATTATGTTTTAAAAAAACGACTTTATTTTCCTTGGAGACAAACGTGGCCACCATTTTTTTGCAACACTCCGTGAACGAACAATTTTTGTTGGCTTTAACACATTTTCGAACACCCAAACTCGTGACTGGTTTTTTGTTTCGGGTTCGTACGCGTATATCCAGGATTCGTCACCTGATACGATGTTGTATACAGCATTTGAGGATTCTGCGTGGAATCTTTCGAGAGTTCTGACGCACCAAGTAACGCGAGCCGCTTTTTGCTCTTCAAATGCGGTATCCATCGGGAAAACAACTATTTTACACCTAATTGTTCATGCAAGATTATTTGTATTTGACTCATGCCAATGTCTAAAGTTGCCTGAATTTCGCGGTATGTCACATGTCGATCTTCCTCAATCAGCTTACGCACAGCATCAACGTTTTCTTAGGTGACTGCAGTTTTTGGACGACCTTGACGGGGATCATCACTGAGCTTGACACGTCCACGTTGAAATTCAGCAAACCAGCGATAAATTGTGGTTTTGGATGGGGCTTCATCACCAAATGCAGAAATCATCCGGTCAACACACTGTTTTTGTGTTAAACCACTTCGAAAGTCATAATAAATCATCGCTCTAGAATTTTCTCAAGTCAATTCCATTTTCTCAACGACTAAACAAGTTTGACAAGACCTTGTGACAAGACCGAGAATCTTTTTTGAAATAAATAAACGGTATTCGATTTTTAAAACCAAGTTTTAAATTAAAAAGATTTTAATATGACAGGAACAGTGGAAATATTCCATTCCCGATACTTTTAGTGCAGCCCTCGTAACGCGCGACAACTAGTTTTATATAAACCGTTATGACCGGCGGTCTCGTACCTTTGACAGTGGGGAACGCCTGACAATGGCTACTCCGGTTGGATTAATGCTCTAAAGCAGGGGTCTCCAAACTACGGCCCGAGGTCCACATCCGGCACGCGGACAGATTCTGTCCGGCCCGCGGAGAGCTAGCATACTTGAAAACTCCTTTTAGAGAACATATTTTTTAAAGCAAATTAAATTTAGCTTACTGAAGTATTCTAATTTTATGTTGAATAATTATTAATATGACATCTACATTGATATGGTCATGGGCTAACTACTCATAACATTATTGTAGGCTTATTGTTATTGTTTCTGTGATAAGTTGGATAAAGAAACACAGAATTGTAATGAGTAAAGACATGTATAATATGCAGAAAATTTAACTTCAGTATATAATAACTAACAAATTATTGAAATGAATCCAACTAACATTTTATACATTTTAAATAAAAACATAACTTATAACAAGCATAATGACATATGAAATACTAATGAGATTTATGTAATTGAGATTTTCCACTGACAATAGTTTGTAGTTGTGTACTAATTTTACTTGTACCAATTATTAAAAGAGATTTAAGATGCTCATCAGTTAATTTAGATCTGTAAACATTTTTTGTGTACTTTATTTTGGAGAAGGCCTTCTCACACAAATAAGTAGTACCAAAAACAGAAAACAGCCCACGAGAAAATTTACGCAAATTATCAAATTGTGTCAGTGGAAGACCCTTATAAAATTCCAACAAAGATGAGTTTTGATATTTGTTCTTAATTATATCACTGCACTGTAGATCAATCATTTCCATTTGAAGTTCCGGGGCTAGGGTTTCAATGTCAGTATCAAAAGGATTCTGAAAAATCTTCATTTGATTCGCAATGGTTCGCAATTCGCAAAGTCCGAGAAACGAGTATCAAAATTTATTTTCAAAGCACTCAAAGTTTCGATTGCAAAATCGATAGGAAACTCAGTCTCAGTGGTGAGGCTGAATATTTCACATGTTTTAAAATGTGAAAAACATTTACTTCGTAGTTGTGATTGAAACAGTATCAATTTCTTCCGGAATGATTTAATATTAGTGTATAAATCAGGAAGATGCTGGTTTTCTCCTTGCAATCTCAAATTCAGTTCGTTCACATGTTTTGTCAAATCAACATAGAATGCTAACTTCCACAGCCATGCGTTATTTTGCACTTCAGTAAGAGGGCGATACTTTTCATTCAAAAAAATTTCAATCACTGCTCGAAGTTCAAAAAAGCGCTGGAAGACTTTCCCACAACTAAGCCAACGTATGGCAGTATGATAAGGTAAGTCATTTTCTCCAATCTCTTCAATAAATTGTCGGAATTGTCGGTGATTCAGCCCAAAAGATCTGATAAAATTAACAGTTGATATGACTGGTTTCAGAACTTCAGACATATCCAAACATTTTCCGCACAAAGACTGTTGATGAATGATACAATGTAAGACTAATGGTTTTGAACCACCGTCATTTTCTAAAGCCTTTGACACAAGAGTGGAGTTGTGCCATGAATACTATACATATCAAGAAGTTCCTCATGCACTTCGTGGCTTTTATCTACTCCTCGAATATAAATCAACACCTGAACAGTATCTGACACATCCGTTGACTCATCCAAGGCCAAAGAAAACCACTCAACATGTCAATTTTTGTCGCACAGTTGAGAGGATATATTTTCAGCGATGTTTTCTACCCTTCGAGCCACAGTGTTTGCTGACATACTGACAGTTTTTAATAAATTTACCTTTTCAGGGCACATTTCTTCGGCTACTGCAATTATGCATTCTTTGATCATTTCTCCATCGGTGAATGGTTTTCCACGTTTTGCAATTTCAAGAGCCACACGAAAGCTGGCACGAGTTGCAGCCTCTTGTTCAGTTTTGAGTTTTATAAATGAAGATTGCTGTGATTTCAATCCGCGCTTCATAGCTTCGAATTTTTCTGTCCGCAAACTTCCTGTATATTTTGAGTAATTTTGAAAATGTTTTGTTTCATAATGACGTTTAATGTTATATTTCTTGAGAACGGCTATGCTTTCATTGCAAATCAAACATAGCGCCTTGTTACTGGACTCAATTACGAAATACTGAATGTTCCACTGATCTTTGAATTTTCTGCATTCACTATCAATTTTTCTTCATTTCAATATCAATTTTTCAGCTTCTTTTCCATACTACTAAATCACACACAAAAGCAACAATTCAAATCAAAATACTGTTACAAAGATGTCTTAAACTTAAACACGCACAAACACGTTTTAAGGAGGTACGCACTATTTTATAATACAACAGTGTCATAGGAACTGACTTGTGGTTGCGCCACTAGCCTACTTATATATTCCAATTACTGCCATCTAGAAGTGAGTGGAAGACACCAGGACTTTCTCGAAACAACGAGATTATTCTGTACGTGCTATTAGCGCCATCTGTTAGCGATAGAAGGTACTACCTGTTTCCGCTTGTGTCCACCAGATGTCGTGTCACGTTACTCCTCATGGCTCGTACTCTACGACTTATCTAGAAATTACAGATAATGACAGGAAAATTAATAATATGCAGTGTTGCCGTTTTGCGGACTTTAGTCCGATTTGCAGCCTTTTTTTAACGTTGCGTACTTTTTCGGACTTTTTTTTTCATCAGTGGACTATTTCACTTTTTACCACCGGCAACAATGATAATATGGTTTTGGCCCTCGGAACTTACTGGAGTAATCAGTATGGCCCTAAGGCTGGAAAGTTTGGAGACCCCTGCTCTAAAGCGTCATACTCACGGCACATTCAGCAAATCCAGCATGGTACTAATAGCCGTCATTAGAGTTAATAGTAGTCAATCATATATAATTTTTGCCTACAAATCCGCAGCCATGGGCTTGCAGGCTGGATAGTTAGTATTGCCCTTTAGACGCTTAATACTCACCGTCCAACCTGCAAGTCCAGCGCCAATACTAATCGACGTCATTAAGGCACTTTACTCACGGTCCAGCCTGCAAATCCAAGTAAGTATGGCCCTTTAGCTAATAGTTTCATTTCATTTATATCTTCTTCAAAGGATCTCGTGAAATCATTTACCTACATATATTTAAACTGTAATGTTGGATAGTCTGTGAAATTGTCTTTGAATTTTGACAAATTGACATTGATGATTGGAGGAGAAAAATTGACAAAATAGTAAAAATTACACAGATCGAAAGTTACAATGAACAGCTGTCCCTATTTGGAAAGGAAATGTCATTGTTGATTTTATAACTGTGGATTTGCGTTGGTCCTTGAAGTGTCCGTGATAGTAATATACTTATTAATTTAAGGATCGTAATAAAAGAAGAATAAGTTAAAATGTCGATACCACCTCTGGTTTGTAGCAGTCCACCACCACCCGAGCAGTGCGAAGACGACAAAGAGCCCCAAGACTACGATTTTCAATATAATTGTGAGTTTACCGAATATCATATGCCATAATAATCATACGTCCTTTGGACACTGTATAGTGTGTAACATAATATCTGTTATCTCCATCATCCATGTAAATCGTCGATAATAACATCTGGACATCCAAGAAGTACTAAGAGTTTACTCTCCTTGTGCGTAAGTTTTGTTTAGTATTTGCTTACACTGACATGACAGATTCAAATCTGTGTTTTGGATGTTATTATGATCTTATCATGGTATTATATTGTATGTATGTATGTGACATATAAATTACACAAAAAATATAATGTAATCAAATTCAGAGGAATTTTTCTTCAAGTGTACATCAAGCTATTCTCAATTCATAATCTAACATTTACTTTAACTATTCTCATTTTAATTCCAGCTCAACCAGACGATGATGAGGACAGTATTACTTACAATTATGATAATTTATCTTCCAACACAATATATAAAACACAAACAGAAAGTATACACGACTTGAAATTAAATGAAAAGCTAAATGTTAAAATAGAAAACATTTCTCCATCGTCTCCAGCAAGTGAACCCAAAACAAACAGACCTGCACCTCCTCTAAGTGATGATTCCGAGATAAATTCTGATCTTCAAGAAGATTGTATACTTGAAGATTTAAATTTGGAATTAACAACAGAGAGCTTACAAATAAATACGGATGAAAAAAATATTGAGAATTGTAATTTTAATGAAGATGACTCCAGTGTGCTAAATATACAAGATGCTGGTGGAACAGACGTTGATATTGATAATATTCAATCTAAAAGTATGTCACAAGAATCAAGTGAAAATGGTGACTTAAATATTCTGGATAACTTGTCTGCAGATATTTCATTTAATGATAATGATGATAAAAAGCTAGATGAGGTGTTACCAATAGATGTTAAAGATGAAATAGAGAAAATAAATGATGAAATCAAAGCAACTGCTAGTCAATTTGTTGATAATGAACTAAACACTGTCCAAGATAATGATTTTGGTGATTTTGATAGTTTTCAATTTACCAATCTGGATACAAAAACTCAACCAGAGACCATTATGAATGTAGAAAACCCATGGGAGAGTAACACAGAAACCCAGGCCTTTAGTGACTTTACTGCCAATTTTGACAGCAGTGAGCATGCAGCAATGGAGGTGACTGAAAAAGAAATAAACAAAGAAAGCGAAACTAGAATCATTACAGAAAACATAGACAACTGTGATAATGATGATGATGATTTTGGTGAATTTAATGATTTTAAGTCATCAGAAAAGGCTGATACAGCAAGTGGAGCTACCGAAAATGTTTTGTCTCATTCAAGTGTGCTAGATTTTCCGACCTCTGACAATGAAGTACAAATCATGGATAATATTAATAAAGTATTAGCAACAATATTCACAGAAGAAATATCGGAGCCCAGTGAAACAACAGAAGCAAATATAGACAAAAGCCTGGGTGAGATCTGGGGCCATCTTGTGGACACTGATGTGCGACAGCCGTACATGGTCAACTGGAGTAACACGCTGGGTCAGAAGAGCCTATTGAAGGCTTTGTGTATAGATTCTAGGAACATTGTAAGTATCATTTGTATGATAATTGTTTACTCATTAATGTTTATGTACAATTTGTGTACAACATGATTCCTTATATATTTTGCATGTGAGAGTCCTGAAAAGCAATAAGTGTCTATGTATTTTTCTTCTTTTTAAGACCTCAATAAGTTTGAGAGCCTAAATTATAACCATTTAATATTTATTTAAAATGTGGCTTAAATACTTATCTTATTTTTTATTCATTTATTTCACAATGTTTAACAAACTGTGTAACAAATTATTATTTCGCCAAACTGCATAACAGTTTTTTGGCGAATACAGAACTCACAATAAAACTATTACATCTAAACAACTATTTTTATTACTCCAAACAGTTACAGTTTGCCAATATGTCAAATAAATATTATGTTCAAAATGTGCATGTGTGTGTATGTGTGTGGCACCCTAGCCCTGCGAGCAGGTCTTGGGTTCCACTAGGGTGCCAGGTCTGTATTGTATTTTACCCTATCTAAAAGTTCTTACAATGTGCATAATAGTTATATTTTTATTTTCATTCATTTTCATAATCAAGCCTGTAACTTATAAAATGTAATATGTAAAGATCTGAATAAGATCTTGTTTTTGATAATATTGGCTACAATGAATATGAATAATAATATTTAAATATGATTCTTGTGGTTTTAAGCTATTTGGTACAAGATGGAACTACAACATGCCGAAGTTTGCGGCCAATTTAAGTGTATCACCCCTGCAACCTCAGAAACCGGTGCAGCCCCACCCAGAAAACCCCGAGCAGCCCGTAAAGGACGGCAACACCTGGGTTGATCCCTTCACCCCGCACGGCCAGGAATGTAAGTCATAATCTAATGTAGCTTAACTTTCTAACATACTAAGCTATTGCATAACGCTTTGTATACTAATTAATATGTGATGTGAAATAATTAATATAATTTATGAAATTTTAATTATTGTATATATAATATGATAAATTGCTTTGGTAAAATAGTAGTACATAATTGCAGTAATTAACTATGATGACTCTGATGAAGCTATGAGTAATCACTAATGACTAAATCTATGATCAAATTTGACACAATTTTTGTATTTGTGTGTTATTGGCTAACATTGCTAAGTGTATGATTATATTATGTATGATTTATAATTTTGATTTATAAAAAATGTGTGGCAAAATAGCATTCTACCTCTATCAGCAAACAAACCCCCCTACCAATAAAAATATTTACACAACTGATTGGCTATTCAATGTCTATGTAATATGTATCAGGTAAGATAGCAATATTGTATAGCTAATTAGTTATTATGTTAATATTTTTATTAGTACGGGGGTAAGAAATAAAGGGTAAGAGACCATAGAAATGTTACTGACTGAAATAATAAATCGGCGGGTCAATCGAAACAAAACCTGACAATATGCATGAGGCATGTTGTCGCACTCACACGCACGCGATTTTATCCTTGTGTGAATGCGACAGCCTGTTGAGTGTCACTGGAGCCTTACTGTAAATTGTCATGTTTTAGATTCGAGAATACGGCTTCAGAGATTAGGTAATACGGCTTGTATCATGTTTTCTGACTCACAATATTTTTTTGCATGTCTTGCACATGGACAATACACATTTGCATATCGCTTGGTCCCCCCATAGACACTTACGCAGAAGCGCTACTCCTAGATCTAGAACACCTAATGGCCACACTAGACCAAATGGCTCACAAACATACCACACTTAAAATATCAGATTTACTGTCACATGGTAAGTACATTTTCAATAATTATATGTACCTGCTATCTAACGGGCTAAAACATAGGATGGACACAGAGCAAGTATTGCCAAAATATTGTTTAAGGTTTGCTATAATGTAAATAAATAGTTTTAGCCAAGGATAGCCAATTTTGTTTGGAGTCTATAGTTTCACACTGACAGGTCATGGTATTTTCAGGGTTCCGTACCCAAAGGGTAAAAACGGGACCCTAGTACTGAGACTTTGTTGTCTGTCCTTCTGTCTGTCACTAGGCTGTATTTCCTTAACTGTGATAGTTAGACAGTTGAAATTTTCACAGATGATGTATTTCTTTTGCCGCTATAAAAAGAAATACTAAAATCAGAGTAAAACAAATATTTAATGGAGGCTCCCATACATCCAACGTGATTTTATTGGTGTTTGTGTGCGATTTCAACTCGCAGTTGGCGGGTTTTTTGAATATTAGTCGCTTTTCAATTCATCATCGCCATTAGCAATTATAGCACAAATAGTTTTGAGGGCTTAATATGGCGAAATTTTAAAATTTATTATCAAAAAAAAATATCTTAATTTAAGAAGACACAATAAAATCAAACTGATAATAATTATATTACATTAGAATGTATTTTATAGAATAAAAAAGGCTGTTTAATGAGGAGGCACCGACTTTACTGTACAAACAGCCGAATACTGAAACGCTAATCAAAAGCCCTTCCTATTCACAGGCTGGCACTGTCTCTGCTAGCCGAAATTTCAAGGACGGCATGTGACTTAAGCGTCACTTAATTTATCCAATATTCGGCCGAAAGTGATCACTTTATGTATACCGAATATCATTCCCAGTGACTAATATGTTTTTTTTTAACTTTCAGCTTGCAGTCCCGAAAATGAGGCCCCTGCAACGGATGCTAAACCCAATGTTTTAGACGGATTCACCAATGAGTTACCGGCTAGTAGCAGTCAAATATACTCGAGTACGTTGAGCGTTCAGCCCGTACGCCAGATCAATCTCCCCGACACACATATCTTCACTCCCACCGATTCTGAGACGCCAAGATCTAAAACTATCCACTACGACAACACTAGAACGTTGGGAGCTGGCTTTGACTCAGAAATAGTGAGTCAAAAGCTAGAAACGACTCACATAACAAGCCCAGAGAAAGATGAGTACTTTGACTTTCAACACTTCAAAGGGGACACGAGTGCTAATGTTACTAACAATGTGCCTAAAAATACGTCTGAGGCGACAAGAGACTCTAGTGAAAAAACATTCGGAGCTCAAATACTGCAACCCATCAAAATGGAACCAATTATGCCAAAGTTAAATTGGCCAGACCCTGGACACGTCAAAGAAACCTTCATGGACTTCTCGGATTTTATATCCAGCACAACTGCTAACAATGATACTCATGATTATAAAAGTTCTGATATTAATAGGGTGCCTATTCAGAGTGTCGACGAAAAAGTTAGAAAAGACGTGGCAAGTGTTGAAAATGACGATGACTTTGAAACTTTTCAATCGGCACCACCCTCGAATCATTCCATTGGCTTCGAAAACATTCCACAAAATTCTAGTAGTCGAATTAGTAATTTTGAAACTTTACCTACTCAATTAGAAAGTAAAATATCAGATGTTAGTATTATTAACTCGGAACCGAGTGAGATTCCTTCGAGTATAGATACCGTCTTTAAATCAGACACGTCTAGTCAGAAAGGGTTTTCATCACAAATTCTTGCACCATTTCCATCTCAAGTTACTTCTTTGCCCGTCCTCCAGCCGTCTCCGGTGAACAGAGGTCAGCAGAGCTCGGGGCAGATATTACAACCCCTATCTTTGGAAGGATTCTCACAGATCAATTGGCCGAACCCTGGCGTAGACTGGCATGACCTGTCCAAATTCAACCCCATAGAAAGTGTGCACTCCTTGAAGAGTGATTCCAGTACGAGCAGTCAGAGCAAAGTATCTACACCTGTTCACAGTGTCACCAAGAGAAATGAGCCTGACGATGACTGGGGGGACTTCGTATCCAGTGCACCGAAAGCGGCCACACCGAAGAAAACAGCAACTTTCAGTGACGACGACGAATGGACAGATTTCGTTTCCAGCACCAGTGTCAAACCTCCTAACGGCCTAAACACCATTAGTTTTAACGTGCAAACCAATCTAAATCTACAAAAATCCAATCAAATCAAATATCCGAATAAAAATGATCAAATAAACTTAGACATTCCTACGTTGAACTACATCACACCCAAAACCGCCAGTCGGGGGGTGTATGCTGAGAAACACTTCCAGAATTTATAACACAGCAGTAACTGTGTCGGTTGTACTTAATTAGTGTACTGTAAATATGGTGGTGGGTAATATATAACGAATATAAGCCCGAGTAGCCCTGGTCACACGATCAGCTCTGAATTTTTATTATTAGCACTCTCGTCTGAGAGGTGAAAAAAAGTTATCTATTGTATATAAAACTAATTGATTTTATCACGGATTATTTTCATTTTGTTTTTTCCACGTTTCCATGATTTTCGTTTAAACTGTAGAGATAATGGTAGTTTTAGTTGCAATTAATAATATTCGCGTAATCATAAGAAAACCATTTCTATACAATTAAAATTTAATATACACAATAAAGATTATTGTTTTGCTGGCTAAAAATAATATTAACCTCTGGTAGTAAAAAAAGATTAATAAAGAGCTAATCGCGTGGCCTGGCTTACTGGGGGCGGTCGATTTGTACTATACCTACAAATATAGATTAGTTAGCATATATACGAGTTGTTCTGTATATTTGAATATTATTTGATTATGTTGAATCACCCGTCCCGTATGTATTATTAATTTTAATTATTTATTTGTGTGTAAATATATCAATACTGCATTAGTATTGGATTAGTATAATTTGTTTGAAAGCAATATTTATTGTTTAAATATTATCTTATTTTTAATTGAATGATATGTAAAATATTGTACATTTGTGTACAAAAATATATTGTTTCACAACAAGGGTTTTTTTCCTCTTTATTATGGAATTTTACTTCACACTATTTAAGCTGGCTTTTGTGTTTCTTCAAGATGAAAAGGTAAGTTATAATAAGTAACGAAAGTTTCAATTGGGATTAATTTAATGTTTTTGAAACCAACTTTAGACAGAACGGCAGATAATTTTGTAACGAGTATCTACAGTATTAAGAAATTCAAGGTTTTTTAACAAACAATAAAATCCTCGTATATAAGTACGAATATTTATTTACATGTATCATCTTACAAAATTTATGGATTGTTATGATTTTAAAGTGCCTTCCATGTATATTCTTCTTCCAAGGTGTATATGACGAACTGCAAATTGGATCAAGCCGATCATGCCGATTGGACGATAGTGAGGTGTATAGCGTGCGTACTATTTAACAACACCGCTAGTATCAAATGTTGTCGTCGATCTCGGCGTCGTCGATGTCGTGCATGAGCGGCGCGCGGCTGTCGTCGAGCTGCGTGGCGAACTTGGGCAGGTTGTTCTCCATCGCCGACCGGAACCCGCACTGCTCGAACTCCGGCCACGACACGAACCTGGGGAATTCTTATTTATTTATATAATAAACTAGCTTTTTCCCGCAGATCCCACGGGCAGTATCCCCGAATACTTTTTCGGGATAAATGTAGCCTATGTTTTAATCCAGACCCTAAACTCCATACCCAATTTCTTCAAAATCCGATCAGTAGTTTTCGCGTGAAAGAGTAACAAACATCCCCCCATCCTCACAAACTTTCACATTTATAATAGTAGTAAGATTAGTCCCTTAGCACTATTCATCACAATAAGCCCTTGACAGCAGCCGAAGGACTGACGAGCCGTAAGTAACTCGTAACACCTTGTCGACTTTCTCGCTTATCATGGCGAATTCGGCTGGGGCTCGTGCTGATAAAATATACCTTGGATCTCTGAAGTATTGCGAATAGATTTTATTACAAGCTAAGCTGTTTATCCCATTTGTTTAACAAAAAGATGAGAGTTTACGAACCTTTTGAACACGGTGAGTTTCTGGTGCAGCGAGAGGTCACCGAACTGCGTGAAGATGTTCATGTGCGGGAGTGGCGCGTCGCGCGGTGTCGGCGCGGAGGGCGCGGGGGGAGCGGCGCCGGGCTCCTGGCCCGTGATCAGCCGGACACCGCAGCCCGGGATCCACTGCCTGTAAATAATGAATTTAGGATCGGCACAATCGACACAATTTTTCATAAGTGGCAAATGTATACATAAACATTAAATGCGTAGCGGTGCAGGTTGTGGCAACTCAAAATTATATTGTTTAGCAATTAAAAATATGTAAATAATAGTTAGACTAGTATTATTAATAAATACCTATATATTTTGTACTCTGATTTATAATCTTAGTTAAATGACAGCCGAAAGTCTCTTAACTTTCAATAAATGAATAGAGATGAGGTAAAAAAAATTACTGTTTAATTACTGAGATTAAAATTACAGTGTAGTATATAATGTTCAGTCGCCGACCGTGACAGTTCCAGGTTTAGGTATAAACCTCGATAACGACGACCGTACAGAGTATAGACATGTCTTACAATGTCTTACATTTTTATCCGAGTTTAGTATAATGTATTATGGGGGGTAGAATTTTCATAATTTTCTTAATGAACTACTACAGTCTACTAAAATCGGTAAAAAAATTAAATAACTAAACTCAACTAACTTCACTTCATCTCTTACTGCTTCTTCGTCAACTTCCAAACAAACTTCATATCACAACTTGTTCTGACTCTAGCGCCATTATGGCCAGTTTTGGAACTATTTTATTTAACTACTTTGGTCGGACACTTTTTAGCTTTTCTGCCATAGAGAGATAGTCCTCCTTTCCTCTACTCTCCATATATTTACATATACAGTTGTTAGTAGGTCATTAATGTATTATAAAAATGAACCCGTATTTCTCCCGGTCACGCTATAACTTGAGAACGGCTGGACCGATTTGGCTAATATTGGTCTTGAAATGATTGTGGAAGTTCAGGGAAGGTTTAAAAGGTGAGAAATATTGAAAAAAAGCGAAGAAAATACTAAAAACGACATTTAAATTTTCCCATACTAACTGCTCACTTGACCGTCAAATATTTACAGGTGCGTTCAGTTTATCTGTACGGTTTATTTAGGTAGATGTTGTTATAAGTCAATAACAACGTGTGTCGGGACAGCTAGTATTAGATACTTACTCCAGTTTAGGAATAACTCTCGTTGAATTGGAGAAAGTGTGCGGCTTGAAGAAGTACCATAGCAGCGGCAGGTAGCTGGGCGGGCAGGGCAGAGTGTCTTTCAGCTTCATGTTCACCAAGTACAGGCAGTGCTCGTCCATCTGCAAATGTGTGGTAGCCAGATTACAATACAGTTTAAACAAAAAATATGTCATATTATAATTTGATAGTGGGAAAGAAAAGGAATTGTATAAAATGAAAAGTTAAAAACTATAACCCAACTACGTAAATTTTACAGCCTATGTTTCCCGGGCCATTGTTACAAATCTATTGACACCGCATTCATTAAAATTGGATCAGCAGTAGTTGGAAGTCGGTTTAATTTTTTGTTGAAAAATAATATTTTTTCCCTTTTTAGTCATACTTGTTCTATTATTATTCAAACATTTTAAGAACGTTTAAAATAAACGATCGAATGTATAATTGATGTATAAAATATTATGATGATGTTACTTATTGGCATAATATGCTTGCAGTTCTTTATAGAATGTCGAAATTTCCAAACGCGTATCTTTAAAACTAAGGAGTTATGTTCAGTGATTTTGGATCCAGGGTATACCTTGGTGCAAAATCTTACTTTTTGGTAGCATATGCTTGTGTTACTTCAGAAAAAGATAAAATCACTAGATGTGTCTATATAAATTTCGAAGTGTTCCCGCGATTCATAATGGATTCCATCATCAGGTCACCACTTTCGTGACTCAGGGACAAATTTCGAATTTTATAATTCGAACGTTATCCTTCACAACAACAAAAGAATATTGCAAATAGGTACACAAACGGCAAAGTAATGTTCAAAGATATTCGTGTCGGTGTAAAAATACTATGAGAAGTACCTACCCATTACATCATCATAATGTGATGTATGGTAGGATGATGAGATGTATGTGTCCATATAAATTTCCAGGAGTTCCCTCGATTCCTCATGGATACCATCATCAGGTCGCGGCTTTGGTGACAACGAAATCAATTTAGAATTACACCCAATAAAAGAATTTTGAAAATCGATCCATAAACGGCAGAGTAATGTTCAAAGATATAGGTGTCGGTGTAAAATACTATGAGAAGTACCTATTATATCATCATTATGTTATGATTTATGATGTGATGATGATGACTGTAATTGACATAGTGGCTTATGCTTGCAGTTCTTTAAACAACGCCGAAATCTCCAAACATGTATCTATTAGGAGTCAGGAGTTCTGTTCAGTATCTTTGGATCCAGGGTGCAAAATCTTACTTTTTGGTAGCATATGCTTGGACTACTTCAGAAAGAGAAGAAATCACTATATTTGTCCATATAAATTTCGAGGAGTTCTCTCGATTCCTCATGGATCCCATCATCAGATCACCAGTTTGATGTCAAAAGGACCAATTTGGGATTAACCCCTTTACATCAAAAAAATATATTTGAAAATCGGTACACAGACGGCGGAGTAATCGTTGAACATAAAATATATATTATATATACCTAGTCTTACCATAAATACTGATACAAAGAAAAAAAATCTATTGCAAATAACATTTATTACTTTTACAGTGTGTTAGTTTAATTCATAAATATAAAACAATTTAAAATATAAAAAGCTTATTCGAAGTGGTCTCCATTGGCTGCAATACAGTTCTTTAAACGTTGAGGCCAGTTATCAATAGAAGCACGCACTCTTTCCATTGAAAATTTCAGCGACTCGGTTCTCTTTATCACCCCACTCCATTTTAAATATCGCAAAATATTGTACAATGTATTGGCGCCAAAATGAGAATACTCAATGAACAATCATATAAAAATGACAGATTCCAAATTCAAATGTAATATTTTGTATATTTTTAATTGTAACAGTATTTATGGCCAGACTAAGTATATATACCTACAGCCGAACGTATCATTCTTTTTTTTTGAAGTCGGTTAAGAAGCATATTTTTGAAGGTTTTACTACTATCAAAATATGTGAACTGCACACATTAGTTGTTAGCTCTATAGTACATGAACGTGAAATATCTCTTATGTTCACTTTACTATCTATACATAATATAATACATTCGTAACTGGTCGTTGTCTGTACATGAAAGATAAATAAGAAAAACTATTACATGGGGCCTTTATGAACGGTATAGAACTCAAAACAATGATTTTTAGAATTTTTGTCTGTTTGTCTGTACGTTGTAACGCGCTAATTTCAGAATCTAGTGAACGGATTTTGATGAAATTTGGTATTGTAGTAGTTAAGACTCTGGATTAACACATGGGATACTTTTTATTGCGGAAAAATGTACGGTTCCCGCGATATATATTTTTATGCGCGTACGAAGCCAACGGCTTAACCGATTTGAATGCGATTTTCACTACTGCGTTTTGGTTTGCTCTACTAAAAATTTAGTGTTTGTTTCATGTCAATCGGTTTATAAATATAAAAGTTATGTCAGTCTAAAGAATATAACATAAAATGCTATAGAATATCAGATTAGTTAACTGACTGAAACTTTACGTAGGTATTATCTATACATTGAGGTATTTTAATACCAGAGAGTCAATTCTGCTAAATAAAACCTGCAATAATACAATTACAATCAAGTCCCGAGACGCTTAAACTGTCAAACCGGTATTCTCGTAAACGTTAAGCGGCGTACGTAACGTAAGGGGCCCCATATACGGTCCGGCTTTCCTTCAGTTTGGCCTGAACGGATGCAAAATCTTATCGTCTGAGTGCAATTTCGAGATCGCATCAGTCGGCCGGATGGACTCAAGCGATTCGTTCCAGTGTTGCCAGCTCTGTTCTTGCTACTAAAATAATACTGAAAACTATCAAAACAGCTACTCAACTTAGGAATCCCTAAAGCCCCCAGAAAATACTGAATTTTAGGTTTCGTTATATTAAAATTTTATTATTTATTGAATTATATTATAAATTTTTTCGTCAAATTAAAATATACAAGGAAATATAACGTATTATATAGTAAATAAACGTGTAGTTTTAAGAAAAATACGGACGAATGCTACGATGTATTATTATGATAAGGTGTAATAATTGTTTTTTTCTGTGCCTAACCTAGCCCATTTTTCATATGATCACTGTCTGGTTTTTTCCTACTAAAGCTCTACTAACAACTAAATTCCTACTAAGGAGGGAATAAAATACTTAAATTAGAAGTAAAACTTTTAATTGAAATTTGATAATCTAGTAGTTTAGTCTCTGGATTAACACATAGGCTACTTTTTATCGCAGGAAAAAGTACGGTTTTACCCAGGATTTCTTTTTCAAGTACTAAGTTGTGGCTAACATCTGAACTATACTAATATTATAAAAAGGTAAAGCCAATATAATAAAGAGGTAAAGTTTGATTCTTTGTGAGTTTGTGACTTACCGATATTGTAATCTACTATTACTATATACTATTATAGTACTATTCTTCAACCAATAGTAAGCCACGTTATTTGTGAGTGTCATAGGCTAAATTATTATAATGTTCGGTAAAATCAGCTACGGATATTTTGGTCATATATGATGTACTGCTTATGTATAGACGTTTAGGCAGAAAAATAATCGTTGTTAATTGTTGAGGGGGTCGAAAAAAAATCAAGCCGTCGGGAGCTTTTATCGAAATCGCTGCCTAACCTAACCTGTTTTAGATAATTTATAACAAAACATGTATGTTGGAATTGTTTCTCTTCTAAAGGTCTACAAGAAAGTTTCCGGCGGTATATAAAATTATGTCTATCTTTTATGGTTTATTTATACTATACTATACCCATTCTAAGTTAACAAAAAAACACAAAATACAATGTGGTATTTTCAAAAGCTATTTAGACGGATACAATATTAATCCTTATGTAGGAGATTATATCTAGGGGATATAATTATATTTTACTGTGCTATTACTATATTGCAGGTATATTTATTTGCTCTCGTACTCTCGTACGCGGGCGAAGCTGCGGGAAAAAGCTAGTTTAAAAATATATTTATTATAGGTTTGAAGTTTGTGAGGATGGATGGATGTTTGGGACGGATTTTAATAAAATTTTGTATGGTAGTAGTTTAAGCTCTGGAATAACACATAGGCTACTTTTTATCCGAAATATTACAGTGTTCTCGTGGGATACTGTATTTACGCGGGCGGAGCCGCGGGCAAAAGCTAGTGTGGTTATAAAACAGTGGCGAAGGCTGGCTCTCCTTTATAGGCTAGGCCTGTATAATAGATAGGGATTTGGATACGGGTCTTCAAAATGTAAGTGAAGCCTATAGGAATGGAGTTATAGGAACCTCACGCCACAGTTAAAAAGTAATTTTCATAATAAAACATACCACATTAGATTTCTTTGTAGATGTGCTGTGTGTCCACGGCAGGAAATGCACTTTTGGTACTTTGTCCAGCATTTTGAAGTCGAACATAAGTTGAAACAGAGCTGGCACTGATTTGTGTTTACTAAGTTGTATTGATGCGTCTGTTAGAAACTGAAAAATTGTAAACAAACATTTTTTCATCGAGTTAAAACCATATTGGGCTACAGTGTGGCTACAGGAACGGCCAAGTAGGTACATATATAGTAGCCATAGTAATGCAGCTAATTGTGGACTTTGTTAAACGGGGTGGTCACAGAGGCCGTTTCATCTGTTATATTTTCATGTGAATGATTTATAATTTAGTATTCTCTAAGCAAAGTGAGGGGTGAGGGGCGAGGGCCCTAAAACAACTATGAAATAATAAACCTAAAGGAGCAAGCAAGAGGAGGCAAGCCGCCATACATTTACTGCCTGGTAATTAAAATGCATGGCTACAAAAAGTATATATTGTAAGTTGTCCTTTATAAATATAGAAACAAAAAAAGGAATAATATTATACATCAAACTCGGGGGATAAAAGATAATTAATTAAATATAAACTAACCAATTATTCAATAAATTGCCCTAGTGGCGGTTTGCGGAAAAGCGACATCTATTAGTGGTGAAGTGGAAACGCAATATGCTAACAGATAAATGATAGATGTCGCTTTCACGTTACGAAAACCAAAAACATAATAATTATTTTTCATAGTATAAATATAGTATAG
Organism: Phengaris alcon alcon; assembly: GCA_037179445.1. NCBI lineage: Eukaryota > Metazoa > Arthropoda > Insecta > Lepidoptera > Lycaenidae > Phengaris > Phengaris alcon. Next base: position 1,369,502 of record JAYRCH010000228.1, read on the forward strand.
AGGGATCTATTTCACACTCCAAGTAACATTTTTTTCATAAGCCTAGACCTACTAGGCTTAGTACCTACTAAACTGCTGAACTAAAAAAAGAAAATAACTTTATACTCCAATTAAAAATAAATCTATCTAATGGGCCACTAGATGAAGCTTTTACGACTCAAATTGACAATACAGCATGATAACCATAGATTAAACATATAATGACACCGATTACTACAGATAAGTACACATTTTGCACATAAATTCTCTGATATTCGGAGACTCATAACTTCTTATTCCCAAGTCCTAAAAATATCTTTTTTGTTTAATAACTTTTTAAGTACTATAAAACCACATATGTTCGAAACTTGGCCGCTCTTGATGGAAAATCAGACAGGATTCGCCAATATATGTTGCTGTCTTTGTCCGATACATTTGAAAAGCCACTTGACAGACAAAGACAGCAACATGGATGTCCGCGGTATAAATATTTTTACTAATAATGGAGACAAAGGACTTTCAGGGATTCAAATTCTTAAGCAGGTTGACCGTCTTAATGCATTATGCTACTTATTAATTAGATTCCCTGATAGTACATGACAGAACTCAGCAATATACTAATTATCAATCAAATTACCTCATAGTGATGTCCCGGCATCACTATGAACAGGTCGGGTTTGCCGAGCTGACTCGTAGTGTTGTGGAACACTATTGTGTTGATCAAATGTTTTACAAAAGACAGACTGGGCATCGCACCCACTATACTTAACTTTCTATCTGAAAAAGAACAATTGTTAATATACTTATATAACAGATATAAATAATATTAAACATTTCTTTACTAATTGGGTAGGCAATTACCCAATAAAAATGTTTATGCAATATAAAATGTGCACTGAGCCACAGAGGATATCAAAAACAATTTGTTTTTGACGGAGGTTGCTGGTTCAAATCCTACCAGGGAATGAAAAACCTTTCTCTGTGTTCCTGGGTGATAGGTGTGTATTTAATATGTTTACCTATTATATAATAAAAATCTAAGATATAAATGTTTTTTTTTCCTCATAATTATCAACAGTCAGCAAAATAGCTTTAATCTGATGAGATCGCTATTGGTAAATTGTGGTTGTTCTTCCCTTGAGCATCATTCCATATCTAAAATCTGCTTCTTTTTAAGGCGAGCAGTGTCTCCTGTGGTGTTAAGGAGATCTTCGTAAGTTTATTTTTATGTTCCTTGAGTCTACGCTTGTATTTTTCACTACTAGAATTAACAGTTCTCTGATTGTTTCTATTTCCAGGTGTTCATGGATTTCTGAGTTCTGTATAAAACAAGGTGCAATGGTCATGGTTTTGAGAGCAATATTTTGGAACCTCTGCAGTATTTCTATATTAGAGTTACTAGCAGAGCCCCAAAGTTCTATACTGTAGGTTTTTATTGGCTTTATTATGGTCTTGTACATAGCAAGGCATGACGTCTGCAAAAGTTGTTCTTTCTACTTCTTCAGACTGAAGGAAATCTGATGTGTATATTGTGTAGATCATTGCTTCTTTTTGAAGTGACTGTCTAATTTTATGTACGACCCGATGCACTTGATCTACGGTTGAATGTCCAGTTCGAAACCCGAATTGGTGATCTGGTAATAGTTTATCTTTTGCCAAAATTGAGACTTTACGCCAGTTGAGACTCAAAACGACTTACGTGTCACTATTAGCATTGAAATGGAAACGCATATTACGTTTATCGATAAAAGATCTAATTCTCTACTGTTCTTGGTCAGAAAGGCATTCAAACACCTTACCCCCGAGACTTTATTGATGTTATATATGTACATATGTGCACTCAGTCTGCAACTCAGGAATTTATTCTCTCAGTGTCACTAGAAAACAAACTTACTTCTATTATACAAAAATATTTTAAAGCCAATATAGTCATATGGTGTAGAACTGTGGGGAACTGTGGCCGAATCAAATATACAAATTTTATAGCGCTTTTAATCAAAAGTACTTTGAATGATAACTGATGCACCATGGTATATTGCCAATAAACAAATAACATTGTGACCTAAAAATGTCAATGGTCAGGCAGGAAGTTACAGAAAGGCTCAAATCTTACGTCAAACGTATAGACAACCACCCACACCTACTTGATAGTAATTTAATGCATAACACCAACAGTTTCAATAGAATAAAAAGAAAAAAAGATCTTATTTAATGTAATGGAAAAAAAATCATTTCAAATTTTTCAAATGTCATTCAAGACATAATAAAACTCATAAGCTCGTAACTTAATGCCCCGAAAAATTGCAAGAAAAGAATGAACTAGCTAAAAAAAATTACATGCGACCTCTACTGGGGTAAGTTATGCATATGTGGTTGGGAATCCATACTTTAAAAAAGACATCCAACTTCTTGAGAAGGTTTAAAGAAGAGCGACAAAGTTAGTCAGAGGCTTGAAAAATCTATATAGAGTATGAGGAACAATTGAAGTACCTTGGACTCACCACCGTGGAAAAGCATAGAATGAGAGGCAGCCTTTGAAAAATTCAAAATACTTACTGGTTACTATAATATCAATGGAATTGATAATTTGTTTGCCTTAAATGAAAATTGTCATCTAACGCCCGAAATTAATAATGTATCTAAAATCTTGACTTCAATCTTAGATTCTCAAACAAAAATTGACGTAAATTGACGTGAACTTAAGTCATCCTAGGATCGTTGAAATATATTGAAATCTTGATCTCAGAAGGCTAAAATGAGATTAAGATTGATTATTAATTTCGGACATTAGAGGACACTTAAACTTTTTTTGTTTAATGGATTGTTGTAATGGGGTATTCTATGCAGAATCCATTAAAGCACTTCTTACCAAATAAAGTGGTTTCTGAGTGGAACAAGCTACCCGAGACTGTAATAACCCACAGTTAATTTATTAAAAAATAGACTGGACAAACTTTAAATAGTCTGATACACACACATCAGCTGTTAGCTGCTAGTGTGCTTACAGATATAATAATAATAATAATAATAAAATTGGTTGTAGTCTGCAAAGGTATAGCTTTTCAAACAGTTTTCCCAGGTTCTCTATCATAATTATCTGTGAATCCTTCCACATTAATTTCTGGAAAGTGTTGGATTCTAAATATTGCTTTCATTGCCAGAGTTAAATATACAATTGCTTTTTTGGTAGTTTTTTTAGTACCTCGGCAGTAATAAGATCAAAACCAGGAGATTTTTTTCTCTAAGATAAACTTTCTAGATAATATATATGTATAGTATAAAAATATTAAATATATTTCTATTGTCTGGTACCTGTAACACAAGCTCTTTGAAACTTACCACGGAACCAGAATAACATGGTGTGAAAGTGTCCATAGATAGATTTTTTTTTTTTAAACATTCATAAAAGTAAAAATAATTAAGATTTTATTTGTAGTTTTGTAATAAGAAGCATTTCAAAGATACAAAAAGTTGGAATAATATTTTACAACATCAGTGTAAAAAACCCACATAATTAGTTTACTTACATCAAATACAAAACTTTTACTATATAGTGATATAAAACATTAGTGTACCCTTATCATCTGTAGCCAGATTGCCAAGGAGGTCACTTATTCTGTGTCCATCGTCCATTTTGTCCTGAAATGCTAACTTCCACATTCCAAAGAAATCTTCCAACCTAAACGACACTCTTTTGGGGTGGATTGCTTGAATCTCCTGTAATTTGATGTGTTTAATTGTATTAGTTCTGAGACATTTTTTTACTATTATACCAAGGTACCTCCATAAACACTTTAAGTACCTGAAGAATTTCTTTTTATTTGATATATATGTTTTACTTACTTCTAGCCCTTTAGTAAAGTAATTTGAAACTTCATACAGAAACAAGCTATTGTTGTGAGCATTCAACAATTCTTTAGTCAAGAAGCCAAAACCTGGATTTACTTCAACAATTGGAGAATTTTGCTCTATCTTATTTTTTATAATGCTAACTATTTGTGTTGCTGTTTTTTTGTTTATTAAATACATGGTTTCAGGTGCTTTGTATTTCTTTAACAGGTGTTTTGGTATTTTGTCCAAAATCTCCTTATAATCTTCAGAACCTTCCAAATAGTTTTTAACATCTTGGGATATAGGGCTTGCTGGTTTTTCCTCGATTGGCTTTTTCAATTTATGCTGAAATCTTATTAGAAGCCTCAGCAGAGGCCGATTTGTTTTGAAAATAGTATTCTTTAACATTTTGCTGTGGGTATAAAATGCAACAAAAAACTATTTTACTGTGTATTTACACTTTATATTTTTATAAACATCATATTATTTCTCCTAATTGTTTAGCTTTTCATCAAATCTTTACCAAATCCTAATCATTTCCAAAAATTTCAACTTTTGACAGTGACAGCCGACAGCTGATTATGTTTTTTTTTATTATTTATATATGGCAATTTTTTAATTAAAATGGCTTATAACCATTTGCCAGAGACAAGTTAAGAAGGCGGGAAATAGAACTTTCGTTTAAATTTTCAACACCGTATTCCTAAATCGTCATGTCTAAAGTCTAGTCAAAGTCCAAATAAATAGTCAGTGCATTCCATGAGCCATGTCAGTCGATTCAGTAAAGTGGTAGAAGCTTTACTGAAAATTTCTAGGGAGTTTTGGAGGGAAACTCAAAATAGCACGTTTTTAGAAGTTGTACCACTTGCCCACACTTGAGCACGGTAACGAATATTTAATGGTTAATATTCTACCAATATTACACATTAAGAACCAAAATAACACAAATTTATGAAAGAAATGCAAAATCCACAACGTCACCCATTGAATTCCCCGGCAAAACTCAGCTGATTAATGTTTTTTACCTAACTTTCTGAGTAGAAGTCAAAACTCAAAAGCTTTCGGCTTACTTAGTTCTCATAGACATAGGCGCACCGTACACTCTTATAAATTACTAATGGATGCTTGTACGGTTGCATTTCATATTTTCTCATTACGCGAATGGTCGTTAAAGATCAAAATTATACTTCATTCAGTCATTGCTTACAGCTTACTTCTCAGAATTTGTTTCTTATAAACACAGTTATAGTCAGAATCACATATAAGTTATAATAAATCAAATAAACTATAATATATAGGTATGCTAGCTCAGTAATCAAAAAATAAGTCTGGCTGGGTCTAATGGTTAGGCAATTATTAGTGAGTACCTTCAAACCTACGTTAGGTACTTACCTCTAAATACACTAAACTCCTCATTCTTATTTCATTAGGTACTTACCTAATCAAGAAAGAGGTGTTTGGGTACCACGAATACCCTACCAGTTTTAATAGCTCCCACTCCAATTTCGGTGTAACAGTGACCGGAGTCGTTGAAACCAATCCAGCTACGCAGGAGTTATTTTATATTGCCCATTGCCCAAGTGTGTACGAAATACACAAGAGCACTCTCTCTTCCTTTAGTCTCATAGCCCAGTGGGGCGGATTTAAACTGGCACGACTATCCCGAATGTTTTTTACATGCCTGTCCATTTCTTGTCAAACAAGGTGATCGACCTGCTACGCATTGTCCAAAGGCTACGTTCCCACGAGTGCTTTTTTGTGTTGCAACTAAAAACCGTTAGGATAGAACAATTAATGCATTTCCATGTATCTGTTCAGAGTGCAGCGAATTTTAGTCGTGACGATTTTAAATAGCGCACTGTTCTATTTCAAGCGACAGGCGATTGGCGACAAATGGAATACATAGAACTTAAGATGATGCTAGTTGCTGTTCCCTGCGCAGCCTTCAGTGCGCTGCGAGTCCTCGGACTTGGATATATGTTTTATTTGCTGTCACATATAATTGTGGTCGTTGTATCTAATCGGATTTATAATGCTAAAATACGTACTTAATATTTAAATATAACATATGGTTTATGGTTAATGTTTTATGACTTGAAAACCACATTTTTGCTCGCGGAGATCGAAGCCACAAACACATCACCACAGCTCACACCAACACACCACAGCTCTAAACCACTGGACCGTGGAGGCGCATCAGTTACAGTCTACATATTACAGGTGTAAAAAAATAAAAATTGAATTTATAAAATAAACTTTTATTTATTATAAAATATTATAATAAATAACACCATTAAACGCTACTTATTATTACTTACAACAATAAGATCAAAAAATATTAGTTTGTATAATAGGTAAGATCACAATTCACAACGATTTTATAACAATACGTCATAATTTATTATTATTTATAACCAACAAAATCGTCACAGAGATCGATCGAGTCTTTTATTTCGGTATGAGGTATTTCCCAAGTAGGAAACTACAGGAGGAATGTTATATTATTTTAATATCTTGACAGGCTTAAAATTGAAAATCTACCAAAAATCTAATTATTATTTTAGTTACATACATAATTACTACTGCTAGTATCGAAAAAATATCATTATCGTATTATCTGAAAGCTTGCTCGTCAGGCTCGGACTACGTGATGCATCCGGAATCTCTCCGGCCGAAAAAAAAAACAGCGCTGAAAATAGAACTCTGCGCTGAGTAATACGAGCGTCGAGTTTTTAAATTGCTGCCGCGGTGTGTTAGATTTCAGCTTTATTTTACTAACGCAGAGTTTTATTTTCAGCGCTGTTTTTTCCGACCGGAAAGATTCTGGATGCATGTCAGCATGCAATCCGAGCCTCATGGCTCATGCAGACCATGCTCATAAACATTAACGTACTCATTGGACAGACAAAAAGTCTGAGCAGAAAGTCTATAAAGCTACCTGTGTTTTGTCATTCATCTTTTTATTGTGGTATATTAAAATATGTAACAACACCCTATATTTATTGGCTCGTAAGTACTAGGTAAGTAGGTACTTAATACTAATTACTAATATAATAGTCTATTCAGGTTAAGAAGTCAGTGACTCATGCGTACATATTATGTCAACTTTGCTTAAGTGGCTAATGTGAACACGACTTAACACTATGCGTCATTGGTCAATTTTTATTATTATTATCTATTTATTAACCCGAATAGACTATAATCTTGAGAATAAACAATATGTTCCAATATCTGTGGATTTTTCCCATGTTTTATTTAACTTCTATCCTAATTCAAGTTGATTGCCTACTTCTTTATTTTAGCTTCCACTTCGAAGCATGATATTGCTTTATTGTCGTCACCTTTCAACGCCCAATGCACGGTGGTGGTCAGGTCGGGGTAGAAGGAGAGAACTGGGAAGGAATCCTTGTAGACGTACTTGGTGCCGGCAGAGAGAGGACAGGCGGCTTTCTCACCGCTCTCAGTTTCGAGTTTCTCGCACACGGAGTTGCCGTCAACCCCCACGAAAGGCAGTGGAACGCCAAAAACTAGAGCTGTCACGTGATTCTTGACTGTTTTCGTATCTTTTTCTGCAAAGCAAATACAAGATAATTAATAACATGTTGACACATCGCGTGTTCAGTGTTGTTATTATTATTTCATACGTATAACGTTTTCACATAACGCGATAAGATATCGCCTATCACATCGGAAACAATCAGATTATGTCGTCGACATAGGGACAAACAGAAGGAAAACCGCGGTTTTCCTTCAGTTCGGCCTGAACGAATGCAAAATCGTATCGTCTGTGCGCAACACTGAAAACTATAAAAAAGCTACTCAACTTAGGAATCCCTAATTCCCCAAAAAACCACTGCATTTTATGTTTTGTTATATAAAATTTTTGTAGGGGACTGTATAATTCCACAGGATTTCTACCGCCGGCTAAGACTCGAAGATAGCAAGGTTACACCGATTTGGGCAGAGCCGGGGCGATAAAAAAACACTTATTTGAGGAGAACGATTTTCAAGTTTTTCGTCTTGCTTACCTGGCTCATGGCAATGCCGTATAGAGAGCCACGCCCGTACGCCAATTTGCTATCTCACTTTTGCCTCTCTATACGGCTATTTCCCATAGTTTTCCCTATTTTCCATGAGCCAGGTGAAGTAAAACGCGTTGTGTGAAATTCTTTATTGTTATTCCCAATTACATAAATTCTTATATACTAATAATCTTATTCCATATAAAATATATTCATAATCTAAGGTACACCATGTATGAATTCTTATGTATTTTTACCATTTTTTGCCTAATAACTCCGTATCCATTTATTATATAATCCAAACTATTATTTTTCCTATTAGATATTATGTTTATCTATATAAATCAAAAGAAACTGCGTTAAAATTCACTACACTTTAAAATATATAAGCAAAATAGCCTTAAGTTCATAAAACACCATTTAACACGACTTTTTGCACACTGATGCTATAGAAATCTATACATATATAGTAACTGAGTGTTCACTATTATAGTTTATGTACTGTTTTAAATCACTTGTTTATCGTTCAAATTTCAATTCACTGGTATAATCACGTTACGAGGCCGCTGTCCTCAACATCCTCCCCCCGGCGCAGTAGCCAGGGTCTACGCAGCTTCCTCCGGTGACTGCGGGCTCGCCGTAGACTGCTCCTGTGACTGCGAGCTGCTCGAGCTCGCTGCAGGCTGGTCCGGTGACGACTGCGAGCCGATCGTGCTCGCTGCAGACTGCTCCGGCGACTGCGAGCTGTCCGTGCTCGCTGCGGGCCGCTCCGGCGGCGACTGCGGGCCGTTCGTGCTCGCCGCAGACCGCTCCGGTGACTGCGAGCTGTCCGTGCTCGCTGTAGGCCGCTCCGGTGCTCGTTCTGCGCCCGGCGTCGTCTGCTCCGCTCCCGGCTCCGTCTGCTCCGCCAGCGGTCGCAACTGCGACTGCGGCGCCTCCTCCAGCACCGCGAGCTTCATCGTTGGCCTCCGGAATACGCCACGCGCGTGCGAACGTCCGCACAACGCACTTGTCCGTCCGGGCCAGGGTAAACCCGGTGCACGACCCCCCGCGGCCACGTATTACGCGGCAGCGCAGCAGACCTGGTCGACGACAACGACCAGGTCCCCCGGTATAAGGGCTCGGTTGCTCTGCGGGGCACCGTAGCGTGGTGTGAGCGTGGGAAGGTATTACTTCACCCAGCGCCTCCAGAAATCGTCGGCAAGGGCTTGCGCGACTTTCCATGTCTTCTTGTCCGCCGACACACACGGTCCGACGTACGGCAGTCCGGTGGACGACTCGAGGAGGAAATGATTCTGTGTAATCGCCTCCGAGTCGTTGGGGTCCACTGACACGTGAACGAGCGGTCGAGCGTTCACGGAGTACTCCGCCTCGGCTATCAGCGTCTGGAGTACCTCTTCCTTGGGCGACTTCTCGTTCAGCTTAGCCAGCAAGGCGGTTTTCACTGACCTCACCATCCTTTCCCAGACACCTCCTTGACTCGGTGCCCCGGGCGGTGTGAACTTCCATTGCATTCGATGAGTGAGGCCCAGCTGAGCCATAGCCGGCGCCCACTCGGCGTACGCCTGCCGCAGCCCGACGTCCGCGCCTCTGAAGTTCGTACCATTGTCGCTGTACATGACTGACGGCCATCCTCGCCGCGCAGCCATTCTTCTCATAGCCATCAGTGCGGAGTCCGTCGACAGCGAGGCCACCAGCTCCAGGTGGACCGCCCGCGTCGTCAGACATATGAAGAGAGCTCCCCATGTCTTCTCGTGACGTCGGCCGATGGTAGCCGTCATCGGGCCGAAACAGTCGAGACCACAGTAGGCAAATGGTCTCTGGAACGCCCACAGGCGTTCGGCTGGCAGGTCTCCAGTTGGCGGGGTCCTCGGGTGCGCCCGTCGTAACTGACAGAACGCACATTTGTTCATGATAGTACGCACCGTCGGCCGCAGCTTCAGTATCCAGAACTTCTGCCTGAGGTCGTTCACGACCCTCTCGCGGCTCCCGTGTCCCGCTCTGGCGTGCTCCCTTGCCACCAGTAACCTTGTAAAGTGATGTCTTCCATCCAGGATGATTGGGTTTTTCATCTCCGGCGGCACCTGAGCCGCTTTGATCCTTCCATCTAGTACGAGCAGCCCGTCCTTGTACACTGGGTTGAGCCGGTACAAGGAGCTCGATCTAGGCACCGTCTTGCCACTTGCCATCTTCTCGATTTCTTGTGCGAAGCTGTCTCGTTGTGATTTTTGATACCACAACTTCTCGGCCCTCTCCAGGTGTCGTACATCGAGGTTGGCTCGACGATCTCGGCACTTCCCGATGAATAACAAAACCATCGCCGTGCATCTTATGAGGCGCTCGTAATTTGAAAAGCGCGTCACATCTGGTAGACAGCTCAGCTCGCTCGCCTCCGTGGTGTGAAAGGCGACGTATTCTTCTTGATCTAGTACTCGCGCGGGACTCTCCGCGGGCCACTCGTTTATAGGCCTGCGCAGGAAGTCCGGCCCCTGGAACCAAGGGTCCTCGTCGCTCTTCGGAACATAGCCCGTTCTGGTGGCTAAGTCGGCGACATTGCTCTTCGTATTCACCCATCTCCACTGGTGAACAGATGTCAGCTCGGCGATCTCACCTAGCCGATACGCGACGTATGGCGTGTATTTTCGGCTGCCGTTCTGTATCCAACACAGAACTACTTGTGCGTCGATCTAGTAGAAAACCGTGTCCGTTTTCCACCTGTGCTCTGCTACGACGGCGTTTCCCAGCCTCGCTCCGACCAGGGCAGCCTGTAGCTCCATCCTTGGTATGGTTAGTGCCTTCAGCGGCGCCACCTTGGCCTTGGCGGCGGCCAACACGACTCGTACTTCCCCATTTTCTTGTTCCAACCTCCAATAGACGGCTGCGGCGTAGGCGTCCTTGCTCGCGTCGCAGATTACGTGCAGCTGCCGGCTTCTCGTCGGGTTCCCCCCGTTGTAACTGCGGGGTAGCTCGAGCTGACTGATGTACTCCATATCTGTCAGCCAACGGGCGAAGTGTTCGGCTGACTCAGCGCGCAGCGACTCGTCCCAGTCCAGCTTCTGACGCCACAAGCCTTGTAGGATGACTTTGGCGGTGATCGTGTAGCAGCTCAGCAGTCCCAGCGGGTCGTAGATGCTCATCACAGTACTAAGGGCCTCTCTCTTCGTCGGTGCGCGCTGTAGCTCGCGGACCTCCTTGGGGACTCTGGATAGCGACGTGTTGAATTTTAGTTTGTCACCTCGGGAGTCCCACAGCATGCCCAGGGTCTTCTGCTCGTCCTTGGTGACGTGCTGTGTCGCGTTCTGGGCCAGGCGGTCTTCAGGCAGTCCCTCTAGCACCCTCCGGTCGTTGCTCGTCCAGTCTCTTAAGTGGATTCCACCTTTTCTATGTATTCGGTCCACTTGTTCCACGATCTGCATGGCCTTCTGCTGGTCTGGATAGCTGTCTACGTAGTCATCCATGTAGTGGGCTTCAGTGATAGCGCGATGGGCTTCGGGATGCGATTCAGCGAATTCTTCTGCGTTCCGATTTCGGGCTGAGTGTGCCAGGAAAGGTGAACACGATGCTCCGGAGATCATTGCCACCATCTTGTATGCGGACGGCGGCTCGCCTTCGTCTTCTCTCCACAGGAACATCCGGGCCGGTTGGTCTTCTTTTCTGACCGTGACACGAAGGAACGTCTCTTCTATATCGGCCTTCACAGCGACGGCTTCCTCTCTGAACCGGAACAGTATCTTCGGTAGAGAGGTCAGAAGGTCAGGCCCTTCTAACAAGTGATCGTTGAGGCTCACGCCGTTTGTTCTCGCCGCCGCGTCAAAAACCAGTCGCAACTTGACCGGTTTGTTTGGGTTTTTAACCGGGAAGTGCGGCAGGTACCATGTGATGTCACTTCCGGCCTCTGTCCCGTCGCATTTTTCTGCATATCCCTTGCTTATGAGATTCTTCATCTGCCCACGATACTGCGCCTCGTCCAGGGGGTTCTTCTTGAGCTTGTGTTCCAAGTTCTTAAGCCTCTTTAGCGCATTGTTGTAGCTAAGAGGTAGTTTGACGCCGTTCGTGCGCCACAGAAGTCCCACTTCGAATCGACCGTCTTCCGTTCGTTTGGCCGTTCTGCCAAAGAGGTCGATGGCTCGCTGCTCCTCGTTGCTCAGCCTCGCCTTAGACGCTATTCCCAGTGCGTCTATTTCGAAGTGTTTCTTCACCATTTCCTCCAGTCGTTCGCCTCGGGTCTCGATCGTAGACACGTGCAGGATGTTCTCGTGTTCTTCCTGCTTTATGAGGCGTCTGGGGATGCTTCCATGAATTACCCAGCCGAGCTTCGTCTTCGAGGCTGCAGGGTGGTTTCTCTTGCCGATCCTCAGCTCCCTGGATACAATGAGTTGCCAGTTGTCCGTGCCGATGAGAAGTTGGGGTTTCTTGTCTTCATATGCATTCTCAGCATCTTCGGTGGGCCGTCTGCGCCGATAGTCTTCGCGACGTCTTCATCCAGTAGTGTCACTTCGAGCCCTCGTCGAACAGCGCGAAGATATTCGCTTCGCCTCGTGAACCGACAACTTGAATTCTTTTATCTTAAGTTTCACCGCACGGTGAAAGGACGCACGAAGGAAGGAACGGAGGTGACCGATGCGGTAATTACGGCGTCCTCAGTCTGTGGAGCGCCGCCGGACCTGTCTCCGTGCAGCAGCGCATGATGCGGCAAGTTGCAGCCCTTGACGCCGCACGCCTTCGCTCTGCAGTTGTACCTTCTGTGCCTGCTTCGTATGCACCGGAAACACAGCCCTTCCTTTTTGACCGTGTCCCATCTCTTCTGCACGCTCAGTTTCTTGAAAGCAGCACAGCGAAACAGAGCGTGATCATCGGCACATATCGGGCACTTCGTTGACTCTTCACGTATTCTCTTTGGCTGGCTGTGACTTGGCGAACCCCTGCCCTCTTCTGTTATCGCGAAGACTGGCCTTCTCGTTCTGGCTTCGTTCTTGTTAGGAGGTGGACGCGGTGTTTCCTTCTTCGGTGCCGTGCTGAACCCGTAGCGCAGCGCCCTGTCCGCTTCTCTCATTAAGAATTCAGAGAGAAGGACGACATCGGGCTCGTTCCTGAAGCGCGACGTCTCTTCCGCGTAGTCGTACCACTTGCTCTTCTCGTATGGGCTGAGCTTCTCCAGGATGTCTCTCGTGAGGAACGGGTTAGAGGTACCCGTGTCTCAGCTTCCTCAGGATGGCTACCATGTTCTGAATCTTCACTGCAAATTGGTTGAGTTCTGCCGCCAACCTCCGAGCCTCGGTATCTTCTTCAGGTCTTCCATCATGCGATCGACCATAACCTCGGGTCGACCGAAGCATTGTTCCAAGGTCTTCATTATTTGTTCGGGCGGCGTCGCGACGCTCAGCAGTGGTGCCACGGCTTCCCTTGCTTCTCCCCGTAGGCAGGTTCTCAGGCGGGCTAAGTTCTCGATCGGCTTGAGCTTGTAGAACGCACTGGTGTCTTCCATGGCTGCTTTGAATGGCAACTATTCGGTGGGAGCACCCGAGAATATGGTCAACTCCGTAGTGTGGCGCGACTGGCGTTGGTTCAGCAGTTTGTCCAATGTTTCGGCAAGATGTTCCACCCCATTAGCCCTAGACGTGGGCGGTGTGGGTGAGCGTGGGCGGCGTTGTTCCGGCCACTCGAACCTCGTCTTCTGGGTTTCACGTCTTCCCTGAGGTGGCATGTCTTCTGGCTTCGGCGTCTCTCTTTCTTCCATTGATGTCGGCTCTTGTCTAGCCTCTTCGGGTTCAGGACCCGGTTCGCTTAGCCAGGCTCGGACACGTTGCTCCACCTGTTCTGATGGCTCGTCATCGTCGGGACTGCTACCATCCTCTGCAGCGGCGACGTCAGCGGCGAGCTTCTTCTTTATAATTTCTGCTTCGATCTGCAGTTCCTTTTTACGGAGAGCGGCGAGTTTCTCCTCCGCCTCGTAATGCATACGCGCGACGACACTTGCTGTCAAAATAGCCTTTTTCCTGGCTAGGGCTTGTACTTCCGAGGCTGCAGGCGCCTTGCTGGTACCTGGTCTCGGTTTCAAGATAGTTTGAAGCAGATCCGCTCTTCCCTCGGTCGGCGGCGGCTGGCTCGTAGCGGCAGCGGACGGCGATCGTGGCGGATCCGGAAATCTACGTGGTTGCTGGTTCTCCTCGGTCCCACTCTGACTTCTTGTCATAACCATCTTCAATGTTAAGTTAATCTTCAAATGTTAATCTTCAAATGTTAATCTTCAATGTTAATCTTCAAATGTTAATCTTCAATGTTAATCTTCAATGTTAATCTTCAATGTTAAAATTCTCTTTCAAGAATCTTCGGTAGGTTTTTCCGATGAAAAATCTGCGAATCCTTGCTTCCGTTCGCAGCGGTGTATCCTTGTATCCGAAAGTCCGATCTTCTGAGTCCAATCTAATCCCCGGCGTTGATTCCCGTTAATAAATCTTGATAAATTTTCAATGTTCTGGCTTGATAAAATTCTTCTATGTTCGGTGTTGAATAAATCTTCTAAGTCCAGTGTTCAGTAAAAATTTATATCTTGAATCTTCAAAAATTTTTCTATGTTCAGAACAGCTGATGAAAATCGTCTAAGTCCGGTCTTCAGTAAAAATTTCTATCTTGAATCTTCAAAAATATTTCTATGTTCAAAACAGCTGTTCAAATTTTTCTAAGTGCCGTCTTCGTTATTTTCAACTTGATATGGACTTCGAATATTTCTTCAATCTTCCAATCCGTCTCGCCAAAGGACCACGCACTACTGTAAGGGAATGTATAATTCCACAGGATTTCAACCGCCGGCTCAGATTATACTCGAAGATAGCAAGGTTACACCGATTTGGGCAGAGCTGGGGCGATAAAAAAACACTTATTTGAGGAGAACGATTTTCACTTTTTTCGTCTTGCTTACCTGGCTCATGGCAATGCCGTATAGAGAGCCGCGCCAGTACGCCTCTTTGGCGCCGATTTGCTATCTCACTTTTGCCTCTCTACACGGCTATTTTCCATAATTTTCCCTATTTTCCATGACCAGGTGAAGTAAAACGTGTTGTGTGAAATTCTTTATTGTTATTCCCAATTACATAAATCCTTATATACTAATAATCTTATTCCATATAAAAGATAGTCATAATCTAAGGTACACCATGTATGAATTCTTATGTATTTTTACCATTTTTTGCCTAATAACTCTGTATCCATTTATTATATAATCCAAACTATTATTTTTCCTATTAGATATTATGTTTATCTATATAAATCAAAAGAAACTGCGTTAAAATTCACTACACTTTAAAATATATAAGAAAAATAGCCTTAAGTTCATAAAACACCATTTTACACGACTTTTTGCACACTGATGCTATAGAAATCTATACATATATAGTCACTGAGTGTTCACTATTATAGTTTATGTACTGTTTTAAATCACTTGTTTATCGTTCACATTTCAATTCACTGGTATAATCACGTTACCGAGGCCGCTGTCCTCAACAATTTTATTATTTATTGAATTATATTATAAATTCTATCGTTAAATAAAAATATACTAGGAAATATTACGTATATATAGTAATTAAACGGATAGTTTTAAGCAAATTACGAACGAATGCTAAGATGTATTATTAGGATACGTGTCATTTTTTTTTGTACCAAACCTAGGCCTTTTTGCATATGATTACTGACTGGCTCTTTCATACTAAAACACTACTAATAACTAAATTCCTACGAAGGAGGGATTCTAAATTCCTACTAATAAAATTCTTAATTTAGTAGTAAAACTTTGTAAAATAACTAAGTTGGCAACATTAATTCTGGACTGAACGGACCATGTGCGACAAATCGCTTCAGTTCTCGCCAGAGCTGCGGCCGTGTGGGCGTGTATCGAGTACAAGCGTAATGAGTTTACAATTAATAAACACGATCATAGCTCGCAGCAAACCAGAACGAACTGATGCGATTTTTCCGTGTGTGTGCTCGAATCCGGTTAGGCCGAAATGACTTCAGTTGGGTCGGATGCGATTTTTTGCCGTGTATGTGCTCGAACCCGTTTAGGCCGAACTGACGTAATTTCTAACTGAAACGATCGGCCTCTAGTCTGTGAAGTGAGCCTTAAGAGCGTTTTTATTATTTTAATTCAATCCGATAACCGATATCGCGCCGATAATGACAAAGGCGATTACCTATGTTTCTAAACATAATATTATGTTTTAGAAACATCGATAATTACAAACACAGGTTAAAAACCTGTCTTTGTATATAATCCTCGATACTTATATGTATATGCGATATTATCATGTCGCGATAAAACTCTCTGTAAACTAAACTCTGGTGCCAACCGCGAGAATGTTCTACTACCACAAGCTGCAGATATGATAAAAGGAGAAGAAGAATAAGTCTTTGCATAAATGCCACAGACGAGAGGCCGATCGTTTCAGTTAGTACTGACGTCAGTTCGGCCCTTATATTAATAACGCCTAGATAGTCAAACAGAGCTGGCAACACTGGAACGAATCGCTTCAGTCCATCCGGTAGACTGATGCGATCTCGAAATTGCACACAAATGATACGATTTTGCATCCGTTCAGGCCGAACTCAAGGAAAACCGGACCGTATAGGGGGCCCTATAAGGTAATATTTCAATTTCGATTTTGTAAATCTACAATGTTCCATATTTTATAGTATAAACTTTTGAAAATTAATTACCAAAGAGAATATAACTATACTACGTAATAAGAGGTGGTACTCCGAATAAAAAAAAGTGTTAGAAATTTGAAGGTTTACCTAAGTTTACTTACGTATTATCGACTAAAAGTGCAAAAGATTCAATGAAAAAAAAAAACTATACGTAAGTTTATGACCCAATAGGGATGGTGATATCACATTTTATTAAATTACATTTTAAAATTGTTGATTAAAGATACATAAATCTAAAAGAAATAGGTAGGTCTTTCTTGCAAAACGATTTGTTACGTCACAAGTTGCTACCACCATATATTTTGTAATGACAAATGTATGGCGGGTGCAACTCATGATGTCACATGCCGATATATTGTAAATTTAAATTGTTTGTATCTTCGTTATTTTTTAAGATATACGAAAATGGGTTCTAGATTGTTTATTAACATGTTGTCTAGCATCGAATAGACGAAAAAAATACGTTTAGGCAACATGTCTATTATTAGGTTAAAAAGGTAAATAAAACAACAAAACAATTACTATAATTCGATCGTTTTTATTGCATTAAAAAAATACAAATGTAAGGCGACGTTCCCACGAACGTTAATATGTAGTCGCGACAGAAAAAACTGCACTATAAACACTGCACTATAAATAGAGAAATAGATAGAATATAATGTAACTCTACGCTAATACAACACAGCTGAAAATCGTTTACGGCTGTCAAATCTGACATTTAACTCTTGGCACTTCGATTTTCAGTTCTATTTACAGTGCAGTTTTTTCTTTCCCGAGTCGCGACCACAAAAAAAATTCTCGTGGGTACGAGGGCTAAAGGTTTGTAACCAAAATATTTCACATACGGCATAGCCTGATTATATTCAGCGGTTATCCGTTGGTGCAAAATAGGTACACTTCTGTGGGCCTACCAGGAACATTTGACTGCGGCGTAACCACGTTAACGCAACGTTATCGAATGAGAATTCTTGAAATATGTTCATGTTGTCAATATTATTGCAATTGATTTTTTGCCTTGATATTGGACCTATTTCAAAATATAAAGTTTTTACTGATGGGTAAGGTAAGAAAACGTATTTTCTCTATTTTTATAAATAAAATATGAAGTATAACCAATATTAGGTAAGCAATAATATGTTTTAAACATATTATTGCTTACCTAATATTAGTAATGTGCATTATTGAACATTCTATTCTTATATTATTAATAAAGAAACTTTACAATCTTAAATCTTAAGAAGCACATTAAAATCACTACAAAATGTTATATATTTCATTTATTGAAACAAATGTAATCTTAAGTCTCTTTTATTAAATCGAGAAGATAAGGAAAAAATTTATACAAATACTCACCGATATTCTTTGAGTTCAAGCATGTTTAAATAGTGGTTAGGTATATAGGCACCTATATAATATATGAATTTATTTTATGAAAATCATTGTTTCATCATAATAAATATTGATTTCGAGTTCACTTCACAAAAATTACAGTTTTTTTGTAAATAACAGAATTTTGTAATAGTTGTAATTAATTTTTCAAACTTATAAAATTAAGAAATTTAAAAATATACTCTTCTTCTATTTCTGCATCACCAATCACAGGCGATGTGTGAAAGAGTACACACGTTATAAGAGCGAGCCCGTTATATGGTTTGCACAGACGATATTTAGGTACCGTACCTATAATTTTGAATTTCGACCGCCCATACTTACGATCGCCAGTTGCGACACCTGTAAATTAAAAGCAGCATAACGCGCTCTTTGAAATCGTTTAGTTTCACTATGTTTTTACATAGTGAAACTAAACTACGGCGAAACCAATATGCAGTCTATGTATGTAGGTATGATTTTTTTCTCGGCTTCTCTATTTGACTTTACTAACTAACGAACTAAAAAACTTATTTATCTTTCAGGCCTGGCCCCTGCCTAAAGAAGAGATCGGTGGCCTTCTAATTCTACACGTCCCATGAGGTAAATCTATATTTTTTGATATTTTAGTCTACAAAAGTACAAACCTGGTGTAAATGCGATAGTGATGTGTGTGTCGGTTCCCTTTTTCAGGGCGCAGGGAATTTTCTTGCACGGCACGAGCTGTACGGCACTCGAAAGTCCTGGGATATTCATTCCTGTAATAGAAATAAAATGTATAATCTTAACAATCACAATATTAGTATAACCTACGTCTAATCATAAAATTAGACTGTATTTTGTTCAGATATAAATGTACCTCACCATTTACTATCCGCCAAGCACCAATAGATTAGGTATACCGTACCCGCGATTTTCTCGCTTGATTAGCCTACATCCCCACCACAGTTCTTTAGTGGTTGCGGTTGCGACAGAAAAAGAAAAGTAGGTACTGTAAATATAACTCTGCGCTAATACTATAGAGCTGAAAATCTCTCATCGTTAAGGCAGCGTTCGTAAAAAACATTTTCGTTCGACCGTTTTTTTCTCCGACTCTTTTGCTAATCTTAATCAAGTGGATTTACTATTGTAACCCTCTGCCACAGATTACTAAATAGTTGCTAGTTTACTACGTAAGCCTTACGACCTTACGCGTAAGATATCTAAAGCCTTGACCGTGCCCTTTGGCGAAGTCTGCATTTGATTAATAGTATTCTTGAAATCTCCTTGAAATAAAGAAATCGTTTGGACTCCAACCCCCTTACTAATTAGAATATTTATACAGTGGATAATGCTGTATAAGAACCAGATGAACGTTGCATCTACAAAAAATCAAAAATATTTTTTGTTCAAAATCGGATCCGAGTGTGATCCTTTATGTTATGCCAAAACGACGTAACAATATCTTCAATATATCACAAATTAATAAAAAAAAACGATATGTATAAAACCATTTTCAATTAAACCAGAAAAGCGTATTACGATATACGTTATACGAACGTTTCTGCAATAATGTTTTTAGAAAATTTAAATATTTGCGCGTCCCTGTTCCGTACTTAATCATAATTTCATTGCTTAAGAATTGTTTTTAATTTTTTGCCTATTTTCACATTAAATAAAGATGATTACCCATTTAGTTTTATTTATTTGTTACTTATAATAATTTGACAACTGACGTATTTGAGTATATATATATCTATAAAAGTTATAAAAAAATTAGTACCACACTAACATATATATAATATATTCTGAGCAAGGATATATGTATATACGTATATATATGTATATACGACCTCTGTGGCTCAGGGGTTGAGCGCGTTGGTGCTCAAGCCGGGGGTCGCGTGTACGAATTCCGCTGAAGGAACAAAAAAGTTTTTCCGTGTTCCTGGGTCATGGTCCATGGATGTGTATTAAATATGTGTATAATATAAAAGTATTAAATATATACCCGTAACACAAGTTCTTCGAGAACTTACCACGGGACCAGATTGACTTGGTGTGAAGCGCCCATAGATAGATATAGATATATATTATAGATATATATAAATAAATGTTAACTTTATTAACAATATACTAAACAAACCGGCATATTTAGCGAAACACAAAAAAAAGGTCCATAATTAAAAAAAATATGGTTTTATTTTAAAATCTACTTACTACACTTCTTTTGTTATTTAGTTTCATTTGTTTTACTTAAAATGAGATTACATTAAGAACAGATTTTGCGACTAAAGGCTATTTGAGAAAAATGGTACATTTTTGAACTTTTCATGTCACCGGAAAAAGTGAAAATTAATATTAAAATAACATATAATTAAATTAGAAAAATGGTGATTAATATCGCGTATTTCCTCCACGTTCTCTTATTAAAGTTTCTACCCGTCTAAGCATACTGAGAATGATGTTATCGATGGTCTCCTGGGATAGTCTCCGCCATTCCTCAACTACGGCGATTCGCAGTTCACCCATGTTGGCAGGAGCTGGAATTCTGGACTTAACTTTTCTTTTCAGCAAGTCCCAAACGTGCTCTATTGGGTTCATATCCGGTGATCTCGCCGGCCACTCCATAACAGTGATATTCATATCATTAAGATAAGCTTGAGTTACCCGAGCGGTATGCGGCCGAGCATTATCCTGCATAAAAACAAAATCGTCACCGATATATGGGGCAAACGGTACGACATTTTCTTCTAAAACTTCTCTGATATAGCGGTCTCCATTGGTCTGCGTTCCAAAGTCGATGTTCCTGAGCAAAAGTTAACCTGTTTCTACGATGATTTACCTCGAGCCTTGGAGCCTTGGCGGACCACAAATGAACCCAAACCAGCTTCTTCGAACCTTCTTCGTACCGTACGCTCACTTACGGTTACACCCCGCATTGCTTCTAACTCATGTCGGGCTTGGACGGCCGTCAAACGGGGGTTCCTACGTACACGAAGCCGAACGAAACTATCATCCCTACTCGAAGTGCGTCTTTTTCTGCCTTGTCCTGCTCTTCTCACATAAGTACCGGTCTCCCTGAACCGTTGGATACTGCGATGGATCGTTGAAACTGGTCGACGAAGATCTCTGGATATCACTCTGTAGGTTTGACCATTTCTTCGCATTTCGAGTGCCCTGGCAATCTCCGTTGGGGCTAAGTCAAGCATAATTCAGTCCTCAACTCCAAAAAGATACGCGATTTAAAAAAAACTAACAAAAAACAGTATTTCAATGAAATTTTAAATCAAACTCAGAAGGAAGAAATACTCGAAGTTCGCTCCAGATAAGGTGTATTTGAATAAAATTAAAACAATTGCATAAGTATAAACCAGCCAGCAACCTTATATGATACTGATATCAAACCTTTATTTTATGTTCCGCTAAATATGCCGGGTGTGTGTATATAATATATTATACCAACATATCAGTCATTGAGTTATAATGTACTACGTACTAGAGAAGCTATCTCAAACAAAAGATAGGGCGCGCACTTGATGACGGCGGGGTGTGCGCGGGACAAGCGGGGGGTGTTATGTTCTCACGTAAACATGGCCGCCGCCGCGGTGACGCGTTGCAATTGAAAAATTATAATTAAATTAAGCGTGTTTTAAAGATAATAAATGAACTTACTGGTGAAAAGTCACTCTTTGACTTTTACTTATGTTTCTGGAGTTGTTTGAACAGTATCTCAATGCACACGAAGGCATAATTTAAAAAACAAAACTTCACTCAAACGTGTCACGTTGCAGCAAGCGCTCGGCACAGACTAAGTGAGTTGGAGTGCGCGCGCTCTAACTCGTGTTACAAACAATCGAGTTGAGGCGTCTTCTCTAGTACGTAGTACATTATAACTCAATGATATCAGTACAGTTTTTTCCTTTGGAAATTGTATAATGCTGCTATTAACAAGTTCTCAAAGTTTGATTAGGAAAATTTTCGCTGTTTTATTGCTCTCCTGTAAAATTTGAGAAAATGTAGATATATATATATATGCTCATCTGACTCTTATTGACACTTGTAGCTTTTTAAGCTATACAGTGTTTTGTCCTTCTCTGACAAGCGCCTTCTCCAACGTATCAGACAAGAGCAAAACATTGTATAGCTAATCCATTGTGTAAATATTTTTATTACTAAGGGGGTAGTTGTTTTGTCGAAAAATATCGTACCTACGAAAAACTTAAAATGCGTTATAATATGATCAAAATATTCTACCTACGGGCTACGCCTACCTATTGTAAGTACATAACTAGATCGTCGATAGGCTTGTATTAATATAGGCCTATAGGATATTTGATAACATGTAAAAATTTAGTTTTTTAAATGTATGTTACATTATGTACAAGAACTAATGAGAATACAAGAAATAAAGTATTACCTACAACTTGATAAAAGTAAAAGAAAAGGAAATAAGATTGTACCTAGTTTGAAAGTGTCAAGTGTCAAAATACCTATGTGTAGTTTTGAAATTACGTGCATTTCAAAGTTACAAAAAAGTTGAAATATTTTTAACATAGTTAGTGTAAAAACATACAATGAGGTGGTACCTATTATCCAACACAAAAAGATTGATGCCCTGTTTCACAATCTTCTAATATAATCTTAGCTTAATCGGAAGTTTTCTCGCCGCTCACTTTATACGAGTGACAGAGACAAAACGTGCAAATAAGCTATCTGACACTAAGGAAACGTACCCATACTACGAGAGCTATTTTTTAAGATTTTTTGACCCCTCCCTACCCTCGGTGACCACTCGTAGTATATGCCAAGACCCCCCTCCCCCCCTCCCCGTAAAGTTTTTACGTAGTATTGACAAGTAGGATTTTTAATCATTTCGCAGGCAGAAAGTGTAACAAATATTTGTTTTTATGAATATGGCGTTTATTGCATAACACTACATGCACACTTATAATTACTAGTAAATTAAATATTATGAAGAAGGAAAACTTATGTAAAAACATTTTGCTACTGTAACTTAATTTACGAAAACAACAATTGTTTTCTGTTTAATTACATTAATATCCATCTCGCACGTCTTCAATGAATACGTTCCCAGCATCAATCCACTCGGATACATCATCGATCACGGGGCAGTAGTATCAGGAGTTTCTTCAGACTCGATCATTTCCTCTTCATCGACGGCCTCGACATCTAAACACTCCACGCTTTCTTCCATCGCACACAAAATCTCATATCGCCTCCCGGAGAGAATCCGCAGAGGTCGTACGCGAGACAAATTATTGTCCATTGCACCACCATGCAAATTTTACCACTGCGCGCCATATTCGAATATAGGTCAAAAAAGCGCAAAATTTCTTTCGGCGAAATCGACTATCTAATTAACTATTGACTAACTAATCGTTACATAAATTTAAGTCCTCCCGCTCCTATGACTGAGCGTAGTATTGTGAAGACCTCTCTCCCACTCCCGTGGTATGGGTACGTTCCCTTATCAGTAGTTGTGAAACAGACCCTAACTATGGTAATTATGAACATAAACATACAAACTTCGAAGATATTAAAAATAATAAAATAATATTGTGCATGTTTTTGCACATTTCGTATCAACTTACGAGTAATGTGACGTCAAAATCGCAGTGACTTTTGTATGGGGCGTTTTCACAAAAATGCTTCAAGAAATCCGCAGCTTCTTTTAAACTATTGATTTTAAGTAATAAGTACTATTCCTTTTCTAAACTTTCTTATTTTTCATAGCACTATACATTTAAGTAAACATTAAAAAAATTACAGTCATGTTCCCTCAGATTTATAACTATTCGACTAACTATAGGAGACGGCAAACATACAATGTTCCTTAATCTCCTTACGACATGCTAATGGGGAAGAAAGAGATGTCTAACATTAAGTCACATGATGCCTCAGACCAAATAAAACATGATGCCAAAATCTTCTAACTTCTAAGTATTCATTGTTTTTGTTGAAGTTTCCCGCATACAAGTGACATTTGTATTCATATCAATTTAAGATGTCACATAATTACATTGCAATAAGTCGTAATTTGTACCTACGTTGTATTAACATTCCAAAATAACAATCAAAGTACAAAAATAAAATGAATTTTGTCAATTTTAGTGTTCTTCAAAAGGAATTTTCGGAGAAGATTTCAAAACTATAACTAAATATATACGTCTATGGTACCTTTCGTGTATATTTTTTCTTCCAAACAAGAGCCCCATTCTAGAAAAATCGCCTGCTTCGTAATGGACACAAATCAATCAAATTCCCATTGTAAAATCACTTCTCATTACTACGTGATTGTTACGTGATTGCTACGTGATTGTTACATTCGAAGCACAATATAAATTATGTATTCGAAATTTCGAAGTGCACAAAAACATTATCTTGTAACGATTTACTAAGCACTATTTGTTATTACCGTGGTTGTGGCAGTTATCGACACTTGAAGGGAGTAGTGAAGTTTGACCTGGTATATAACATTTACAAAGGTTTTCAACCCTATAATGATTGTTGATTATTATCAAATA
The DNA here is from genome assembly GCA_037179445.1 of Phengaris alcon alcon. Classification (NCBI taxonomy): domain Eukaryota; kingdom Metazoa; phylum Arthropoda; class Insecta; order Lepidoptera; family Lycaenidae; genus Phengaris; species Phengaris alcon. The sequence continues at coordinate 1,393,929 of JAYRCH010000228.1, forward strand.
TATACTCATTAAACGTTCTGATGTGTCCATTTGTATCAGTTGTAATAAATTTACAATAAAAAAGTAAAATTGTAAAATACATCAAAAGTGCCGGTGTTCGACATCTTAGTTTCAGTAATGGACCACCAGTGATCGACATCTCATCAGTAATGAACATCCAGTCATCGACACTTAATTTATTTCGATTAGAAGTCAAGTAGTTTTGTTTTTATTAAAACTAGTGGTCCGCCCCGGCTCCGCCCGTAGTACATACATAGCCTATAGCACTCAGGGACATCCTAGCTATACATTGGTGAAAGAATTATTGAAATCGGTCCAGTAGTTTCTGAGATTTTCGCCTTCAAACAAACCAACAAACTCTTCAGCTTTATAACATTAGTATAGATAAAGACTTCTTAGCAGGTAAACACTAGGCAGAAATTAAAACAAGAAAAATTAGGAATATTACTTATTTATTTAATGATATAAACAGTCTTCAGAGTATTAATTAACCTTATAAAATTAAGTGTTAACAAAATTACACCTTAAAATCTTTAACATCTTTATCTCGTTTTTTCGTCTACATAATATTATCTTGTAATGAGATCAGTAGGTAGGTACCTACTGATCTCATAGAGGTAGGTACCTCTAACAGGTATGTAACACCAAAATAGTTATAAATCAAACAATTAAAAAAAATAAAATAATAAAGTAACAATAACAGTGAACGGAAAACATAATTTACCTCAGACTACAATTACGCGTTTTAGCTAGCATTATAAAGAGCACCCTAAAATCAAACTTCTAAGAACTTAAGACTAATTAAAATATTTGTAACATAAGCGACAGCAATATGTTAAAATGAGGTATTAGAAAAATTCAAATAAATATCCGGTAAATACTTTTCCATTTCAGGAATTCTATAATAACCTCCTTTATTAAGGCATATGGGCTCTATAATTTTTTCAACAATTTTTTCATGATTGTACCATATCTTGTCCGGTTTATCCGGCCATTTGAATGTATTACTTGTAGATAAGACCATAGTACTTACTTCGTAAGACTTCCCACTTACATTTTCAACTTTGCCCGGAAAAAATTCGCCTTCGTAGTTAACTATTACAAAACAGCCTACGTGAATTTCGTTTTTCTTGTCATTTTTAATACCTTTCAATTCACATAAAGGTAAATCTTCTGAATCAGAGTCAATATTACTTTTCCGTTTCTGTTTCTTTCTTTTGACACTTGGCTGTTTGGTTCCTGTTTCAATATATTTCTGTATAGGAATATCCTTATATTCATCACTATCTAGCTCTGCATAGCTTTCACCACTTTCAGCGTATTGGACGTCCGACAAATCTTTATCTTCAGAGGTCCATTCTTCTTGAACTAGATGTTTTCATATTTTTTGTTTTAGTGTTTTTTTCTTTTTCTCTGCAATAAGTTTTTGTTTCATTATTCTCTTTTCCTCTCTTTGCCTAGCCCGCTCTTCTTTTTCTTCTTGAAGCCGTTTCTTTTCTTGTTCCTTTTTTTCGTGATAGTCTCTCCAAGCTTGACTAGTAACAGCCGATGGTATTTTCTCTCTTTTCAATCTACTTTTCTTATAAGTATTATTTTCAGGCCAAAAAAGATTTCTTTTGAAGGGTGATGGTATATACATCCCCAAAACACTATCAATAGATTTCTTCGTAGGTGTTAGCGTATTTGTGATGTTGCTAATAGGTCTTGGAGATGAAAAACATTCGGAAGTGGTAAGTAAATTTTTGTATGACTGTGAGATAGTTCTTGACAACTTTCTTTGTGTCTCATCAATTTCTTTGGCTAAAGGTAACTGCTCGTGGGAAATATTTTTAGATATGTTGTCGCAAATATTTAATTTATTAGGTGATATCTGACCTTTGACAAAATCATTGTTTAGGACGCTATGAGTTAATGTAGTGTCATCGGAAATTCTGGGGTTTCCTTCATTGGTTAAAGGTATTTGGTTTTGGGAGTTATCTTCTGATGTAATTATAATTGTCTTTAAAACATTGATCGAGTCGTTGTTGTTACTAAGCAAACTCGGAGCTAAAGAAGTGTCATTAACAATAGTTGTAGGTTTTGTTAAACACATAAAGGGTTTAATAGATGGGGATACAGGAGCTGGGTTCGAAACAATTTCATCAGATGTGAGACTTTTGATTACTGTATTACACGGTTTGTTAAATATGGAAGTTGTTGAAGTTTGGGGTGGCTGTTCTGACAGGCATTCTGTTGTATCTGTGTAATCTCGTATGAAAGTAGAAATCTCTTGGGGTTGTTGATCAAGTAAAGGGCAATGTGTTGTATCTGCGCTTTCTGCTTCATCCGGTTCAAGGCAATTTGTCTTCTAATTCAGTTCTATTCATATAGTCAAGTGAATTAAATAAATTTAACTTTTCCTGAGGAAAAGCGCTCACTATTTCGGATTCCAGATACTGTAAAAACTGAGTTTGTTTTGGATCTATAGGTTGACATGGATCAATATTTTTTTCTCGGCGGTTCTTAATTTTATTCATATCTATGTATTCATGTCCATATGGGTACAAGCCCCCAGATCTAAAGCCGTTTTTTATGCATTCTGGTGTCAGAGTGAAAATAGACGTTTTTAAAACAGGTGCAAAATATTGCTTTTTTAGCGGTTCGCCCGTTTCATTTATAAAATTGCTCACTGCCTTCTTCCAAGCCTGTTTTAGCGGACGAAATACAGCCAAATCCATGGGCTGTAGGATATGAGTCGAATTTGGATAAAGAGCGATGAGCTCAATTTGATTTTCAACGCAAAAATTGGCCAAGTGTAATGTCAAGTGCGACTTATGGCCATCTAAAAAAACAATATCGGCTTTTTAATACCTTGAGCTGTCAGCCAGGGATTAAAAATATTGGACATATATTCATAAAATGTGCTGCTGCACATCCACCCCGACTCGGACCTACCAATAGCTATGTCATCAGGTACACCAGCTGAAATATAAGAGGGTATCCTTTCGTAGTTGTACACTATCATTGGTGGCGCTAAAACACCATCTGCATTAGCTGTTATAAGGACGGAAAGATTTTCTTTTTCATCGCCTCCTGCGCGGTACAAGTTATTATCACCGCGTTTCGCCAGCACTTTACCCTGTTTTGGAGTCAAAAAGAATGCACTTTCATCCGCATTGAAAATACGACTGGGGTCTTTTAATACATCCTTTAAGCCTTTTTCTTCTAAATATTCCTCGACTTCTTTAAACCATTTGATAATGTCATCTTCTGTGACATTATCCCTTGCTTTGGTAATATTCTGCGGTGTTTTCTCTCTCAACTCTGGATTCCTCCGTAAAAATGATTCAAACCATGTTCTTCCGGGCTTATTGTCTGTGAAAGGATTATGTCTGTTCTGGTCTATCATTATCTTTTTCACACTCTCTAAAAGATACTCTTTTGAAATAGGAAAGCGTTTGGCAGTAAGTTCTAGAGCCCACTGAACAAGAATATTTTCCTCCTCTCTTGTAAGTACCGAACTAGGGCCCATAGTGCAATTTACTGGCGTTCTACCTGTTATTTTGTTAAGAAGAGTAACTCGCGGAACGTTAAATCTTCTAGCTGCCGCTGCTACTTTTTTGCCCTTTCGGACAGCCTCGAATGCCTGCCCCATTTGATGTGGGGTGTAATTCTTTTTCGGCGCCATCTATAAAAATGTAATGTACCAGTTATGAACAACCAGTGATAGACACTGTCGATTACTAGTAAATAAACAGCAATACAGGATTTTCATAGACAAATCGAATTGTCTGACTATAAAGAATGATATGTTATAGCCAGGACAAATTTGAAAAAAAAAATTAACTTTCGACACATGTCGATAACTGAACAAACGAAAATTTTGGTATCAGTAATGAACACCGCTATAAAACTAAAAAAACAAACAGTAATAATGGAAAGGTTATATTAAATTGTCCTCATAATTCCTTTCTTATTCTGAAAAATATAAGCTAACTTTTGTATGAAATCAACTTAGGGAATTGCAAACAAAAACATGTACTCACCACCTTAACGATTTCCTTAGTATAATTGGATTTTTCAAGAAACGAATCCGTCCGCGCTTGTAATCACTCCGCCATTTTGAAACTAAATGATAGATTCAAATGACATTTGACAGAATATCAACAGCATTTGTCATTGAACATTAAGGAGTGTTGCCGGGATAAAAAATAAAATCCTGCGACTTATTTTGCCACGATAAAAAATTAACTGTCGATTACTACCTCACTGTCGAAGACCCCCACAATCACGGTAACTATGATATAATATGATAACACGAAAAATAAATTATTAAGTTCTATTGTTTCATTTCACGATATATACTTTATAATAAAAATAATAATAATTATTATATCTACATCTTTTTCTAAATATTATTATTTTAATACTTGTATTAGAATTATAAGAATTAGTATTGTGTGATCCAGAACGTGTTGCGCGGAAAATTTTACTCTATTTCGTGTGCGCTAAAGTCGATAATCGGAATGCAAATGGTGAAGGAAGGAGACAATTTTTTTATTTTTTTTTATTTATTTATTTCAGATCGTTTTTTAACAACTAAGGTCATTAACGACCACAATTTACAACAAACGGTATATACCTAATGTTAAACTAATTTATAAACATTAATCATTTTTAGGAATTTTAAAGTTTGGTTGCAACCATTTTCATTTAAGCAATCTTTGGACAATTGGGTAAGTTACATAATTGTTTTTCATTATTATATGCTGTGCATTCTATCAAAAGATGAGATACACTCATATCCTGCCCACACTTGCATTTATTTTTTGGAGTTTTAGTTATCAAATGTATGTGTGATAAATTAGTGTGTCCAATGCGTAGTCTCGTTATTATAACTTGATCTTTTCTGTTGCTGAATGAAATAGGGGATTTATCGAAAATATAATTTCTTACATGAATTAATTTACTTGCATTACATGTTTTCCAATATTGATCCCAAAAACTTTTAATTTTAAGTTTGCAATATTTTTGAATTTCTGAAGGAGGTGATTTTATTGTTGTGCAAATATCATTTTCATAAGTTGCTTTTCTAGCTTCTAGATCTGCTTTTTCATTTCCGCATATCCCTTGATGACTTGGAATCCATACGATTTGAAAGTTATAGTTATTATTTAGAAGGTTTAACATTTTTTGTTTGATTTCGATAATTAAGGGATTTGTATTATTTCTATTTTGCAAGGCTGTAAGACATGATTTTGAGTCCGTATAAATTAAATACATTATCGAATTTGGTTCATTACATATTATTTCTAAGGATTTAAGTATAGCTAATGATTCACAAGTAAAAATAGAGTGGTAGTCGCCAAGTCTGTATCGATAACTACTATTACTTGAGACAACTGAAAAACCTGATCTCTCATTCATAACTGACCCATCAGTAAAGAAAAGCTTATAATTTTTATATCTACTATTTATTTCATGATATAAGTTTGTGTAAACATCTCGAGGGGTGTCATCTTTTAAGTTATTAGCTAGTTCCAAATTTATAGGAAATTCATGGTTTTCCCAAGGACCACATGACAATAATTTCTTATTTAAGGTAGGTGGGATTCTAAGATTTACTTCCTCGAGATATTTAGCAGCTCTTATTCGTAAAGGTTGGGGAAGACTAGGTCTAAAATCATATTCTGCGTCTAAGGATGTTATTTTAGTAAAATAGTTATAACTAGGATTTTGAGGTTGAGATAGTATGTTAACTATGTATACGATTACCAGCTGCTTCCGTCTAATTTCTAATGGCATTTCTCCCGCTTCAGCTAAAATACTTTTTATAGGACTAGTCTTAAACGCACCTATACTAAGGCGAAGTGCAGTGTTATGAATACTTTCTAGGGAATTCAAGGTTCTCTTTTTTGCAGAATCATATATAATAGAGCCGTAATCTAGTTTTTGTCGAATTAAAGCATGATATATATTAATTAGACATTTTCGGTCAGACCCCCAAGAAATTGATGATAAAACCTTAATTATGTTCAGTCCCTTATAACATTCAGATTTTAGTTTATTAATATGAGTTACCCATGTCATTTTTCTATCAAATGTTAAACCTAGTATTTTTAAGTTATTGACTTCTTTGATTTTCGTATTATTCAAGGTTAATTGTAAATTTCTTGCCTTATTTCTCTTTTTAGTTAAAATTAAGAATTCAGATTTAGTTTTTGAAAATTTAAAGCCAGATTTATCAGCCCATTGTTGAAGACTATCTAATGTTTTTTGGATTAATGTAAATATGGGTTTCAATGTTCTACCAGTACATGTTATTGTTAAGTCGTCAGCAAATAAGAATCCTTTTACTGGCATGTTAATACAAGAAAAAACATCATTAATAACTAATAAAAATAATATTACACTAAGCACTGAGCCTTGTGGCAGACCGTTCTCTATGGAAACAGAGTTAGATAATGTATCATTGATTCTTACTTTTATTGATCTTGCCGTCTGAAATTTTTTAACAAATGCCAATGCATTTCCTTTAATATTAATATTTTGTAGCAATTTTAAAATTTTATGCTTCCAGACCATTTCATAAGCTTTCTCGATATCAAGAGCTACTATTGCTATGAAATAATCATTAGCAAAACTGTCAAGTACTTCACTCTCAATATTCATTAAATGATCCGTAGTTGATCGAAATTGACGAAATCCATATTGAAAAGGTGATAAGTAGTTATTTTTTTCAATGTACCATCTAATTCTTTTACTTATAATTTTTTCTAATATTTTACACATATTACATGATAGAGATATCGGTCTATAACTAGTTTGTAAATTTGGCATTTTTCCAGGTTTTAGTATTGGCACTACTAAGGCTTCTCTCCAGCTATCTGGGAAAACCTGCTTTTGCCAAATAAGATTATACAAATGAAGTAAAAATTTAAGGGCATTTATTGGCAAATGTTTTATTATAACATTTGATATATTGTCTGGTCCTGGACTTGAATTCCCTATTTGAGATAGAACCATTGTCATTTCGTTCATTAATATTTTACTATTTATTGGGTTGGAATTGTCAAATATTTCAAAATTTTGTTTAGTTTCCTCAGTATTTTTGTAGTGAATAAAATAATCTTCATAGTTACTAGAGCTAGAGTTATTAGCGAAAGTCTTTGCTAATATATAGGATGTTTCCTTTGGGTCAGATGTAAACGAACCATCAGGTTTCTCAAGTACAATTTTGTCAAGTCTAATGTTACGGTGATTAAGATGATGTATTTTTTTCCAAAGATCCCCAATATGAGTTTGGTTGTTAATAGTGGATACCCAATTCTCCCAATATCTTTTCCTATTTTCTTTTAGAAGTCTTCTATAATAAGCTCTCTTTTTTTTATATTCAATTTTATACATCGAGTTGGGATCATTTCTCTTGTGTTTTTTAAAAAGTTTAAAGGCTTTTTTTGTTACTCTAAATGCAATTTTACAGTCATCGTTCCACCAGGGTAGATTATTTTTCCTAATACGACCCGTAGTTTTTGGTATGGATAAATTTGCTGCTTGTAAAATTATTCCAGTAAATTTTTCAACAATATAATTTATAGGATAATCGGGTATAGAAAATAAAGATGGTAATTCGAGAAAATTTTGATTAACCAATTCAGAAAACATTAACCAATCAGCTTTATCGTATTGCCATTTTCTTGGTAGGCATATATTATCATTTTGTAAATTTTGGCTAATTAACGTTCTAATAAAAATTGGGAAATGATCACTGTCATACAAATCATCTAAGGCGTTCCATTCAAAATATGATAATATATTTTGAGAAGCCAAAGTTAAATCTATATTGCTCGTGCTACCAGTATTGCTATTAAAATGTGTAGGTTGTCCGCTATTTAATAATAATATATCACTATGATCATCGAGCCATTCAGCAATTGATTTACCTCTGGTGTCGCATTTATCAGATCCCCAGTAAAAATGGTGGCTATTAAAATCACCCATAATTATAAAAGGTGATGGCAGTTGACTTATCAAATTATTTAAATCACTAATATTAAGTGCGCTGCTATTTGGAAGGTATATATTGCATATAGTAACAGTAAAAGGATATTTGATTTTAATTATTATTGTTTCTAAATGAGTGTTTATATTTATTAGTTCTGGAAAAGTGTATGGTTTGATAAAGATTGCTACGCCTCCACTAGCCCTATTACATTGTAAACGGTTTTAAAAAAAATGTACATACCCCTTAATAGAAGCACAATAATTAGAAGTAAAATTAGTTTCCTGTAAACAAATGCAAGTTGGACTAAGTCTACTGATCAACAATTTTATGTTTTCTAATCTTTTAAAATATCCATTTACATTCCACTGTAACACATCCATGAAATTAATTGATAAATAATACGTATTTTATCTATATCTTTATAAATATATATTAGTTAATTAAGTATAAAGAACTAAGATATCATTAAATATCTTTGTACGTAGGAACGATCGCGTCAGTAATTAATATTTCATTTAATTTTTTTGACAGACGTGAACATCTGTTTTTTAAACTCTTATTTAACTTACTATGTATTTTATTACACATTATAATTAAACCGTTAATATTATCTGTATAAGTATATGTTAATTCTTTCACATTTTGTTTTCCTTTTACATTATCCAATAAACTAATAAATTGATCTAAATTAATAGGGAATGAATTGTCACTGTTTATTTCTGCCATAATCTGTTCAATATCTTTCCAAACTTCTTCTTCAGTTTTCATATCATCTTTCTTCAATTTCTTTTTTGTTTTTGATTTAACGACGGTGTCTTCCATTGAAACATTGCTTTCTGTTCCATCTGTTTCCGATTCTATGATATCAGACTCATGCTCTTTTACATATTGTTTTAATTGTTTATCTGAAATTGATAATTCACTAGTTGTTGGGGAATGAATACGTTTCTTTCCTTTCGAATTCAATGGAATCTGTTGAGAAGGTGGTTTTTGAAAAGTCTGCGGAGTGCTTAGCTGGTCCAATATACGGTCATCGTTTCTTTCAAAAATTTGCTTAATTTCTTCTTCCAAATGATATCTGATTCCTTGATATCAGAAACAGCTTGAGATACTGTTTTATTCTGTGGACAATTTTTCGCTAAATGCCCCATTGTGTTGCAGGAAAAACATTTTAAGGCATCATTTGAAATGTATATCCAATAATTTGTCCCTTCATAGGATAGTTGAACTGATTCTGGGAGGCGTGATTCATCATCAGGGCTAACGTATAACTGCCTTCTAAAGCTTAAAATGTGAGAAAAACCTGGATCACTCACACCAATTTTCATAAAGGATATAGGAGACATTATTTTAATTTTCATCTCTTCAAATTTTTGTTCAATAACCTTATTTGGTATAACTGGGCAAACATTTGAAAGAACTATTCTTTTATTTCTAGTAATTAATGATTTAATTTCAAGTAAATTCTTATTTACAATGACGTTTTTCTTTTCTTCAATAAGGTAATCAGCTGTTTTCTTGCTATCTAAATATATACAAATTCGAGCATTCGATATGCGGGATATAAATCGTATAGTTGAAGCTGGAGTAATAGATGTCAGCGCAACAAGGTACTCCCTGAGAGTTATTCCTTCGATTGAGTCCAAAATGATGGCTTGATCTTTTTTGGGGAAACTTGTTGTAGATGTCACGTTCGCATAACTTGAGACATTTGGAACTTGAGACTTTTGAGACTGAGTAGGTAATTGAGACATTTGGGGATTTTGACACGTTTGGGGGAGAAACATTTTAAAATAAAGGGCCTCCTGTTGCCAGGAGATACCCCGTTCTCGTTATTTTAATCTTTTAGTATCGCGTAGGTAAATGATCACGCGTAAACAAAACACGACGGTTCGATCGACTATAGAACGCCACGCGCATCTGCTGTGACTGCTCCCGCAATACTGGAGACAATTTTGTTGCCAGTGCGCGCACTGTTTTAATCTAACTCCTCCACAATTTGACAACTAGTGCCTCCACAATTTGACAACTTGTTAAGAATTATCGTTCATCGTTGGCAGTTGTAGGCAAGATAATTATGAACATTTATTATGGCTCTTGGAAGAAGAATATACATGGAAGGAGCACTAAAATCGAGGCTGTAAGCAACTGTCTGTCTTACAAAACATCAATTACAAAACCCTTAAGAGTGAAAGAGAAAAAAAATAATAAAATATATTCTGTTTCTTCCCTTGCTGATAGCCATACAAATAAGGCATATCCTTACTAATATTATAAATGTGAAAGCGTGGATGTTTGTTACGCTTTCACGCAAAAACTACTGAACGGATTTCGATGAAATTCGGTATGGTAGTAGTTTAGACTCTGGATTAAAATATAGGCTACTTTTTATCCCGAAAAAGTAGTGTTCCCGAGGGATACTATACTTACGCGGGCGGAGCCGCGAGCAACAGCTAGTATGCTATAGTTATTAATATGAGTTAAAGCAACACCGACCGCTATTATGTACTTATACTCTCTATAGGCGTCATACCGCATACGTCATCCACGATGACGTGACCAAGATGTCGGTGAAGTCGGTGAGAGTTGAGACATTGTTCAATATTTACTTTCACGATTCTCGGGGCTTCTCCACGATGCGGATGTGGTGAATTGGTGATAGGTATTCTGGGTGGTGGGTAGGTCCTACATGGGAAATTATATTCTAATCTATCGATCATTTACTACTATTGTAATGAGTAAATAATGAATGATTGTATGCCCGGGTTTTCCCACCCACAAACAATAGCAAATCACATCAACTTTATAGTTAGCATTTATATTACCTTTTCTTAGCATTTATATAATAATAATATAATTTATGCTAACGTAATAGAGCCTGCCAAACTTAGTTATCATTTATCATCATAATATATTTAAGGAAATAGCGATGTTGCCTAGTGTGGAATATTACATTTTTATAAATAAAATTTTAAAATATCTAATTGGTTACAGATATATAAATCTAAAAGAAATCGGTATTTAGATTGACGCGATTAAAATTATAAGCAAATAAAAAATATTGCCCATCTCTTTCTCGCAAAACGATTTGTTACGTCACAAGTTGCTCCCGCCATACAGTTTGTAATGACAAATGTATGTCGGGTGCAACTCGTGACGTCACAGGCCGATATATATCGCTCTCTTTCATATTGTAAATTGTTTGTATCTTCGTTATTTTTAAGATATACGAAAATGGGTTCTAGATTGTTTATTAATATGTTGTCTAACATTGAATAAAGAAAAAAAAAATTATACAACATGCCTATTATCTTTCTTTCAATCTTTCTTCCAGATTCCTTATACTTCAAAGGACATTGAAAACATTTCATACATTCTTGGGCTAAGAATGTAATAAGATAAAACTGGTATACAGGCTGTCCCGTAAATCGACGTCAAGCCGTAAACCCGTGATAGGCCAAGTTACAATAGTTATCAGAAAAATTAAAAAAAAAACCAAGTAATGTGTCTCAAAAAATACAAAGCTTTTAAAAAAATCGAAAAATCGACATCTTGTGGTGGTTTTGTAGTTCCCGGCACTACAAATTTCTACTTTTTTTGTAAATTTTTTTTGTATGTTATCCTGAATAATGCTTTAGTTAGTTGGCGCAGTTAATAAGGATTCCAAAATGGTATGACACTTGCTAGATTGTTTCTTAAATTTTGGACAATATTGATTTTTGTAAAGGAAGTCAGTTTTCGACAATTTTTTCTTACTTACTTAAAAGGATTCAAGTATACCCAGGACTTTCTTCTAAGTGATATTCTGATTTGGATGAGACGGAGAGAAACATTCAACGAGTGTAAGAGAGACAAAATCCAAGAAGTAAAAGAATATCACGGGTCACGGGGGCCATAGTGTCTCATTACTTTTAACTTTAGGAAAGGTGTTTTTAGGAAGCTTTTAATTGAAACAAATTTTTGGAGTCTAAAATATTTTATTACATTATAACAAATGTTCAAACTGCCTCCCACCAGCATAAATGCAAGCTCGACATCTTTTTAAAAAAGACCGCTTTATCAAACAGACAAATCTGCCGTTATTAACTAATTCAGCTGCTTGCGTTAATTGTTGTCGTAGTTCAACTACATTTTCAATTGGCTTTGTATACACTTTTTCTTTCACAGCTCTCCAGTAAAAAATATCTAGCGGATTTAAATCAGGTGAACGGGCTGGCCACGAAATGGTACCAGACCATCCACCATTCTGGATATTCATTATCTAAATAATCTCGCACTGAACGGGTATAGTGCGCCGGGCAGCCGTCTTGCTGGAACCACATGTCTCTGTAAATGTCCAGAGGTACGTCTTCCAATAAATTTGGTAAATGATTTCATAAAAAGTCCAAATAAATGTCGCCATTCAAGGTCTCTGGCAGTTCAAAAGGTCCGATGATTCTCCCGTTTAGAATCCCGGTCCACATGTTTATTTTGAATCGATACTGGGATCTATCCTCTCTCATCAAATGTGTATTATCTACATGCCACTCGTGTAAGTTGTGTATATTCATGTACCCATCTTTTTTAAAAGTGGACTCATCGGACCATAAAATTTTGTCTATGAATCGTGGATCTTCCCGGTGTCTTTGTAACATCGTTTCACAAAACGTTACTCTTCGGAGATAGTCCCGGGGTAGTAAAGTTTGTACTCGCGTGACGTGGTATGGGTGGAGCTCATGACTTTTCATGATTCGATGGGCTACACTTTTGGGCACTACTGTGCTTTCTTCGATTTGTCGTACTGAAGTACTTGGATCTTCTACGACTGCTTGTAGTACGATGTCATCGTAAGGCAAGCGACTTATTCCTTCACTGTGTACTTGGCTTGGGAATCGTCCCTCTGAGAATGAACGGTGCACATTCACAAAAACTCGATGATCGGGATGACGAGCAGCGTTTGGGTATCTTTGGCGGTAAAGCCTAGCTGCAGCACTAGCATCGCGTCGGCATTCACCATAAATGAGATGCATGTTGGCATATTCCTGTGCGGTGTACACCGACATGGTGGTACTAGACAATCACACGATCAACGATAGTCCAGGAGAAAGCAAAGGTCGTTGAAAGAGAAACTAAACAATCCAAATCCAAATCACAAACAATCGAGTCCAATAAACAAAGCAAAAAGTGGTATGTACGAAATCAAGACGAACGAATACGGTGTGCGCAGTAAACGAAGTAGAGTAACGTACTGATCTATTGTATTTTGTGTGCTGTACGTCGGGAACATGAACAATAGCGACATTGTCTGGCTCACATTAGTAGCATTGTGTCTACCCTTCTCGCGTACTTGTGGCGTCAATATCTGTCTCTCTTACACTCATTGAATGTTTCTCTCCGTCTCATCCAAATCAGAATATCACTTAGAAGAAAGTCCTGGGTACACTTGAATCATTTTAAGTAAGTAAGAAAAAATTGACGAAAACTGACTTCCTTTACAAAAATCAATATTGTCCAAAATTTTAGAAACAATATAGCAAGTGTCATACCATTTTGGAATCCTTATTAACTGCGCCAACTTTTAAAATTACCTGCCAAACAAGCGTAGTACATTTTTTTTCCAGTACAGTCAGTTTAAGTCGAGCAAACTATTAAAATCGAATTATTGTTTTGGGCAAAAAGTCTCATTTCCTTTCAAGTCGGAGTCGTTTTATTTAAATCTTAGGCACCAGTTTACTAAAGCATTATTCAGGATTACATACAAAAAAAAATTACAAAAAAAGTAGAAATTTGTAGTGCCGGGAACTAAAAAACCACCACAAGATGTCGGATTTTAGATTTTTTTTAAAAGCTTTGTATTTTTTGAGACACATTACTTGGATTTTTTTTTTAATTTTTCTGATAACTATTGTAACTTGGCCTATCACGGGTTTACGGCTTGACATCGATTTACGGGACACCTGTATATAGATAGATTTAGAATAATGAGAGCTTTGTGGAAAATTCTGTAACTTTTGGAAATCTGAGAACAAAGTTACGAGCTGTTTAGTGAAAGTGAGGTTATGTTTCAATACCAATGAAATAATTTTTTTAAAATAGTACTTATATGAGGTGGAGAATGCGTGAAATAGGTTATTGTTAATGATTATTATGATGACTTAAAAACAATAAAGATATAACAGGAATAGATTAATTAGAAACAGAAAACAGAACAATTTTAATGTAGTTACCTAGTATTATATAGTTTATTCGTCTTCTATAAATATTAAAATGTCGTCAAGAAATTATCTAGGTGGTGCAATATGATCTCAATACCTTGTCCAGCTAAGGTACCATAATATTATACACGTTCGTCTGCTTACTAATAACTATGCAATTACCATAGAAGCGTACATAAGAATAGCTGTATTTCCTCTACGGCAGCCGTAGACTAAAATAATTTTTCAAGTTTTGTGACCCGCATACTGTTATAATTATTAACGAAGTAGTCGTTGAAAATAAAACTATTTAGGAGGGCACTCAAAACGCAACAACATGAAATGCAGCAACACGAAACGAGTGAATCAAAAGTCACAACGTCAACGGCCTATGACAAAATTGATGACTTGTGCAAAAAGTATTTAGCTAAAAATCTTTCTTATTTTTCTCTGCTTCCAGTATGACCTGTTTTTTTTTTAATTTCAGGACAAAATAATGACGATTTTTTAAACCATATCTCAAGCCATTACATTTGGGCAATGTTCAGTTTCCAAAAATAAGATTTATCTAGGTCTAGCTCTACTAGCACTAGCCGACCGCTAATGTAGATAATATCGCCCCGGGCAAAGTGAACAGAACTGCAATTAACAGTTATTAATAATTGTAACAACTGTCGCAACCGCAAGAATAATGACCATTAGAAGCTGTTACGTGCTAAAGGTCAGATAGGAAATGCCGCAAAATTATGTTTCGTTTATTTCGTCTCAGGAAAATCACACGTTTTCTGTTTTATTAAAGTAGCATAGGTTATAAAAAGGTTATACAAAGGTTATCTTAATATAGCATAGGTAGCATAGGAGAGGATAATGCTTCTTTTTTTATTCTTATTTTTTGACAGAAGAAATGTTTTGTTCAGGGCCGGACCGTAAGTTTAGGGGGCCGTAAAATTATAAGCAAATAAAAAATACTGGTTTTGTTACTTGTTAAGTAGTTAATGAATCAAACTTTACCTTGTTTTTGAACTTGATGCCTTCACTGTCAGACAGTAGAGACCGACGGCCTTGGGGCAACGCCTACTGCTATTATATTGGGCCGGGTTCTTGTGGCACTCAATTATCATATAAATTAATAACAATATATATTAATACATGACGAAAAATCTTTGAGTACACTTTTACGAGAATTATGCTAACTTGGGAGTATGAAATTTGGTACAGTTAAAGTTTATGTGGATGCAAGTGTGCAGACAGATAATATTTTTTTAAATAATGCTTATGAATACATTTCAGTTGTCTATCTTCCTTTCACATATTTTTATTGCGTAGATACGCGTGTACGTGTGGACTGAGGGACCTACCTGAAATTCCCCAAAATAAGTATAGCAAATTTTAGTAGAAGTCTAAAAAAATTGTAGAACAAATCTGGGAATTTATAAAAAGATAGTTTAAGAACTACAGCCCTCAGAGTGTGGTCCCTCAGTTTACACACTGCTATTTTCTAGATCTCGAAAAGTATGTGGAAAATAATGGTTTTTTTTTCACTTTTTTAGTAGAACTTTTGTAAAAGTTTTTACAAATTTATCAAATACTTAGTTAGCATCAGAAATACAAAATCTATAACCACCGAAGTGTGGTTCCTCAGTTCATACAAAAGTGACGTATTTATTTCGCGTTATATTACTGACTTTTTTAAATATTTTTCTGCGTAGAAATTTTGTGCAAAATTTTTAGAATTTGTAGACAAAATTTCAGAAAAATCTATCGGCGCATTTTGAAGACATCAACCATTATGTTGGGTCCCTTAGTTCGCACACTGGTGTATAAGAAAAACTCAATTATCTATTAAACGAGAAAAATATCAGAAAGTCTACTGTACTTAAATTTTAGTAGAAGTTTTTTTCTCACATAAAATATTTAATTTCTTGCTTCCAAGCTGAGATAATGTTAATTTTTTGATACTATGAAAGTATGAAGAGTAGGGTTACCACACAACAGGCAAAATAAGGACAGCACCAAAGATTATAATATTATGACTGCATCTAATATTTATTATATTTTTAATTGTAAATATTTATTATATATCACTAATTACGAATTACAAACATTTATATTAATAATAATTATTAACATTCTTTACATGAAGTCGAGTTACTAAAAAAGTTAGGTATGTAACTCAAAACGATTAGACAGATTTTGACGACCTCCATGGCTCAGTGGTTAGCACTTTGGCGCTAAATCCGGGGGTGGCGGGTTCGAATCCCGCCAGAGAACAAAAAGATTTCTGTGTTCCTGGGTCATGGATGTGTATTAAATATGTGTATATATGATAAAAATATTATATATAAGCCCTATTACTAATAAAAATATTTATACAACGGATAAATTAAACAACGTACCTTTTTCTATCATGTGACATTTCCAACGCATCAGACAAAGACAGCAACGTTGTTAAGTTATCCGTTGTGTAAATAGTTTTATTAGTAAGGGGGATATAGTATAAAACTATTAAATATAGTCTGGTACTCGTAACACAAGTTCTTCGAGAACTTACCACTGAACCAGATTGACGTGGTGTGAAAGCGTTTATAGATATTATTATATTATTATTATTTTGAAGACTACTTTGATGGATTGGGTTTCCGGTCTTAATTAAATCAATTTTGTAAATTAAATAGCTAATTTATAATTGATTCGACCATTGAGACACTGACTGAATGCCAAAGGATACCAGTTACACTCTTTTGAAAGCTATCTTAATATTACCCTTTGGGGTTTTCTCTACAGTAGGTACCTTTAATACAAAATAAAAATCTTTGTTCTAATTAATAAATCACTTTTTTGTAATTTTAAATTAACAACTTTTCATTAAATACATATGGGACCGTTCAGCGAATATTACGTAAGCACCATAGGATTAGGGACTGCTTTTTTGATAACATATTTTGTAGACGGTGATTATTTCATTAGAAGTAAAGAGGATTTTAACCGTGCGGCTAGTCGCTTCAATAATCGCCTTGTCATTTTTGTGGGAAAATCGTCTACCAACCGGCCTAAATTAAATAAATAAATAGATAAAACAGATCACATTAATCGCAAAATGCATATTATATTATCAATGTTTACGTAAGCACGGAGGTGGTACAAATTTTGGTTACTTTTGCTGACAAGGAGGACAGGGAGATAGTTGTATAGTGTACTAAATCAGAGGCCCAGTTCTCGTAACGAATCCGTAAATAGTAAATATAAATATCAAACATCTATTTATATACATAATTACATATAAAGAGATAGCAAGAACGGACAGAGAAAAGGGCGAACAGAGCGAAACCAGTTAATAACTGGTTGCTTGAAGTACTATGAACCCGTATTGTTTGAAATAGTGAAAAGCTGTGAAACTGTGAGCAAAATGTAAATTTAATAAGGTATAATATACACAATATACTAGGTACTGTCCTCATTTTACTTCTTGTATGATAACCCTGATCTGTATTTTCATAGAATCAAAAAAATTACATTATCTCAGCTTGGAAGCAAGAAATTAAATATTTTATGTGAGAAAAAAACTTCTACTAAAATTTGCTATACTTATTTTGGGGAAATTCAGGTAGGTCCCTCAGTCCACACGTACACAGATACGCAGAAACAAAAGATAACTTAAGAAAGTTTAAACTTAAAAATTTAAATAATAATTATGGTCGAATTGCGCCCACAGGACGACCTACTTATAGCGGATACATTTATAACGTGTTATTTAAAGCTCTCTAAAATTGTACTAACTAGAAAAATCTGTGTCAGGAGCAAAATATATCACAGAGTAAAAGATACATACATACATAGTATACATTAAGAGCAATTAACATTAATCAATCACACAGCAAAAAGAAACATTATTCTCCGTCACTCGCGAGTTTTGTAACACCCCAGAATACATAATAATGAATAGTACAAGAACACTCTGTTATTTAACGGAACTTGCCTGGCCTCGCCCCCAATGCGAAACATGCTTACAAACACATACATAATAATATGTGTAAATAAACCTCATGTAATAATATTTTCATTTTTGGTATTATTTTTAAATCTAATACTATATAAAAATATGTAAGTTTGTCTGATAACATGTTTATACTCGTATCATAAGTAGAAAAAAATAATCCTAGTGCTCCATACCAACTATGTATTCTGTGTCCATACATGAGTTTTGCCCAAGGAGACTAGAGAAAAGGAAATACCATTGAGCTATGCATGAAAGTGTTCAAAAAGCGTTATACGCGTAGGTATATAAGAGTCGCGCTATTGTAGACATTAATTAAAATATTCAAATGTCGCATTATGCATACATTCACAATTCAAATGTAACGACTAATATTATATTCTAATTGTAAGCATCGGAAAAAAATGAATGCAAATAATATTCAGTAGTAAAGTAAGGCCAACCAGACGAGATAAAGAATGTAAACAAATTTTCAGGGGTTCAAAACATTTTTATTTGAATAAATTATTATAAAGTTCGAATTTTAATCGCTGTCGTCTGTACTAGACAAAGATGATTCGTCGGAAGAGTCCGAGTCAGCTGTGTTTATGATAAGACTATCTATTGTATTACCAATCATGTTGTCAATATTGCTATAAAAATTGTCCTCGACTTTTATTACATGATCCACACAATTTCGCCATTTATCAGCAGATACACGTTGGATCCCCTCTTGTAGCAGTTTTTTCACATCTTCAAATTTTAATGTAGTATTATTGCGAGCTACGTGTCCCTTTCGTGTCCGAGGTTGTCTAGAGCCGCCAGGCTGTGATTCCATAATTAAAATCAACAACTTGAGTGCTTACACTCACAATAACAGCAAAAATCAAAAATAAACCTAACCGAAACGGAATAATAACAATAAAAAACCAAGTAAATACGGAGACGAAAAAATATGTATCACTTCGAACGCAATCCAAACAGGAATAAACTTGTTCACAATTGTTTGGCGGACCAAATGTTGACAACTGCGGCACTGGCCGCTTTCCTGTACCACGAAACACGCTACGACAGCTGTCGTCGACCAACTGACGTCATTATTGCATACGTATAATGCAACTCAGTAGCGGTCCGTTTATTTACGTTTTTTATCTCGTCTCGTTGGCCTTACTTTAGGGAATGTAAACATCCGGACAGCAACAGTAATGTTTTTAAAGCTTTAGTACGAATAAATGTATGGGCGAGAACGGAGAACAAGAAATAAATTACAAGCATTAATCAGGATTTGAGCGGCTTCGTTTTGTTACGTAACATCAGTCATAAGGCTGGTACTATGTGATCCGGAATTCGTAAGGCCGAGGAAAATTCAGAGCACTGTAAATAGAACTCTGCGTTAATACAATCGATTTGAAAATCGAAGTGTCGAGTGTTGAGCCGTCATATATTATGACATTGACATTTGACCCGACACTTGTGTGTTAGATTTTTAACTCTGTTGTATTAACGGAGAGTTCTAATTTTATTGCTCTGAATTTTCCCCGGCCTTACGGATTCCGCACAATATAGTCCAGCATGACATACTTATGTTCAGTAATCATGCAACGGAATTTCGTGCGGTTTGATCTTATTGAAGATTGAATTAAAAGAAAGGATTTTAATTTTTTAATATTAGGTATTTACCTATGAAATTGCCGCTTTGTATTAAAAAAATTTAAACTAATTTTTTCATGTATTTTTTATTTGTATTAATCGAAGTAATCACCCATGCAATCAATGCATCTTTGCCAACGCAGTGGCAGTTTATTGATGCCCTTCTTAAAGAAATCAGCTGGACGGGAGGCAACAAATTCTTGAAAGGCATTTTGTACTGCCTCTCGGGTATTGAATTTTTTTCTCGCCAAGAAGTTATCAAAATTCTGTAAAAAGTAGTAATCTGTAGGCGCAAGGTCTGGTGAGTAGGGCGGATGACGGAGAGCTTCCAACCCCAGTTCTTGCAACTTGGAGACCGTCTGCTGTGCAGTATGAGGTCGCGCGTTGTCGTGCAGGAGCAGCGGAGACGAGCGATTGACCAATGCTGGTTGGAGATTTGCCAGCTTCACCATCATTGTGTTCAGTTCTTCACAGTACACATCTGCAGTAATGCTCCACCCTGTTTGGTAAGAAGCTGTGATGAATTGGTAAGAAGCGGCGCGCCACCAAACAGGGACCATCACTTTTCCTAAACAATGCCCTAAATTGTTTAGGTGCTGAACCAGGATCCAACCAACTTGCTGGGCGCTTGCGGTTATCAAACAGAATCCATTTTTCATAGCAGGTATTAATGCGGTTCAAAATTCCTTCATTTGTGTCTGTTGAGCAGTGCAAGGCACGTCTCGACGAGTACTGCGCGCTGGCGATCATTGAGTTCGTGGGGCACCCATTTATCAAGCTTTTTTACCTTGCCAATTTGACGAAAATGGACCAATATTGTTTTGACGCTAACGTCGAAAGCTGCTGCTAATTCACCCGTAGATTGTGTATCATCAGCTTCCACAATCGCCTTTAATTCGTCATTGTCGACCAAAGTCTTCGGACGACCAAAGGACGACCGCGAGGTTCATTTTGCAGGTCGAAATTTCTAGAACGGAAGCGAGCACACCAATAATAGGTGGTGCGTAATAGGGTTTGTAGTGTTAGCTCCGTAAACGTCGTTGATGTTGCATGCCGCTTGTGCCGCGTTGCTGCCACGACGGTACTCATATTCCATAATAACTCGAATATTTAACGTATCCATGATGACGAAAAAGAATGAAATGCGATGAAAATGTAACACTAATCAATAAACAAATGACTACTTTTAGAAAAAGAATTCCATGTTTTTAAACTAAAATTAATTTGAAATTAGAATTCTTAGCCAAACAAAAAATATTTTGATTTGAAATGGCCAGTACTGCAGAACGGCAACTTCATAGGTAAAGACCTATTATACGAGGGCGGCACTGAAAATTTCGGGAATCAAGGAAGTGACACAACATTACCTACTATTTAAAAATGTATTTATTGCTTTTCGAAGTATTCTCCGCGAAATTTGACACATTTTTCCATACGATGGAACCAATCATTGAAGCAACCATTCCATTCGGAAGTTGGGGTCTCCAAAATGGCCGTTTTGTAGGCGTCCACAGCTTCTTCAGGTGATGAAAATCTCTGACCACGCAATTTATTCTTTATTTTAGGGAAAGTATAGAAATCATTAGGGCTTAGGTCGGGGCTATACGGCGGATGGTCTAATAATTCTATGATTTCTTGCTCTAAAAACTCTTTTGTTCTGTGCGCGGTGTGAGAACTCGCATTGTCGTGAATCGTGATGGAGGATGATGCGGCGGTTGCAGTTCTCTTTACGGAGTTCAGAAACGACCTGTGGCAAACAAATGTTAGCATACCATTCTGCATTAACCGTTCTTTGTCCCTCAAGAGGAATAGTCGCAACATGGCCGGTTTTGGAGACAAACGTGGCCACAATTTTTTTTGCAACACTCCGTGAACGAACAATTTTTGTTGGCTTTAACTCATTTTCGAACACCCAAACCCGTGACTGGTTTTTCGTTTCGGGTTCGTACGCGTATATCCAGGATTCGTCACCTGATACGATGTTGTATACAGCATTTGAGGATCCTGCGTGGAATCTTTCGAGAGTTCTGACGCACCAAGTAACGCGAGCCGCTTTTTGCTTTTCACAGAGCAAATGCGGTATCCATCGGGAAAACAACTTTTTTACACCTAATTGTTCATGCAAGATTATTTGTATTTGACTCATGCCAATGTCTAAAGTTGCCTGAATTTCGCGGTATGTCACATGTCGATCTTCCTCAATCAGCTTACGCACAGCATCAACGTTTTCTTGGGTGACTGCAGTTTTTGGACGACCTTGACGGGGATCATCACTGAGCTTGACACGTCCACGTTGAAATTCAGCAAACCAGCGATAAATTGTGGTTTTGGATGGGGCTTCATCACCAAATGCAGAAATCATCCGGTAATCACACTGTTTTTGTGTTAAACCACTTCGAAAGTCATAATAAATCATCGCTCTAGAATTTTCTCAAGTCAATTCCATTTTCTCAACGACTAAACAAGTTTGACAAGACCGAGAATCTTTTTTTTAATAAATAAACGGTATTCGATTTTTAAAACCAAGGAGTTTTAAATTAAAAAGATTTTAATATGACAGAAACAGTGGAAATATTCCATTCCCGATACTTTTAGTGCAGCCCTCGTAATATTTATGGACGTTTTCACACCATGTCAATGGTTCCGTGGTAAGCTCCCAAAGAACTTGTGTTACGGGTACCAGACGGTAATTCCGTCTGGTATTTAATGCTTTTATATATAAATATATTTAAGATTTTTATTATAGTATTACAAGTATTTAATACACATTTATGACGCAGGAACACAGAAAACGTTTTGTTCCTTCGGCGGGATTCGAACCCGCGACCTCCGGCTTGAGTCGAATTATGTTTGATGAATGGGCATAATTTATAGACACTGAATATAGTACCTAATTTTAGACCGGAGAGGATACATTAAATAAAACAATAGGCTAGATTCATCATTCAATTCATCAAAATTAAATGATATTTTGTTTCGTTCTGTATACAGTTTCTATCATAAGAAATACGAATACATCAATATTGTCTATTTTGTTAAATAAATATGCGAATTATTTATAATTTCGAAAATAAAACTGTAGTTTTATTATCTGTATGGCACGTGACTAAAACGCCAGCCGCCATATTTTTCTTGTAAGTGATGTCATAAGAACTTAATAGAATCGAATAAATAACAGCGAAAGTTAAGGGCTCCTTCTTCCTCAAATACCGTTTTTAAAATCAATACGAATCAGTATAAAATAGTCGCAAAATTCTGAAAAAAAAAATGTTTTAGTTGGGGATCTAGCAGAGTGAAGTTCGCTTTCATTTTCACAATCAGATGAAGTTCGCTCGATAGAAAAAAAATCCAAAGTTGTTTCTTTTTAAATTTTATTTTCAATACTATGCCTAAAATAATAAATTTATTGACCTAATTTTTATACCAGCCTTTATATAAATTATTGATCTAGTGAAAATCGCTAAAATGGATGTTGTAGTGTTATTTTCCCAAATATGATGTCTAAATACCTACAAAATGAGCGTGCGCCGCGACTTTGCGGGCTTCGTTAGTCGCGTGGTGGCGCTCACGGACGACGGACTTGCGCCACTCTCTACCTGACGTGCGACGTGTAGTGATTATTTCGATAATAAACTGCAATATAGATCACGAGACTGAGATTGTGACGACGCAATGGCTAACAAACACAATAAACGAAAAAAGTCATTACGAGTTATATCAAGAACAAACAGGACCAATGCATTAAAAAGAAATGGAAAGTAAGTACATTACTTGCACGTACATGTTTATTCATTTAATTATTTATTGTTTCTTATTTATTATGTAGGAGTAGGAATCTATATTTTTCTCTCAAAATATTGCTTAGGTACTTTACTTCTTGTGTTACTTACTACGCACTTCGTTCGTTCTTATTTGAGAATGTACTATTTAGGTATTTTATTTCTATTTTATTTATTGTCTTCCTACCCGAAGTTCCTTGCCGTAAAACATTACCACGGAAATATTATCTATATACTGTGACATTAAGAAATCATCCAGTGCCACAGTATAAAAGGAAGTAGTATAACCATAGAAAAAAATATTATTTAAAATTTAAATAAACTAGTTGCTTTTGAAAAAAAAACTTTGCCGTAATCGTAATCAGATATAGTGTACCGAAATCTACACGACCATAATATTTTACAATAGTTAGTAGGTACTAAGATTATTTTTAAAAAGATTGTTACATGTTATACGTAGATATCTCATTAAATGTAAATTACTTAGTTAACGTGCTACCAATATTTTTCAATTGTAATGATTTTTCTTTTCAATAATTTCAGCGCATTGAGACCTGGTACTAAAATAGATGCTTTGACATCAAATACAGGCATCGATGAGCAGTACGCGTAAGTACAATACATACTTGTTTATTACATACCAGCCATTGCCCGCGACTCCGTCCACGTAGACTCTCAAGTTTCCACATGACAGAGACCAGCTATCACAATGAAATATAGTTTTTCTAATGGCCTGTATAAAATCGCTTCAGTAGATCCAGAGATGAGCGCGTATATACAAACATACATATTTTTTTTAAATCATTGATTTGCATTCTATTGGTGTTTTTGCCTCCCCAGCCTCAATTTTATGAAAATATATTCAACTGTTTCTACTGTTTTATTATTTGTATATGTCACCGTAAAATTGTAAAATCCGTTAGATTGTAATATAACTAGAGATATTATAATATGTCGACAGATTGTCAAATAAAAATTTCTCCGTATAATTTTACGCATTATTTTTTCTTGTAATAATTATTATGAAAAACTAAAAAAATATGGCGGCACGGGGTACATGCCGTTTAAGTATGCAAACAAATTAAAAAGCACAGATTTTGTTGTCACATTGAAAAGAACCACCATGGCCATAGATTTACTACGTAACAGATAGTAACTTTTACCGTAAAAGATACTCCCTCACTGAAACGCTTTATTGGCATAAAATTTATAAATGATTTTTGATTTTTTTAGAGAAATGAAATACGGCGATAAATCAAATTCTATTGTGGACCATGACACTGTCAGTCTAGTAAGTGGATTTGAGGATACTGAGTAAGTTTCATATGCGGTGCATTGTACTTATGTATATGTCCGTATAGCTGGCCTCAATTATTTTATGTGTTACAAAAAATCTAAAGTCGCTTATTGTTGCAGAAAAACTAGTCAAGATGAACCTCTTCTCGTAGAGTCTGAAGAAAATCAAGAACACGAGTTTCAACCAGTGTCAGGAAGACGCATCATTGATATCAATTACTTGTTTAGTCAGTTACAAGAAAAAGCACGTCACAACAATTTATTTGACTGCAAATTGGGAAATTTCCAGCTAATTAGTGAAAAAAGGATTGGTCTTTTTTCCGCCATGAATATTCACATACTTTTTAAGAATCTTTACAATAAACTGCAGGAACAAGTTTACGATAATTTTGAAATTACAGCAGCCGAATCTATGAAATCTGCTGCTGAAGAAGAAAAAGAGATAGCTATCGCAGAAGGTCGCACCAAAAATGGTATACCAGTAATTGATGTTTTCGTCGACGCTTCTTGGTGTGCTTGATCTTACGGATCAAACTATAAGGCTGCGTCTGGAACTGCAGCAATTATTGGAAGAAGAACCGGCAAAATTATTTTCCTAGCAGTCAAAAATAGATATTGTCTTGTGTGCGCTCGTGCAGAAAACAAGAATTCTCCACCTAACGAACACAAGTGTTACAAAAATTTTAATGGTTCATCATGTTCTATGGAAGGCTAAATAATAACTGAAGGGTTTCAACAATCTATTCCAATGTATGGCATTATTTATAAAAGAATGATTGCAGATGATGATGCCTCGACATATTCGAAGGTGTTAAAAGCAGATCCATATAAATCCCAGAATATTACAGTGGAAAAAATAGAATGTAAAAATCACATTCTGCGAAATCTGTGCAAAAAATTGCGAAGTTTAATTACAGAGACAAAATTTCCCCTGACTCATAGAAAAACTTTGACTAACCTAAAAGTAATGTCCATGAGAAAAGCAATAGTCAGATCAATTGAACACCATAATACATCAGAAAATACGAAAGATGTTTGTATGGTAATTGATGTTTTGTGATGGGTTGAAATCTATTAAAAATTCATCATTTATTTTCCGCCTTAACTCAATAATTTCAAACGTAGCTGCAAAATCACGAAGTTTAGTAGAAAATGTAAATACGAATATTGTTGAATGCTTCAACAATGTCATAGCAAAATTTATAGGCGGTAAACGCATTAATTTTGCCTTGAAATAAGGCTACCAAGGGAGGGTCTCTGCTGCGGTGGTATCGTTTAATGACAAGGCAGCAATATCGCATGTGTTTAAAACATTGATGAATAAAAGTCAGTCAGCAACAGGTCTAGCGGGAAGGGCAGAAGTTGTGGCAGCAGCAAACCCTGTGGCAGTGGAAGACCCAGCAGGGTTGATGGAATTTGTGACAGCAGCAGGCCATGTGGCAGCAGAAGACCCAGCAGGATTGGTGGAATTTTTGGCAACAGCAGACCCTGTGACAGGAGCAGGCCAAGCAGGATCGGTGGAAGTTCTAGCAGCAACAAGCCCATCAGTATTGGCGGAAGATGTGGCAAAATTAGGGCCAGCCGGATTAGCAGAAGTTGTGGAAAGGAAAAGAGAAAGAGAGAGGATCCAGAAAAGAAAAAGCAGTTTAAAAAATTCAAAGCTAATCAAAAAATTCAGGAGAGTGACAGAATCAAAACAGAAACAAAATGATTATGGCCCTGCTAGCTCTGATCCAGATATGTCTCAATTTGATCTAGAAATAGCTAAAAAAGAATTTCTTAAAAATTTAAAATCTCTTACTTCTGACAGAGATGCAATCGAGCGCAATACAATATTACAAAGAGACAGTAGTGAATGGTTGGAAATTCGTAAAAACCTAATTACTGCCTCTAATTTTGGCCCTGTTTGCAAAAGACAAGCATCAAAGGACACCGCACCGCTGGTAAAAAATATATTATATAAATCAAATGTATGTCATGTTGCATCCATTGCCCATGGTATTGAAAATGAGCAGCAAGCGTTGCAGAAAATTCAACAGCAAAAAAATGTGTCTATTGAGCCCTGTGGACTGTTTATTGATAAATTTTTTGGTGCTACGCCAGACGGGCTCATTGGAAATGATGTTCTAGTTGAAGTAAAATGTCCCTTTTCGGCGTCAAAAATTGGCTTGAGAAAAGCTATAGAAGAAAATAAAATCCAGATATTAAAATATAATAAAAAGACACATACTGTAACAATCAACAAGAAAAGTAATTGGTATTTTCAAGTGCAAGGACAATTGCATGTAACAGGGCGACGGCAATGTCTATTTGGTATTTATGCAGGAGAAAAAGAACCAGTACACATCGAAAGTATTGAAAAAGATGACGAATTCTGGAAATCAAAGATGGAGTCCAAATTATCACATTTTTACCATAAATGTCTACTGCCAGAAATTATCAATCCCAGACATACTCGTGGTATGCCTATACGGAGTCTTACACTTGAAGAATACGAATCCACGGAAAGTAAAGAAAATGAGAAACCTTTATTGGACAACATTCCTAATTTACAATCAGGTCCTACTTCGTTACCCACGGAGCAGTGCCATGAGGAGCTTGACCTTAGTCCTGATAAAAATACATGTGAAACTTTGGGTAAAAATATGAATACATCGGTCGAAGAAAATGGGTCTGGACTTAGCACTAGAAATCTAAATTTTTATGAATATTAATTAAAAAGGAGTACTTAATTGTAACACTTATTGAATCAAAAATAAATTTTTAATTATCAACAAAACAATTGTGTTTATTTTATCCATTGTTTGTATTGTATATATGTCACCGTAAAATTGTAAAAGCCGTTAGATTGTAATATTAACTACTAGAGAGATTATAAAAACTCGACAGATTGTCAAATACAAATTTCTTCTTACACACACACACACATTATTTTTCGTTTTATGGTAATATTTACCGTAACGATTGATTAAACGGCATGTTCCCCGTGCCGCCATATTTGTTTGCTTTTTCATAATAATAATTATAACGAAAAATAATGCGTACAAATGTAAGGAAAGTGTTTTATTTTACAATCTGTTGAGTTTTTATAATACCTCTAGTAATATTACAATCTAACGGATTTTACAATTTTACGGTAACATATACAGAATGTAACAACAGTAAGTGATAATACTTTAAGGTTAGTATGTGTTCCTTATATAGTTTACTGTGAAAATAGCAGTGCTGAAAGCGAAAATTTTATTTTGTGATTTGTATGGGCAAGCACCCCAGCGACACACATGAGCTTCCCTTTACAAATCACAAAAAAATCGGTTTCGCTGCTACTTTGCCAGTGGACTCTATATAAATGATACATACACACCCTAAAGTATTATCACTTATTTTTGTTATATTCTGTATATATGATACCACAAAATCTCCTATAATCATCATCATATCTCTATATCAAAAAGTGTAGTAAGAGTAGAGTAGGTACATGTTTACGGTATAAGCTTACCAAACTTTCGTTTAAATATACTAAATAAAAATAGTCTATTAACCTAAACTTACCTTGCCTACTGCATTATTTTATACTGTGGCGCTCTCGCTTAGCGCCAAAGGTCGCCGGAGTTGTCTCTGTTTTTATGACGTTACGATAATGGTGGCTGTCGTTTTGGCGCAAACATTTATCGTTTAAATTTTAATAAGTTTTCTTTGCATAAAGATATATCTAAATATATATATATATATATATATATATATATATATATATATATATATATATATATATATATATATATATATATATATATATATATATATATATATATATATATATATATATATATATATATATATATATTTAGATATATCTTTATATATATAAACTCTCGATCCTGAGAAAAATAAAAAAATATTGACACTCATTATTTAATTTTGTAATTTTTTTTGTCCCGGGTAAAAAACTGAAATCTCGTATTTTTTGGCTTATGTGAGTGCAAATCTGGCGACCCTAGGCCTCTAGCCAAATGAGGGGTTCTAAGTTCGTGAATTGTGACATCTGACATCTTATCTGTTTGGCACGACTATGCCGACTTTTACGAAGCGCCGCCGCCGAAGCAGCAGAAAAAGTGTCAAAAATTCTTATTGACAGTCACTTCTGCCACCTGGTGGCACTTTGTGTAAGTTGAATGATGGATCTGCCTTCTAGTGGCAAAAAAAAAATTATATCGAAGAAACCTTAAAAAAGGAATTGCGTCATATTTACAGTACTTATATGATAAGTATATGACCCAAGTAGGCAATTATAGTAATGGCCGAATTGGATTTATTTTATCTAATAGGATGAAGGTACATAATTCATTCAAATATACCCATTTTAAAAGACATTTTCCACGGCATAATATTATGTTCATTTATTAAACCTAAAAATAAAGTGTTACTTCAAGAAGTCGCACAAGGTATTTTAATTATTATTTTTAAAAACAAACTGACTTCCAAAGTAAAAATGCACAAAAAAGTATGAAATAACACTTATTATCTATATAATTCCCCTTTTAAATTTGGCTGATATTTTAACTATTTATCTTTGAAAAACTCAAAATCACTATATATATTATGTCCATATAAATTTCGCGGAGTTCCCTCGATTCCTCATGGATGCCATTATCAGGTCACCGCTTTGGTGACAACGAGACCAATTTCGGATTACACCCAATACATCAAAAAAACATTTTTGAATATCGGTCAACAGACAGCGGAGTTATCGTTGAACATTAAATATATATATATACATATATACATACAGCCGAACATATATATATACTACAACCACCTCCTTTTTTTGGTAGTCGGTTAAAACATAACCCTTACATGCCAGACGGGTCAAAATTACCGACCCACTAGGAGTGACAAATATTATTAACATAAATAACTATAGTTTTTAAGCTATCTCTATAGATGCATGGTTTATTTATCTGTCACCTAATCATTAATTTATGTATCGAATGCCGTTCTCCCTGGAGGATCAGTTAACATATTCCACTTCCTATTTCCTTCGTGTGCAACCATGTGAGGTCACTAACTTGCATACATTTGTCCCGACTTGCTACATTACAAGATGTTATAATTACTTGTTAATCAAAGTCGTTACTTAAATAACGCAAAACTGAGTATACTAGAGATTGTAATTGGGTATTTTCCTACATATAAAAATTTAGTTTTTTTAATAAATTAAGAAATAATAAGGTATTACAACTTGATAAAAGTGAAAAGAATTAGGATTTTATGTGTAGTTTTGTAATTATATGGATTTCGAAGTCACAAAAAAGTTGAAATATTTTTTTAAAACATTAGTGTATTTAAAAACCTACATAATTAGTTTACTCGCATCAAATATAAAAAGATTTACTTACTATGGTATGATGTATCAACATAAACGCGCAAAATTACGAGATATCAGAAATTTTGTCCATATGGCCATACATTAGATTCTGGAAAACATCTGATAGCCCTTTTTATTGATTACAAAAAGGCATTTGACACGCTCGATCATAATATACTACTGCAGGCGATCGATGAATGTGGTATACGTGGGCCGACTGGTATGTGGTTTAGAAATTATTTAACTGATAGAAAAATACGAACGATGATAGATGGTGTGGTTGTTGATGCCGCGGATGGGAGTCTGGGTGTACCGACCGGGTCAGTGTATGGTCCGGTCGGGTACATTATGCATGTGATCAGGAAGTGTAAGGTATAAGGTAAGGTATAAGTGTAAGGTATGTATGCGGACGATATGTGTGTTGTGTACGCCTCAAAAGATATATCACAGGTACGGGAGTATGTGCAGGACGATTTTGAGAATATTACGAAGTGGGCACATGATAATGGAATTATTATAAACCTAAAAAAAATGCAGTGCATGCATCTGCACTCGCCACACAATCATAAAGCAAAAAATGTTAATGTAATTGATATTAAAATAACTGGCCACACGTATGAATGTCTACACATAGGAGTAATTACCATCTAGGTATTACAAAAGTCCTGACAAAAAGCCGGACATTTCAATAAAAGTCCGGACTTTTGACTTTTTGTCGTACTTAGTTAAAAGAACAAAAAAAACATTTTTCACCTTACCCACGCACGACACGATATTTTTAAAATTTGCAACACTGTTTTCAAGGTGGCAACACTGTTTTCATGTTGGCAGCACTAATGGCGCCAGCCAGTCCACCGCCACCAGTATAATGTTACAACGATAAACTAACGCACGTACATACGTTGAGAAAAATATTCAATTACAAGCTGTCCCACAAATATTTATTGTGTTACATGGTAGTAATAAACACTCTCGTCTAATTTGTTTAACGAAAAAATTATGAAAATATTGAATGTATTTGTAAACTTTTGCTCATAAAGTAAATTATAACCTATGTGAAAAAGTAAATCTTGTGTTTGTGTGTTTTAGTGTAAAATGGCTTCATCTAGCAAACGACTGTGCACTTATAATGACACTTTACTAGCAAGATTTCCGTTTTTGAAAGAAGGACGAAATATCAATGAAGTGAAGTATACAATTTGTGACTGTTTCGTTTCAATTAAACATAAAGGGGCTGGAGATGTTGACAAGCATATTAAAACTGGAAAACATTTAAAGATGAGTACAAGCGCTCCAAACACTCCTAAAATTGACACAATATTTCAGCCTAAAAGTAAAGCGATCTCTTCTAAACAGTCGGCAGCAGAACTATCTTTAGCGTTTCATACGGTAAAACACCACCAATCTTTTAAATCGATGGATTGCACCGGAAACTTATTGAAGATTTTGTTTTCGGATTCCAACGTAGCTACTTCTATTTCGTGCGCTCGTACAAAATGTGAAGCGCTTGTTAATAATGTCTTGACTCCATGGGTTATCCGAAACATACAAACATCTATCAAAGACGTAAGCTACGTAGGCGTTTCAACCGATGCTAGTAACCATGGTGCGATTAAAATTTTCCCGATTTTAATCCAATATTTTGACTGGCAAAATGGAATTATGACAAAACTTATAGAATTTTTAAATACACCAAACGAAACAGCGGAAACAGTTTCAGAGATAATAAAAACCACTCTAGAAAAGTATGACTTGCTCGCTAAATGCGTTTCATTCACTGGAGACAACGCCAATGTGAACTTTGGTGGCGTGAACCGTTTACCAGGTCAAAATGTATGGTCCAAGCTGAAAACACTCTTAGAAAGAGACTTGGTTGGTGTCGGATGTCCAGCTCATATCCTTCATAATTGCGTTCAACATGGAACGGATATACTAAAGATTGATATAGAGTCAGCAGTTATGAAGATTTTTAACTATTTTTCGGTGTATACTGTCCGTACTGAAGCACTAAAAGAAATATGCGATTACATTGACATTAATTACCGTCAACTACTCTATCACAGCAAAACAAGATGGTTGAGCTTATTTCCGGCCATAGAGAGAATTCTTCAGATGTACCAGCCCTTAAAAGAGTACTTTGCAACAGCTGTAGGTGTCCCTACAACGATCGAGAGGTTTTTAGACGACGAATTGAGTGAAGTATATCTATTTATGGTTCATTCACTTATGTCAATTTTTCAACCAAAAATCCAGGAGATAGAGACTGAAAGCAATTCAATATTAGATGTTATTACTCATATGCTCTCGTGCAAATACTAATTTCATGCCACTTAAGGTACGAGAATTGCTTGGGAAATGCACTCCAGAACATCAAGAGGCCTTTCGAGACGACGTGAAATCTATGTACAGAATTTGTATCGAGTATCTTGATAAATGGACAAGACCGCTGTCTGATTTTAAAGTCTTTGACTGGATTCAGTTGAAAAAGAGCGAACTGATAGATTTCGAAAAGCTCGTGGATTCTGTTATTTACATGAAAGGCAAAGGAATTGTGGTCGATGACGTTAGGCTGTTCGACGAAATAACTGCAGTGAATTCATTTTTGTCACAACAAAACGATGAGTTTTTTAGTTTGATGCTCCATAAAAAATGGGTAACCATTTTTAAAAACTTTTCTATCGAAAGACTTCTCGTTCTATTAAAGATTTGCCAATTTCTTTTTTCTATCCAGGCTCAAAACGCGAGTGTAGAAAGAGTGTTTTCTCTTATGGGAGCACAATGGACAAAGGAGAGAAATAGGTTGTCTGTACCCTCGGTCAGGGCATTGCTCATGATCCAATACAACCTTAAAACATGAGTTGTGAGGAATTTCATAAAATAATTTTAAATGAACAAGAGTTACTTAATCAAGTATCAAGTTCTGAAAAGTACAAACCCATAGTATAAAGTATTATACTAACCAAAAACTAAGATTATTTATTATTTTTTATATCAAAGTTTTTATGTGTTGATTGTTTGAAAACGAGAACAACTTTAGTATTGATAGAAGTTTTTTTGATCTCTTGTTAATTAATAAAGACGATTTATAATTTTGTTTTTTTAAGATAAGTCATTTACTTGTGTAGAACTGAAAAGATAAACCTACAGTTATTTTATAGTATTACATACCTACTAAAAACTAACGTTTTTTAGTTTTAAGGATAAGTTGATTTTTGTAAACAAAAATAACTTCTATGGATTTTTTTTTTATTTGACCTTTAAAGTTGATTTATTAAAGATTTTAACATTTTGTTGTTCGATAAATGATAATATATATAATGATGATTAAAGACTCACTTGATGTAACTTTACTAGTTTTACTCGTATTTCTCATATTTCATCAAGTAATTAAAAATCCGGACAAATGAGAAGGCCGGACGAAGTCCGGACAAGAGTCTAAAAGTCCGGACATGTCCGGATTAATCCGGACGTATGGTAACCCTATCTACACATGAACCAACCTAACTGTAGCTGTTTTACGCTCTGCTATGTAGATAACTTAAAAACTTGGTCTTCAAATTGACAAACGCTTTAACTGGGCTTTACATATTATAACAGAGGTATATAATAGATTGAGATCAGTTCTAGGTAAGTTTTATCAGCTAAAGAGGATACTAAATGTGGATACATTAAAAATGGTGTATTATGCACTAGCAGACTCGCGGATAAGCTATGGGCTAATTGTTTATGGACGAACATTTGTAACATATTTACATAGTATAGTGTCAAAAATTTACAAATACGACTAGGTATTGAAATATTTAGTAAGTAGAAAAGTAAAGTATGAATGTAATACAGAATATGAGAAATTATTTAAAGTGTGCAATATTTTGGCGATAGATAAAAAAGTGGAGTACTTAATAGGATTACAGTAACTATTACTATAGTAATGAATTTAAAGTGATAGTAGATAATAAATATAATACTAGAAGGGTAAGAGAGCAAATACTGATTAAACATAATTTATAAAAAACTACTATGGAGAGAGGACGAATTAATACTTAGTACCTACCTAAAATATTTATTATGTTATATATTATATTAAGACACAGAAAAAATGTCATCAGGAATGATAAAGAAAAAGTTAAGGGCTGCATTGTTAAATTAAAATTATGAGTTTAATTATTTTTGTTTATAAACTGTAAATTTCT
Organism: Phengaris alcon alcon; assembly: GCA_037179445.1. NCBI lineage: Eukaryota > Metazoa > Arthropoda > Insecta > Lepidoptera > Lycaenidae > Phengaris > Phengaris alcon. Next base: position 1,428,339 of record JAYRCH010000228.1, read on the forward strand.
TTGAAGTTAATAACTTAGTTTTGTTTTTTATTATTTTATCTTTTGTATTAAAGACTTAACTACTCATAATATTATATATACCTATTAGATGAGCGCATCTCGCCGTCAAACACTGGTTTGGCGAGATACAACTAACTTTGTTTATGATTATTTTTAAGAAAAAACGAATAAAAAAAAAATCGTAGCAATATTACAAGCGTGTGACGTCACCTACTAGTACGACCTAAAGTACTAGTAAATCGGGCGTTTTTACGAGACTCACAAAAGTGCTTCAAACAATCCGCAATATCTTTTAAAATTTAGATTTTTAGTAATAATATATAATAATAATAAATAAATATCTATGGACGCTTCACACCACGTTAATCTGGCCCCGTGATAAGTATCCGAAGAACATATTATTGTGTTACAGGTACCAGAAAACGGGAAGTATATTTTTAATACTTTTAAACTATACATATATTTAAGATTTTTATTATATTATACACATAATTAATACACATCCCTGACCCAGGAACACAGAAAAACTTTTTGTTCCTTCGGCGGGATTCGAACCCGCGACCTCCGGCTTGAGTGCCGACGCGCCAACCACTGAGCCACAAAGGTCGTCGTAAACTATTCCTTTTGTCTTATTTTTCAGAGCACTATAATTCATTTATGTAATAAAAAAATACAGGAATATGTACCGTATTTGTAAAATTATAACTTGTAAGTTAGACCTGTCATTTGGAAACAGTTTCACGCTGAGTGAAACCACAGATTAATAAATAGTTACTACATAAGTGAAACTGAACGAAAGTGTGTCACTGTGACCAGCATACGTAGTATGGACCCTGTCTGCACGTTCTGTCAATATGTCTATTCTTGTGTAGACAAAACGCATTTCTTCGGCGGTCATGTTACGCGTCCTGATGCCTGATACATAGACTTAGGGTTTACTTAGACGAACCTTCGCACTGCTGGACTTCGGTCGCCGTCGCCGCCGCCACACAACACGCTAGCACTGCGAACACAAACATCGCGAGACCTGGGATCGCTAGACACTGACACTGGAGCTGCCCGGTTGCTGGCTAGCCGACGACTGATTCTACTGAGTGGCAGCGGACGAATTGAGCGCGCGGAATTGAAGCGGACTGACTATCGTACCAGGGGCCGGCAGAGGTGTAAAATTATCGTACATGGATCGAAATTATCGTATTTTTAGGATAATGTTCATTATAAATAAATAAATCATATACCTAAATTGTAATATCGATATGTATGCAAGTACTCTATATTGTATCTTTTTTAAACCACCGCTTTCAAATCAACAGAACTGAAACCCAAATGTTTTACGCGTGGTACAGAGAACCGATTCCCTTTCCACTTCAAGTTCAATAAACGCGCCAAGTTTAAAATTCACTCGGACAAAATTTCACTGTTCCCATGTTTCCATTTAACCTTATTATTATAACGAAATGACTGCCAAGTGCCAACTATAAACGTATGAAGTATGAACATATCGAAAAATTCGAACTTATATTCTCTTGTTCGCATTGGTAGATGCTAACCAATAAGAAGCGTGTACAGCAGGCGCTGAATAAAGTTACAGTCTCGGCAGTGATGTAACATATCAGAGCGGATCCTAAGAACCAATAGGAACAGAGAACTTGTATTTCCCGGTATTTTCACAAGATTTTATTAGACAAAATAAAATCTCTCAGACTATCAGCGTTCGAGTGAAATAATATAAATTCTCAAATTTTACATCATGATGGAAATTATCGTACAATCTGCGTACTGTTAGAACGGACTTTTTAAAAGACTTTTAAAAAAAAGAAAATGTATTGAACTGGAAAAGATTCACAACACAAATTTATTTTACTGGATTACACCATACATTAGGAGATTAGATATGCGTCCGTGGTGGCCCGTGTCTAGCTCTAAACTGATTCGCAGCTCAAACCTACTAAGATGACAGAGTAGTGATGATGTATCAGCACTCCCGTCAGCAATTCTAGGAACAGCATAGGGATGTAACAGCCCCCTGCGTAAAATAAAACTTACCGGTAAAGGGTAAGTTTTTATAGAACTCTTGTAAGTTGGGGTAAAGGAGTCTCCTCTACAACCGGTTTATTACCAGGAGGTTCGGATTGTATACTTGAATTTAAATCTTGAGTTCTAGTCAAGAGTGGACGCTTATTTAATCTCTTCCATAATTTAAAAATAGTAAAAATTAAAATTATAACAATAATACAATATGTTAGAATAGGAAAATGGGAATTATATTCTAAGAGTGGGTCAGGCCAGGCAGACAGGCGAGTAATTATTTGCTTATTAGCTATATCAGAAAGTTTTTCTAAGTTTATATCTAATAGTTTTAAAGGAGCTGATTTTGATTTTAATTTATTTAATTTTTCAGAGTTGCAACACGGATCATCAATAAGATTAAAGTCAGGTGTAACTATTAAATCTATAGTTAAATTAGAACAGGATTTATATGAAAATATTTTGTTTTTATAATAAGCTTTGCAGTTTGCCTGTAAGTTTAATATTCCAGTACCAATTAATCTATGTTGAGACACTTCTGAAGGACATTCTATATCGATTTTTATGGGTTGAGTTTCAACAAATAACCATTTACTATTTGTAAGTTCTTGCCAAATATCTATTTGTCCATAAATAAGCCTGGTTTCACATTGTTTTGGGAGAGTTTTGAATATTTTACATAATAATTCAGTTTCACAAATAGGAGTACTTTCAATTGAATTTACGTCCATATGACTACAAATATAATTAGAATTAATAGTTTTCATACAGTTATTAATATTATTTAGACAGATATAAGAATTCTTATCTTTACTTACAGCTACAAGTAGGTACAATCATAGCATATGATTGAGGATCCACATTATCATGTGATACAGGTAGTGAGAAAGGTTTGTATAAGTTATACTATATTCTTAAAACTAAAGGAATTTTAATAACAAATACAATCTTATTTTCTACATAATAACAGGACAATTGCGCCATATCAATAATGCTATGTATATTGTTTAAATTTAAGTTTAATGGTAGTTCCTGATTTTTCGGTAAATTTTTTATATTCTTTCCAAGTTCCGTATATAATTGTTTAGGAGTTAAAACAAATGGATGGATTGAATTACTTTTTACTAACATAATAGAATTGATTAAACTTTCAATTCTGAACGACAATGTGAATACTAGATGAAAGTTCTTCGTAAAGTTCATTAAATTTCGTTTCTAATTTGATATTTAACATATTTTTACTTATACGATGGCTGCACTAAAAGTATCGGGAATGGAATATTTCCACTGTTCCTGTCATATTAAAATCTTTTTAATTTAAAACTCCTTGGTTTTAAAAATCGAATACCGTTTATTTATTTAAAAAAAGATTCTCGGTCTTGTCACAAGGTCTTGTCAAACTTGTTTAGTCGTTGAGAAAATGGAATTGACTCGAGAAAATTCTAGAGCGATGATTTATTATGACTTTCGAAGTGGTTTAACACAAAAACAGTGTGTTGACCGGATGATTTCTGCATTTGGTGATGAAGCCCCATCCAAAACCACAATTTATCGCTGGTTTGCTGAATTTCAACGTGGACGTGTCAAGCTCAGTGATGATCCCCGTCAAGGTCGTCCAAAAACTGCAGTCACCCAAGAAAACGTTGATGCTGTGCGTAAGCTGATTGAGGAAGATCGACATGTGACATACCGCGAAATTCAGGCAACTTTAGACATTGGCATGAGTAAAATACAAATAATCTTGCATGAACAATTAGGTGTTTATAACAAAAAGTTGTTTTCCCGATGGATACCGCATTTGCTCTGTGAAGAGCAAAAAGCGGCTCGCGTTACTTGGTGCGTCAGAACTCTCGAAAGATTCCACGCAGGATCCTCAAATGCTGTATTCAACATCGTATCAGGTGACGAATCCTGGATATACGCGTACGAACCCGAAACAAAAAACCAGTCACGAGTTTGGGTGTTCGAAAATGAGTTAAAGCCAACAAAAATTGTTCGTTCACGGAGTATTGCAAAAAAAGGGTGGCCACGTTTGTCTCCAAAACCGGCCATGTTGCGACTATTCCTCTTGAGGGACAAAGAACGGTTAATGCAGAATGGTATGCTAACATTTGTTTGCCACAGGTCGTTTCTGAACTCCGTAAAGAGAACTGCAACCGCCGCATCATCCTTCATCACGACAATGCGAGTTCTTACACCGCGCACAGAACAAAAGAGTTTTTAGAGCAAGAAATCATAGAATTATTAGACCATCCGCCGTACAGCCCCGACCTAAGCCCTAATGATTTCTATACTTTCCCTAAAATAAAGAATAAATTGCGTGGTCAGAGATTTTCATCACCTGAAGAAGCTGTGGACGCCTACAAAACGGCCATTTTGGAGACCCCAACTTCCGAATGGAATGGTTGCTTCAATGATTGGTTCCATCGTATGGAAAAATGTGTCAAATTTCCCGGAGAATACTTCGAAAAGCAATAAATACATTTTTAAATAGTAATGTTGTGTCACTTCCTTGATTCCCGAAATTTTCAGTGCCGCCCTCGTAGAGTCAATAGCGCTATTCAAACGGATTTCATTTTCTGTAATTAACTTTAATGTTTTATTATAATTTTCTAAAGCTGAACTAGTAATTAAAATATTATCTTTTAATAAGTTTTTTATTTGAGGAATGCAGGGTTGGAATGGCGTTATTGTATCGGATTGCGTCATTTTCATCCATAGTTCCAATTATCTGTTTAAATACAGTACCAACTCCAGCAAACCATGCTGATCTTTTACTTCTATCAGAACTTAAATGAGAAATGGCGTTATAGTCTCTCAGAATATCATAGCGAACTATCAATGGTTTTAAATGGTTATTACAATTAGTGAAATTAAAGTTATAATTCAAATTACAGAAAGTTTCAGTGGAATCTAAATAGTTTTTAATATTTTCAATATGAGGTTTTATGTAGCTAATATCTACAGGGACTAAGACATGTAGTTGATCATCAGAGACCTTGACTGTTCCGACAGGATCGAGATATATTCCAATACTTTTATTTATAGGTTGTATCATATCCAATGAGAAAACGCAGACGCTTGTTGCACCAAGCCTGGAATATAATTTTTTTTATTTTTTATTTAAAACTTAATAAAATTATGATTTAAGGTTAACTAGAATACTATCTTAATCTACTCAGTATCGGTTTCGGCCAATTTGACTTCGATATTTGATTTGATATTTTACGTGTCGTCTATTTACAAGTAAGGTAAGTGTATTATTACCGTTTATTTTTATAACTTTGTAAGGACCTTTCCAAATTGCCGACAATGCTTTACGGAGACGAAGATGATTTTTAAGATAAGCCATGTCACCCGCTTTATATTTAACTGGTCTAGAATATTTATCATAGTAAGTTTTGGAGATGTTTTTAGATTTTAGGATATTTTCTATAGCTTTTTCTCTAGAAAGTTTTAACCTTTGTTGAAGGACTCTGACGTAAGAATTATAAGTTGGTTCCAATAAAGACTCAAATATGGAGGTTGGAATAATCGCTTTATGACCAAATACGAGTTCATACGGAGTGAAATTAGTTGTTGAATGAACTGTAGTGTTATAAGTTAACATTGCTGTATAAACATATATATGCCAATTGTTTTGGTTCTGATTAATAGGATAGGATTTTAAGTACTCTTTCAGAGTGGAGTGGCTCCTTTCAAGGGCGCCTTGAGTTTGAGGGTGATATGGTGTTGACCATAATTGCTTAATTTTAAGAAAATTACAGGTTTGTTTAAACAATTCAGCAGTGAAATTTGTGCCTTGATCGGTTAAAATAGATTTTGGAATACCAAACTGAGAAATAAAATGAATAAGACATTCTGATGTATCTTCGGCTGTAGTATTATAGATTGGATAAGCAGCTGAGTATTTAGTTAAATCATCCTGAAGGGTGAGAATATATTTTAACTTAGCGCTACCAGCTTCAGGAAGTGGACCTACTATGTCTAATGCTATTCTTTCAAATGGTTGAGTTGACGTAGTAGTAATTTGCATGGGAGCACGATTACACTTACGAAGAGCCTTATTACTTTGGCATAATTCACATTTACGAACATAATTTTCAACGTCACTACGCATATTTCGCCAATAATATTTTTCTTGAATACGTTTTAGCATCCTATTAGAGCCTAAATGACCAGAAATAGGAATATTATGATTTTCTTTCAATATTTTAGGAATTTCACTCATTGTGGGGTAAATAAGGATGTTTATATATATATGAATAGTTATGTCACTATTATTGAAAAGGTACATTAATATATTATAAATTTTAGTAAAACTATGACTATCGAAAGGATTTTTAAAGTCGGTAATACTAAGTTCCTTTACACCTTCGACCACTAATTCATTTCTAAGATTTTGGAGACTCATAAAAATATCCTCGTAAGTGTTTTATCGTAATGATAAAGTTTAACAAATAGAAAATAATATTTGACATTATTACTAGTGAACTTTAAAAATGAATGTAAAGTTCTTTCACGATCTCGGATTGCAGCAGAGTTTGGTGTATTATTAAGGATTTCTTCGACGTAAGCAATTGACTCGTCAATATCTATAGAGGTAGGTATAATTATTGTTTTTACTTTGGTTTTTAATAAGTTTTCATTATATTCTAGGATCTTAACGTTAGATGTAGATGGTATATTATTTGTTTTTTTCAGGTATTCGGAGTACGTGTCTCTATGACTTAAAGATTCATCAGATGCAGGTGACCCTACGTTGGGACTGGGAAGTACTATTCCACTCGGCACTTCAGGATATTCAAAATATTCTTCAGGTAAGTCAAAAAATTCAGGTAATTCTGGAAGTTCTGGTAAACCGGGACTTTCTAGTAAGGGTATATTTTCAGGTTGAACTACGATAGGAGGAGCTTCCTGTGTTTCGTTATCACCAAGGACATTAATTAGGTTATCGGATTGGGTTAAATTTACAGGATAGCGGGAAAGAGCATCGGCATTCGTATTTATTTTGCCCTTTTTATACTGGATTTCATAGTCGTATTCCTCAAGTTTTAGTCTCCGACGGACTAGTCTGGAACCTGGATCTTTGCAGTTAAATAGCCAATTCAATGGTTTGTGGTCTGTTATTATTTTAAAACGGCGACCAAATAAGTAGGGGCGAAACACTTTTGTTCCATAGACTATTGCGAGACATTCTTTTTCGGTTACTGTGTAATTAGTTTCTGCTTTATTTAATGCTCTTGAGGAATATGCTATTGGCCTATCTTTGCCTACATCGCCTTGTGACAGAATAGCAGAAATAGCAAGAAAGGTTTTGTAAAATCAGGATAGATTAGGACAGGAGCAGTTACTAATTTGGATTTTAATTGCTCAAAGGCCAATTGCTGTGTATTAGTCCATACAAAGGGTATATCCTTTTTAAGTAAATTTGTAAAGGATTTTGCGACTTTTGAGAAATCTGGTATAAAACGACGATAGTAGGAAGCTAATCCGAGAAAGCTTTTAATGTCTTTGGGACATTGGGGAATTGGAAACTCGACTACTGCCTTTACTTTCTCAGGATTAGGTTTTACGCCATCATCGCTAATAATATGACCTAGGTAACCTACTTCTTTACGAAGGAATTCGCATTTGTCGGGTTCTAATTTTAGTTGGAAATTTCTAAGTCTGCCAAAAACAATAGATAGTTTATCTATATGACTTTCTAAAGAGTGTGAATAAATTACAATGTGATCTAGGTAAACGAAGCAGTGTAATCCCTGCAAACCTGATAAGACCGTATTCATTGTTCTTTGAAAAGTTGCAGGTGCGTTTTTTAGGCCGAAAGGCATTCGATTAAATTCGAAGTGCCCTTGCGGAACACTGAAAGCTGTTTTTTGCGCATCATCAGGGCTCATTTTAATCTGGTGGAATCCTGATGCAAGGTCAAGGGTTGAAAAATATTTACTTTGTCCTAATTGGTCTAATATTTCATTTATTTGTGGAATTGGATAGGTTTCACCTATAGTAATATCATTGAGCTTTCGGTAATCAATTACTATTCTCCATTTTCTATTTCCAAATGCATCAAGTTTTTTTGGTACGACCCAAATAGGGGAGGACCAGGGTGATTTAGATGGTTGTATAATATTTTCATTTAACATTTTGTTTATTTGTGTTTGGACTTCTTGTTTATGTATTTCAGGGAAACGATATGATTTTACATTAATTGGTTGATCTGAGGACGTGCGGATTTCATGTTGAACTATATTTGTACTGGTTAATTGGTCACCTGGTAAATGGAATATATCTGAATATTGACTACAGATATTATGTATGTAATTTGTTTCTTCTGAATTTAAATGATCAGTTCGTAAGTAATCTAATAACTGTTGGTTTCTTTCGATACTACTTTGGTTTTTATTAAAATTATGCATTTGATTTTCACTATCAATATTATAAATTTTTAATAGCAGATTAGATTTTATCATGACAGATTTATCAGATGTATTAAGGACTGTTAAATTTACTCTATTATTACTTTTCACTTTAACCAGGCAATTTGATATTAAAAGTGAATTAGAAAGATGTTGATCACATATCATTCCTTCTTTTATGCTTTCTGGATTATTAACTGAGCATTCGATTACTTTTTCGGATCTTGGTTCAATAATATAAGAGGGTTCATCGAATGATAATTCTGTATTAAAATTATTTATTTGTAATGAATGTGATTTATAGTTAATTTTACAATTGTATTTTAAAAACAGATTACCTATTATACCATCGTATGGAAGATCAATGCTATCGAAAATATGGAATGTATGTGAAACATTTGTATTTGAATTAAATTGTAATTGCTAAATGAAATGACCTATACTTTTTAATGAATTATTTTTTGAGTAAATTCCTTTAACTGTGATATTATCTTCGCTGCATGTATTAGGCTTACGAGTTATAGAACTGTTTTTCACTTTACATAATGATGCTCCAGAATCTATAAGAAAGGTAAGTTCTTTTTCATTTATTGATGTTTTAAGTTTAATATAAGGTAAATATCTTTTATTACTAAGGATTTCATACATTTTATTAATCTCTTTTTTACAGATTTTATTTTCTAGGTTAGATAGATCGTGAGTTTAGGGCTGGCTACCCTGTCCATTGATCTTTTGAATATTAAAGGAGAGACCTTGAGTTTGGGGCTGGTTACCCTGTTCATTGGTCCTATTACTATTTAGGGAAAGACCGTGAGTTTAGGGCTGGTTACCCTGTCCATTGGTCCTATTATTATTTAGGGAAAGACCGTGAGTTCGAGGCTGGTTACCCTGTCCATTGGTCCTATTACTATTTAGGGAATGACCGTGAGTTTGGGGCTGGTTACCCTGTCCATTGGTCCTATTATTATTTAGGGAAAGACCGTGAGTTCGAGGCTGGTTACCCAGTCCATTGGTCCTATTACTATTTTTTATTTTATATTTCGTATCGACTTGAACAAGAGGGACTTGCCCCGCGCGATACTTTAACGGGACAGAAGCTAGTTTAAATTTTGATTGCCGTCAGTCTCATCGACGCCTTGATCGTTATTATCTATTTCAGTAAAATTTACTCTTGGATGCGGATTAATCGGAGTAAATGCTTGATTTTGCGACCTCCTACTATTATTATATTCTCGAAGGCTTTTACTTTGCTAATTGAGGTCGCTTATATAGGCTTTGCTGTATTCGTTCTTCAGAAATAGCGATATTGATAGCTTGATTTAAGTTCCGTGGGTCCCTACAGCGCACTATATTTGAAATACGGGGATGTAATCCCATAAGGAAGTGATGTAATGCTAAATCTTCCATGGCTGCTGAACGGCCGGGGAGTTCACGAAGTGTACAATTAAATAACGTTATTTCCGTTAGAAGTTGAGAAAGATAAGTTTCGACACGCAATGAGTATTGGGTTACATTTTCATTTGAACTCTGCTTGCACTCCTGTAGGTCCATTAGTATATGCGCATAATGTTTGCGCTCACAGAATTGGTTCAGTAGGAATTCTTTAAGTTGTACCCAATTCTTAAATTCTTTAATAGAGCAAGCTATTTCAGCTTTGCCCTGTAGCTGACTATATATATAGCGAATAAAATATGTTTCTGTATTTCTATTGCTAAATCGTATGCATTATTGCAATTTATGATGAATGAATTTACGCTTTCTCTTGAGTCATCAAATGGCTTAATAAATTTAAATAGAGTATTGAGATCTAACTCGACCCTGTCTGGACCTGGAGTAGTTCCCTTCCGGGTCGTCCCCTTAGGAGAACTAGCTGGAGGATTTATTACGCCGGACGAACCGGCATCGGAATTCAACATTGGAATATTTATAGTTAGGCCTTCTGTCGCCAATTTTGTCGCTTTTCGGCATATTTAAAATTTAAATATTAAAGTTCTAAAATTTAATTCTTGATTCGGATTATTCCACTGAACCCTAAAATATCTTAGTAACCTAATAGACCTAATATAAGCAATAGCTTAAGACTTACAGTATAATCAATACGTTGGATATAAGCTCGGCGACTCGTTGCATGCTCGCTGGATGGGATAACTCGATCGGGATCACACGGATTAATATTATTTTGAATTTTAGCACTTTGCACTTTTTGGATTATAGTTTTTCGTCACGGATGTCAGGACTCTTCACCTCGCCTGGCCGGTGCTGGATACTGATTTCGGGCTGACTCGGCCCGCTGCTGGGTACCACTTATGTCACAGTGGGCACAAGGGATAATGATGTAACACGACAGGAACACACATGAGATTGATTTGTATTTATTATAATATTTTTATACTTTTAGTTTGATGGAATTTACAGAATATGACTTTTAGTGAGTTCAGATCACGAGACCACAATACAAAGAGTATACCACTCTATCGATGCACTTTTTATATATTTTTTTTTCACGAAAATTTTAATTAAGTATGTCACTTTTCACTTTTTTACACAAAAATGTCTTCGGGTAGCGTATTGGGTATTTTAGGGATTTACGTATCCCACCGCTGCCACCAATGTTAGAACGGACTTTTTAAAAGACTTTAAAAAAAAAGAAAATTTATTGAACTGGAAAAGATTCACAACACAAATTTATTTTACTGGATTACACCATACATTAGGAGATTAGATATGCGTCCGTGGTGGCCCGTGTCTAGCTCTGAACTGACTCGCAGCTCAAACCTACTAACTAAGATGACAGAGTAGTGATGATGTATCAGCACTCCCGTCAGCAAGTCTAGGCACAGCATAGGGATGTAACAGTACGATAATAATATGCTATCGTACATCGTACGTAGGCACAAAATTATCGTATGTGTACGATAATTATCGTACGGTTCCGAACACTGCTAAGGGGGAGCGGTGCACGCGGCCTCCGCTTTTAATGGTTACGACTTGATATAGGTGACGTCAGACGAGCGTGACCCGACACCCTTATCACCGAGCCAGAAAAGCGGGAGTCGCGTGGCACGCAGGCGTGCTTGTAGTAGGTAATCAATTTGAGTAACGCTGCAGCCTGCAGCCTGCATCTACAGCAATCTACAATTGAGCACGCTCGCGCTGGTAACAAAACAGAAAGTGAACAGAATAATAATAATATCTATGGACGCTTCACACCACGTCAATCTGGCCCCGTGTTAAGTATCCGACGAACTTGTGTTACAGGTACCAGACAACGGGAAGTATATTTTATACATTTATATCGATCACCAGCACCACACTTAAATTTAAAAAAAATATTATATTAAACATAATCTTATACTTTATACGAGAAGATATTGTATATAGTTATATAATCGGTATTTAGACAACGGCTACTAAATTTCATGGTAATACTTGTAGTATTACCATGAAATTTAGTATGCAGGGAGTTTTGGAGGAGAAAAATCTATCTAGGTAGGTCTTATCCCTTTGAAACTGCGCATTTTTAAGCAATATATGTTTTTTTTTATTTCGTGGTGCAACAATATAGGTAGGTATCAATAATTTCGATTGGCAGCTTGGTATGCGTACCTACGTATAACTTTTGCATTGTTTGGAAACTCGGAATGTGGTGGGTTCGAATCCCGGTAAGATACAATACGATACAATAATTAAAAATAAATATAAAAGAAAAAGAAATAATAAGAATCACAAAAATATTTATTTTTGTGATTCTTATTATTTCTTTTTCTTTTATATTTATTTTTAATTATTGTATCGTTATACTAAAACACCGATCAAAGCTCAGTCAACCAGGTACTATACTTATTACACAGCCGTGACCCAGAAACACAGAAAAAAAACTTAGACCTTTTCATCCGTTATTGGATGATACTGTAGTGCCGGGGACAGTCGGTTTTTTAAATGTCGTATGGTTGCCCAAGCACATACGGAATTCTCACAACACAGTCTGCCAAGTCCAGAGGAACGACTGGTCAATACGTCTGGGGCCAACCATGTGCGGATTTCCTCACGATGTTTTCCTTTACCGTTGGAGCGTCCGTATAATGTACCTACTGGAGATCTGAAAAAGTCTCATTGGTACACGCCACAACCTGGGAATCGAACCAGGGCCTCTAGTCGAGATGCATTCGATAATTTCGACGGCGAAGTTCGAAAACAAAATGTATGGGATTTACATAACGCATCGCAAGCGACATGTCAAATAACGATGACTTATGTCAAATCCCATACATTTAGTTTTCGAGCTTCGCTGTCGAAATTGTCGAATGCATCTCGACTAAAAGCCCTGCACTCACTCTCGTGCGAATCAAACGCTCTACCCAATAGGCCACAGAGCTCTTATCAGATAAATATTGCTAGCAATAAGTCCACTACGTAAGTCCAGTAAGTAGGTACTTACTACTTACGTTAGTATAATATGTATTAGTCAATTTGAGAACAGCGGCACAAATGCACAATCTATGTAAATCAATAAAAATTGGAAATGAATTATTGTCGCCAGCGGTATTTCCGAACCAATGCGAACTTCAAACCTTCTTGAAAAGAGCGTAGTTTTTTTAATGGCCGGCAACGCATTTGTGACTCCTGATGTTGCAGTTGCGGGCATGGGCGACGGTAAACGCTTTTCATCCGGCGGCGATCCTTTTACTCTTATCATAAAAAACCTACTACGTATATCATATCACCTTCGTGTCGCTGCAAACTCATGTTGGAGCGGGAAGCCTGGTGGCCAATGAATACGAGTGTACAGCAACAGCGAAGGCTAGCTCTCCATCAAAGGGAAGTCCTAATGTAAGGTCTCGATCAGTAGCAGAACTTATTTCAATACCTATCTAAGACATTTAACACCGGTATCATTAGTTGGTTCCTCGAGATTTCCTCCACTCGACTCAACCTCAATCCGCGAAAAGCGAAAATTGTATTATTAATTCAAAAAAAATGTCCTCGACTTGAGGAATTTCCTTACGCGAGTCGAGAAATAAACTGTCAAACTTAAGGTACCTCAGGACGTACCTTGAGGCTCTCTCGAGCGTCTATTTTTGATATTTATATCAATTCTTGTTATAAACAGAGTGGAATTATTTGAAGCAATTACGCAATTACAGAGGGATACTTATTTAAGGAGAAGCATGGAGGTTTTCTTGGAGTTTCTGGGATTACCTTTATGAAACTTAACGTGAAAATATCAACATGACAATACAATTTAGGGCATAGATGATAAGTATTATCTTCATCTTATCATCTATGCCCTAACTTGTATTGTCATGTTGATATTTTCACGTTAAGTTCCTATAAAGGTGTCACAATTGACAATGACACTGATGTTAAATTTGATATTTCTTTTTTTTTAACAAATGAATAAAGAATCATTTTGCCAAATTCGGATCGAGTTTTAATGGTAACTATTGGTGTTGACATCAAAAAAATATTTTTCTATGACTATCTATGACGACCCCACCTTCTGGAGGAGCGAAGAAATAAGTAGAAATTACGTTTAAGAATACCATATTCGAGGAACTCCTTAAGGATACCTCAGTTGAGGTTGAGTCGAGGCGGATCTGAGGAACAACTAATGATACGGGTGTTAGTAGCTCGGACAAAAAATATGTCGTATCCGCAAATAAATACATAATAGTTATTGGGTCTTAATTAAACGTGAAGCCAGTGTGAATCCCGATTTATGGACACATCGCTACTGGTACACTCTCGTGACCCCACACATAAACGTTTTACGAAAACAAATGCAGCAGAAGTTACACGTACGTAAATATCTACATGTCGATTCACAAATCACTGGTCAGTAGTCTTGCAGTAGTTCTTAGCTACTAAAAGTTTTATAAAGTTACGCAAATTAAGGATAAATATCTCTTGCTATACAGCAAGCAAGCATAATATAGCAAGAGCTATACAGTTTGTATAAACTATCAAACGTGGGAGATTCATGTTTCGGCACGAATGGCTCGACCTGATTAAATACCACAGCCTCACAGAAACCCAGCGTGAAATAACGCTTGCGTTGTGTTATGCCGAGTGAGTGAGGTTACCGGAGGCCCAAGGAGGGTTGGGGAAGACCAGGAACCCATCAGAGGAGTTACAACTTACAAGTGACTCCCCTGGAGTTGCGAGTGTCCGTGGGCGGCGGACAAACAATACGAGTAATAATCGGACTTTGGCTATTCAAGTAATTTTATTTACTTACACTATGTAGGTACCTTATAACTATATTTTCTTATAAAAACTATAACCCGATTACGCAAAATAATATAATATAGCTTATGTTACTCGGGCTTTTATCTGTTGTCACCTAATTCATTACAATCGGATCAGTAGTTTAGGCGTTACGGTGCATGTATGGTCTATCTATGTAATAATATGTATGTTTGTACATATACTGCCAAAATAATTACCCTTCCTTTTGGCTTCGCCGTAATCGGGTAAAAATAAATAAACAAACTTATTTGTAACTAAGGACCACGAAGACAATTAGTCGTAGTTGAATTGTCGGCTTAATTTGTCACCTTGCCCTCAATCTCGAAACATGCGATGTTTCTTCTGCGATCGACCAGCAGCTGGGCCCTTACCGTGGCTGTCACACCGTAGCCGAGTAGTAGGTTTTCACCGGGTCTGGCTCGAAGGCAGACCCGGTGAACCCGGTTTGCTCCAGATTTTCGGCGTTCGATGGGCATCACCAGCTAAAAAAAAAAAGTTTGGTGTCGAATTGGGGGTTTTTGCCCATGCCCGATCGATTGCGCTTATCCGCTTTTCAATATCTCTAACGGTTACAAAGATAGACTTTTGCAATCACTAGGTTCATTAAGCTCTGTTCATTACTAATTATGTCATGCAGCGGTAAACAATGGACGGTGATAAGCTTAGGGCCATTAGTGGTTAAGTGAAACAACAATGGTATTGTAAGTGAGTCATTTTATTGGTAAAATAACACAATTTCAAATCGTTGTTTTGTCAGGAATCGAGCAGATGGATCGTCTAATGTTAAGCGATTTCCGTCGCTCACGGAAACTCGCAATACCCTACTCTGGTGTTGTAACCTGCGTTCCCAGTCATAAAAATCCCCAACCCCTCTTGGACCTACGGTAAATCCGCACTCACACAGCGATACACAACGCAAGCGTTATTTCATATCGGTTTTCTGTGTGGCCGTGGTATTTACCCGATCGAGCCGGCCCATTCATGCTGAAGCGTAATCCATGACCAGGAACACAGAAAAACTTTATGTTCCTTCGGCGGGATTCGAACCCGCGACCCCCGGCTTGGCCACCAACACATTCAATCAACTGAGCCACAGAGGTCGTCATTACACTTTTGTTTACACACCTGTACCCTAAAGTGTATCTACCTAGGTAACACTGAAAATGTTTAGAAAATGAAAAACGGCTTAATGTTGAAAGTTGTCAATACTTTTATTGTTTTTCGAAGTAATCTCCGTTCCTCTCTACACATCGTCGCATTCGATGGAACCACTGAAAAAAGTAGTGGACCCATTATTCCTTAGGGGTCTCTTCTATGGTATTTTCGTACTCTTTCACCGCATCTTCAGGGCTCGTAAAGCGAATACCTCGAATTTTATCTTTAGTTCTTGGGAATAAATGAGTCACAGGGTGCAAGGTCAGGGCTGTATGGTGGATGACTCATTATCTCGACACCTGCCATAGTCAAATATTCAACAGTCCGTTCGATGGTTAGAAAAAAATCGTGGACTACGTTGGAGTGAAGGATTCATTGAATATCGTGAATTTCAAAGGACGATTATTCCCTACTTAAGCGGTAAAAAAATTCTAACAAAAGGAATGGAAAAGATTAAGTGGATTCATGAGCTATGTCAAGACTGTGAAATAATAGAATTAGGGGAAAAGGGTTGTCCTAAATTTTTAATATTGTATTATAAAGAATATTTTGAGAAAACAAAGAAAAAAGAAAATGACATATCGAATTGTGTTCATCGCAAAAACATATGTGCTTTTCAAAATGTACTCTGTCTGAAAACATGGTATTGTGAAAATGCTAATTTGTTTTAATATCTTTATCAAATAAAAAATTTACTTTCTTAATAAAATATGTCTATTAGAATATAATTTTCTTTAATTTCCCTTTATTCTGTTATAATAAATTAAACCAAGGAGAAAAAATCTACACTATTTAGTTTTTTTATTTGTTCAAAATTTTTTATATTATATTATACTAGCTTTTGCCCGCGGCTTCGCCCGCGTGAAATAGTATTGTTGGAGAAAATTTACTTCGGCGAATAACTCTCTACTTACAGCAATATACTTCTGATACAATATTGAAAATGTTTTTAAGTTTACCCAAAAGATGGTTTAAAATGGGACCCTATCACATCGACACGACATGCGCGATCGTTTGATATACATTTATCGCGCTTGAATATAAATTTTACGATATCTTAATACATATTAAAGACTATTTAAAAAAACCCACATCATAATCCGTTGCGTAGTCGTAAAGATTTAAGCATACATAGGGTTAGACAAAAAAAAGAGACTTTGTAATATACTATGTAATGATAATGATTATACCGAATATAGTAAAGAAAGAAGAAAAGAAAATAACGTTTTGAATTGTGTCCATCACGAAAAGATATGCGTTTAAAAATGTACTCTGTCTGAAAACATGGTATTGTGAACATGGTATTGTGATAATGCTAATTTGTTTTAAAAATTTCATCCAGTAAAAATTTCACTTTTTAATAAATGTGTAATGAAATATAATTTTATTTCATTTCCTTCCACTCTATAATAATAATTAAACCAAAAGAACAAATCGACATTGATATTTTTTCGAGATTTTTTATTTGCTTAAAATCTTTAGTAAAAATTTTACTTTTTAATAAGTGTATATTTTGAATATCATTTTAGTTTAATTCCTTTTTCTCTATAATTAATGGTAATTTGTTTTAAAAATTTTGTCAAGTAAAAATTTCACTTTTAAAAAAATGTGTATTGAAATATAATTTTATTTCATTTCCTTCCAATCTATAATAATAATTAAACCAAAAGAACAAATCGGCATTGATATTTTTTCGAGATTTTTTATTTGCTTAAAATCTTTAGTAAAAATTTAACTTTTTAATAAGTCTATATTTTGAATATCATTTTAGTTTAATTCCTTTTTCTCTATAATTATAATAATGGTAATTTGTTTTAAAAATTTTGTCAAGTAAAAATTTCACTTTTAAAAAAATGTATATTGAAGTATCATTTTATATCATTTCCTTCTACTGTATAATAATAATTAAACCAAGGGGATCAAATCGACATCGATATTTTTTAAATATCGATGACATATCGAAGACATTTTTAATAAATGTCTAAGATTTCATCCTTTCTTCTGTTTTCGAAGAAAACAGAAGAAAGGGTCAGTAAAATCTTTCGTAATCAGTAAAGAGTGAAGTAGTACCACACTGATACACATAAACATGTTGAAGTTGACTGTTGATTATGATTCTATTAAAGAAGTTCGTTACACGAGGTGAACTGATACATATAAATATGTTGAAATGTTTTTATTTTTTTTATTCGAGCTGTATCTTGGCATTCTTCTTTCGAACGAATAAAAAATACAACAAAAGAAATCTGTGTCGATTGTATCCCCTTAGTTTTTTTTTTTAAGGAATAAAAGGAAATAAAAGAAAATGATATTGCAATAGACATTTATTAAAAAGTAAAATTTTGATTTGATAAAACTTTCTAAAACAAATTAGCATTATAACAATACCGTGGTTTTAGTCAGAGTACATTTTTAAAACAAATCTTTTTGTGATGAACACAATTCAAAATATTATTTGCTTTTTTGTTTTTCATAATAGCCAGTATAATATAATATCAAAATTTTTTAACAAATAAATAATCTCTAATTTTTTTTGTCGACAAAAAAACAAAAAAAAAAAAAAAGAAAAAAAAAAAAGTCGATTTTTTTTACCCTTGGTTTATTTAATATTATAGAGTAAAAGGAAATAAAATGATACTCCAATTACATAGACATTCATTTAAAAGTAAAATTTTGACAAAAAATTTTGAACAAATAAATATTCTCTAAAAAATATCGGTGTTGATTTTTCGCCTAGCTTTATTTATTATAGAGTAAAATGATTTAAAGTAAAATGATACTTCAAATATACACTTATCAGAAAGTAATTTTTTTACTAAAGATTTTAAGCCAATAAAAAAATCTCTAAAAAAATATCGATGTCGATTTGTTCTTTTGATTTAATTATTATTATAGAGTGGAAGGAAATGAAATAAAATTATTTTTCATTACACATTTATTAAAAAGTGAAATTTTTACTTGATGAAATTTTTAAAACAAATTAGCATTATCACAATATCATGTTTTCAGACAGAGTACATTTTTAAACGCATATCTTTTCGTGATGGACACAATTCAAAACGTTATTTTCTTTTCTTCTTTCTTTACTATATTCGGTATAATCATTATCATTACATAGTATATTACAAAGTCTCTTTTTTTTGTCTATCCCTATGTATGCTTAAATCTTTACAACTACGCAACGGATTATGATGTGGGTTTTTTTTAAATAGTGTTTAATATGTATTAAGATATCGTAAAATTTATATTCAAGCGCGATAAATGTATATCAAACGATCGCGCATGTCGTGTCGATGTGATAGGGTCCCATTTTAAACCATCTGCATTGGGTAAACTTAAAAACATTTTCAATATTGTATCAGAAGTATATTGCTGTATTTACAATATTGTTCAAAGGCTTATATTCAAATATACAGTTGTTCAGTATGAGAAAATATGCAGCTCTCTGATTCGGAATCTCTTGGTCCCTTTCGATTTCTACTCCCACGACGATATCCTTTAACATTTATTTCTATCTAAATTATTTAGTACTTTAGTATTAATATTAGTACATCACCGGCTTCGCTCGGTGACCGTGAATAAACTGTTGAAATCTTGAGAGTACAAAATGAATATACCGTGGTTAGTGGAGAATACTATTTATAACAACAAAACTTAGAGAATGTTAATTGTATTTCATCACGACTATTATCATTAGATTAATGGGGACACCAATTCCATTCCTAACTATCACTGGAAATTATTTCGACAACAACATCCTATCGATAATAATACATTTGTATCTGTAGGGCCAGTAAGGACCTGCACATCGAAAAGTTTAATAAAGAAAAGTTCATTGACTGATGTATCAATGCACAGGCCAAACCTTTAAGACTAGAAATTTAAAATTTTGCACACGTATTTCTGGTATAGCGTATGCAACCACTAAGGAAGGATTTTTCTAAATTAAACACTCAAGGGGGTAAAATTTTTATCCCTGTATAAATCTTCTTATTCCTTGGACATATTTACATGATACTTCATATGAATTGAGAACGAAAAAAAAAAATTAGTTACGTATTTCAGCGTTTTCTAAAATTTAGTCCCTAGGTGAGTAAAATAGGTGATGAAAGTTTAAAACCTAATTTCACACGGGCGAAGTCTCGGGCAATTAATACTAGTATTGAATACATATCCACGACCTAAGAACATAGAAAACTAGCACCGCCTCCACTTTGCAACTATTGGCCACTGAGCTACAGAGGTCGTCAAATATACATGAGGTTTGCTTTAAAATATATAAATTTTCTATTTTATTTTCTTCTAAAACTGGAGATTTTATGAGGTTCTGCTAAAGAATTATTCCTCGTAGATACACTTTGAAAAAAAGTTCACCTTTATTCCTTATAGATCCACTTTTTAAAAACCAGTGTAGTGCTTCCTAATATGTGGATGACACTAAAAATTTTTAGAACTGGCCAGTTAGAAACATTGCTAATGAAAATTTTTTTTTTTTGAATTTCAATTTTAGAACTCTTTGGTAACCTAATGTATTTAGTATATTGCATTCATTTGTCATTTGTTTTTATGAATTGGTGGCAAATTTAAAACTCTTGTTATACGTGAAAATGAACCTAACGCGAAAAAATTTTCGGTCCATGATTTATTATGACTTTCGTTGTGGGCTTACTCAACAACAAAGCTATGATAGACCGCGATTAGCATTTCTTAATGAAGCCTCATCTCGTGCCACTATTTACAGTTACTGCAGACTGGTATGTCAATCGCTGTTTACCTGTTGTCTTGGAAAAAATTCGACAGCAGTGCCCTCGAAGCAGGATCCTCCCTCACCACGACAATGCTTCAGCGCACTCCGCAAAACGGACTGTTGAATATTTGACTATGGCAGGTGTCGAGATAATGAGTCATCCACCATACAGCCCTGACCTTGCACCCTGTGACTCATTTATTCCCAAGAACTAAAGATAAAATTCGAGGTATTCGCTTTACGAGCCCTGAAGATGCGGTGAAAGAGTACGAAAATACCATAGAAGAGACCCCTAAGGAATAATGGGTCCACTGCTTTTTTCAGTGGTTCCATCGAATGCGACGATGTGTAGAGAGGAACGGAGATTACTTCGAAAAACAATAAAAGTATTGACAACTTTCAACATTAAGCCGTTTTTCATTTTCTAAACATTTTCAGTGTTACCTAGGTAGATACACTTTAGGGTACAGGTGTGTAAACAAAAGTGTAATGACGACCTCTGTGGCTCAGTTGATTGAATGTGTTGGTGGCCAAGCCGGGGGTCGCGGGTTCGAATCCCGCCGAAGGAACATAAAGTTTTTCTGTGTTCCTGGTCATGGATTACGCTTCAGCATGAATGGGCCGGCTCGATCGGGTAAATACCACGGCCACACAGAAAACCGATATGAAATAACGCTTGCGTTGTGTATCGCTGTGTGAGTGCGGATTTACCGTAGGTCCAAGAGGGGTTGGGGATTTTTATGACTGGGAACGCAGGTTACAACACCAGAGTAGGGTGTTGCGAGTTTCCATGAGCGACGGAAATCGCTTAACATTAGACGATCCATCTGCTCGATTCCTGACAAAACAACGATTTGAAATTGTGTTATTTTACCAATAAAATGACTCACTTACAATACCATTGTTGTTTCACTTAACCACTAATGGCCCTAAGCTTATCACCGTCCATTGTTTACCGCTGCATGACATAATTAGTAATGAACAGAGCTTAATGAACCTAGTGATTGCAAAAGTCTATCTTTGTAACCGTTAGAGATATTGAAAAGCGGATAAGCGCAATCGATCGGGCTTGGGCAAAAACCCCCAATTCGACACCAAACTTTTTTTTTTTTTTTAGCTGGTGATGCCCATCGAACGCCGAAAATCTGGAGCAAACCGGGTTCACCGGGTCTGCCTTCGAGCCAGACCCGGTGAAAACCTACTACTTAGCCGTCATCGTCAACTAGGAAGGAGTCCTTGACGATGTACCTGGTCCCGGCAAATAGAGGGCAGGAGGCCCTTGTACCGTCCTCATACCAAATTTTATCGCACACGTTTCGGCCCACCACTATGGTCTTTATGGGGAAAAGCCACCCAGGATCTGCAGTCACGCGAGCCGTGATTTTTCCGTATACCGATCTGTAAATTAAACATAATATGTCTATGTAATGTTGTCTGGTTCTCCTTCATAGAAAAGACCTAGCCGGTATAATAGGTAGGGATTTCGACGAGGGTCTTCAAAAGGTAAGTAAGTGCTAACTGCTAAGAAAAGGCGATAGGAATAGAGCTATAGGAACGCCACACCACTTATATATATACATTTATAACAATACTAGCTTTTGCTCGCGGCTCGGCCCGCGTAAATATACTATCGCACGGGATCATTGTACTTTTTCGGGATAAAAAGTAGCCTTTGCTATTAATTCAGAGCTCAAACTACCAAATTTCATCAAAATCCGTTCATTCATTTTTGTTTTGTTTTTATCTATCCATCCTCACAAACTTTCACATTTATAATAGTAGTAGAATACAAATGCAACAAACATCCTAGAAGTTTAGACTTCAGGCAGCGAGAGAGAGAGAGAGAGGGTTTATATCGACTCTTTTACATTCAATATTCGATTACGCTCGCCCAAAGAGTAAAAACGGGACCTCATCACTGAGACTTCGCTGTCCGTCCGTTTGCCCATCCGGGCTTCCCATACAAAAATGTTTTTCGCTGTTTTTCGCTCGACTAACAGTTGTATAGATAATGCTACGGAGCCCTTCGTGCGCGAGTCCGACTAGCACTTCGCCGATTTTTTTTTGAGAATTTCATTTATGTCCTTAAAAGTTTGTCTGGGGCGAATGGGTAACTCCATCCAGCCCTACGATTTATAAGTCACGACATGCTTGGCAGATGGGCAACATTATTATATGTAATTGACTATTGCTCTACCCAAAAAAGTCACATGAAAAAGTTACGAACCTGGTGTGAAAGCGACCTCGACGGTGTTCCATGACCACATCTCCAGCTTGCAAGGATTTCCCCAACACGACGGAAGTTTCACGTCTCTGCTGCTGATCCACTTCTTTCCTGGAATTATTTAAAATATTTCATAAAAATGTAAATTGTAAAGTCGCCAAAACAAGACAAGAAAAATGACATACAAACCTTAGTCCTAACTAACGAGTAACGGGTATAAGATATCATAAGGATATGCTAAACATGTAGGTATGAGACTTGACTTTGACAGTGCAACATATTAAACAATGGAGGCAATACTAAAATTCAGCACGTACCAGATCCCTTCTTCAGAGACATATAATTGGCCTTCGGTTTAAACCGTTTTGGGTTTCCAGACAAATTATGGGACTATATTGTCCGGAATCCGGAGGACCGGAGAAAATTCAGGGCATTGAAAATATAACTGGATTAATACAATAGAGTTGAAAATAACACACTCTACTGTATTGATTCAGAGTTCGATATACAATGCTCTGAATTTTCCCCGGTATTACGAATTCCGGACAGTATTATAGTCCCGGCCTTACCTTTGCACTGCCGGATTTCGGTCGCCGAGGCGGCCGACAAGGAACACACGAGTACTGCGAACACGAATTGTGACTTCATGGCGAGACCTAGGATACTGACAGAAGTGTCCCGGCTGGTGCTCTGATGGTGAACTGTGTCCTGGGACCATGGGCCTACTCTTATGAATGGGGATCTTAGAGAAATTGGCCATGTCCGTAATCCCGCGACCGCAACCTTATCATCTAAACTTTTGCCTAAATTAGGGAAACCCGCGACGGGTCAGGCTTTCCTGTCGCGACGCGGACTGGCAGCTTGTGGTATCCCTATTCACCGCACTACCGCCCAGAAATAGAGCAAGGGGTTGTCCCCTTACTCCCCTACTATTATTAAAAATATATTTTAAAAATATATTTTTAAAACAAGCTTTTATTTGAATGCGCTAAAAGAATGAAATAATCTTTACCTTTAAAACTTATCTACCAGATGATAGATAAGTTTTCAACAAATCAAGTTAAATAACTTACTAGTTTGATTTGTTCGATTCTCGACAAACTTTTATATCATAATCGTATAAATTGTGTAATGACGATAAATTAAGTTGATAGTAAAAGTTTTAAAGGAAAAGATTATTTTATATTTTTTACCGCATTCAAATAAAAGCTTGTTTTTTAAATATGTTTTTTACTTTTAATTTATTTTTTACTTTTTAGTTATATATTTGGGTTTATATAAAAAACCACTACTTTCATTTGATACCCATTTTGTAGGAGTGCATTAAAAATGAATTGTCGGCCATCTTGGGTGTTCCGCCATGTTGGATTAAGAATGCGTCACTTTATTTTTCAAGTTATTCTCAGCAAGCATATTTATTTAATATTCATATTGTAGGAGTGCATTAAAAATAACTTGTCGGCCATCTTGGGTGTTCCGCCATCTTGGATTTAGAATGACGTCACTTTATTTTTCGAGTTATTCTCAGCAAGCCCTTTCATTTGATACCCATATTGTAGAAACCAGATCGTGTAAAACCTACCACCACACAAGCAACAACGTCAGCAAGATCGTCCAAGGCCCCACACCAGCAAGTGTGCATGCAGGTTGCAAAACTCGACGCGCGTTTCGCCCTGAAACCGGAGCATCCTCAGGAAGTGGACCTGCGAACAAAGTTCGTTAGTTAACTTGTCGGCTATCTTGTATGTTCCGCCATGTTGGATTTAGAATGACTTTACATAGCTAACCATGCATTGTCATCCAAACTAAACATGTATACAAAATTTCAGCTCAATCTGTTGAAGATATCTGCTTCAAAATTGAGTTGCCAAATATTTCACCCGAACAAAAGACATACATTACAAGTTAAATAAAAGTTTGTCAAAAATGCAATGAATACAATTTACTCATTCTAACACGCGCACATGCACGTAATGTATCAGCAATTGCCATCGTAAGCACAGTATAGGAACAGTAGAATAATTTCATACAAACGTGCCGCGATCGGTTTGAATGTGTAATCGGTTTACCTAAGCACGCACATATTTTTTTATCCTGACAGACACACCTCGTTTATCCTACTAATATCAAAAATGTGAAATTTTGTGAGTATGAATGGATGTTTGTTACTCTTTCACGCAAAAACGACTGAACGGATTTTGATGAAATTTGATATGGTAGTAGCTTGAACTCTGGATCAAAACAAAGGCTACTTTTTATCCCGAAGAATTACAGTGTTCCCGTGGGACACTGTATTTACGCGGGCGAGCCGCGGGCAACAGCTAGTGGAAGATAATAAGACGCTCTCTGTGCCGTGACAGATCGCGTAAGTACCGTGATCACACGCATTGAATTACGACCGCTCGCGTTTGCCCGCATTATTTTAGCACTTATTTTGATCATGACTTCGAACAGAAACAAAAAATATTGTAAAAGCTTCTATCTAGAAGCTTTTACAATATTTTTTTGTTATAGGTACATCATACACACAAATACATCATACATCATACACATAAGATATGCATCTAGAAGCTTTGTACTAAATGAATACGCTTACATAAGGATGAGAATTTACTTATCAGTTATATTCATGTGCTAACCATAAAGATTAATGGGTTTCGAATATGGAGAAACGAATAAATCTTATAAGGAATTTTTTCAATATTTAATTATCAATTTTAGATTACAAAATTGCATTTATTAATGTTTTTTAATTAATGCAATTTTATAATTTAAAATTTACAAAAGCCTTTTATTCGTACCTCATTTATGAATTGGTAAAATATTTTATTATATTATAGGAATATAAAAATCATGTGCTGTTCCAAGATACGGAAATAAAAATATTTAACTAAAAAAATATGAAGTAACTACTGTCCTTGTGCCAACGCGAGAGTAGGCAAATAAGTCCCCAGACGGCCTGAGATGTCCTACTGTTCTCTCTTTTACCGTGTCGCCGTAAGGCTGGGACTATATGTTCCGGAATCCGGGAGGTCGGGGAAAATTCAGAGCATTGAAAGTAGAACTCTGCGCTAATATAATATTTATTAAAGCAGAAAACCGAATACACAATTGTCGAGCCAAATGTTAATGTCATATATGACAGCTAGACCGGTGTTAGGCATCATGTATACCGAAGTTTCAGAAAGTGTATAAAACTACCTTTCTTATATCAATGATAAAAATACCAACTTTGAATAAAATATTTTGACTTTAACACTCATGACTTTGATTTTCCACTATGTTGTATTAGCGCAGAGTTCTATTTTCAGTGCTCTGAAATTTCCCGGGACCGATACCGGGAAGATTCGGGATCACATATTCCCAGCCTTGTACGAGTGCAACGGCGCGCGGCGTAGAGCAGGGTAGAAAACTAAAACACAGTTAAATAAAAATAAATATTTAATAAGAGTAACAATATACTTAGGCAAAAGTTTGAAAATCGTGAGATCGATGTTATTGAAAATTGAGGAAACGAAAGCTAAACCCAATGGCCACATTTGTGACTCACTTAATATTCTTAGCCACAATGTATACTGTCATTTTCAAGACTACTGGTGTTCCCTTTATCGCCCACTGCAGGTAGGGTTGCCAGATATAAACTTATCAAACCCGGGACAATTCTAGGACAACGGTGTCGGGTCGTGGCCATAGTAAAAAGTATCTTTTTTTTCATATCAAATTGTTTTATTTTCAAAGGATTTATATTTGTATTTGAAAATGAAAATGTATTTTTAAGCACATACTTTTATTAGACAAGTACGTACTTAGCAAAAAAGAGTATCTAATTAACGCCAGTTATAATTTTAAAATGCAGCTTAGACTTAAAACTTTGGTAGTAAAATAACACGTTAAATATGAATACAATTGAGCATTGATAAGCTATCAATAAATTTAAACTTTGGTAAAAAATTAAAACTATTATAAATTTAATCGTAATAAACTGAATAAAATTAACGATATCTTCGTCAAACTTAGACACGTCAAAATTGATACGAGTCTGCAAGTTCGGACTTGATTTTCTTTGACTGTATAGACTATATAGACTTGAGATTCCATGGATTTACCATGGACATTCGGTTTCGCTCTTTAGTCCATAAACTATTCAGTTGGCTAAATACTCTTTCGCAAAAGGAATTGCTTGTTGGAATTGAAAGAACAAAACAAACTACATTATTTAAAATAGGAAAATTTGTAAAAAAATGTAAAATTTGTAAAAAAAGCTATTATTTAAATTAGTAAAATTTGTGGACGTGTTATTTCAAATGAAATAGGTCCATATTTCGTCGCATGGCAAGTCTTTCGGAAGCGCCTTATATACAGTTTTCAGACATACGAACATATATATAACATAACAGCGGGATACAAGGAGACAATATTAACAGCGTCCTCCATATTATATAATAATATTATATGCACACATAATATTATTACATGCATAGCTGCCTCCCTAGTAGTAATATTTGAGTACCAGCAAATTATGCCCGCTTTTTGTCATACAAAGGTTATTATAAATTTTATGTGTCGTGGTAATATACGTTAACAAATAATATAGTGTTAACTGTTTTAAATTGTTCAGTTATTCAGTTAAACAAACTATGTAGTACTAACTGGGGGGGTATTATGAGGTCTTGTAGCAGTATTACTTTAACATTACTTTTGAATTTCATATAAGCAAACATGATCTCTATTTATATAGACAAAAAGATATTTTTAATTTGCGCGAAATCTAAAAGTAATGTTAAAGTAATACTGCTACAAGACCTCATAATAGGTACCCCTCCAGGAGTGTTTTTGTCTACCTTCTGATTTTCTGTTTTGAATAGGTATATTATATGTAACAGAGTGGAGGACGCTGGGAGCTGTGTCACAGTATATACTAGTACAGCTCCTAACTACTGAATAATTACATAAACTGTACTATTATGTTCTTATGTAATCTGTAAACATTTATATGTATGTGATTGAAAATAAATAAAATAAAAGAATATTCACAATCGTGGGAAATTCAGAAAGCACTTCGCAAGTCAATGCACCTGTGATGTGAATTGAGCTCATTCTGTTTCAACGAGTTTTCCATTACTCCGAGACAATGACTCCATGATGATTAAAACAATTAATTAATTTATATATATATTAGGTCATTACATAATATGAAATTGACGTTTTGTAAAGGAGGAACAGAAAGTCAATTTTTTTAAACATAATATATTTATTTAATCAAAGTATATACCATTGCTATCTATGCACTTTTACCATCTCATAGGTAGTTAATTGATTCCTTTACTAAAAAAAACCATTCGGACAGGAATCAATAAAATCTTTGAAGGCGCTTTGGACTGCCCCATCGGAGTTGAATTTTTTCCCATGCAAGAAGTTATCCAAATTTCGAATAAAAATGGTAATCTATTGGAGCAAGGTCCGGGGAGTACGGCGGATGTCTTAGTCATTCCAATTGAAGCTCCTCTAATTTGGTAGCCGTCTGTTGTGCAGTGAGTGGTCTAGCGTTGTCCTGAAGCAACAGTGGCCTAGAGCGAATGACCAACCTCGGTTGTTTAGCAGCTAGCTTTTCCATCATGATTTGCAGATGCTGGCAATAGACATCTGCCGTAATCGTCTGGCCAGATTTAAGAAAGCTGTAGTGAACGACACCAGTACTAATCCACAAAACGCTCACAAGTAACTTTTTTTGAGTCAATTTTCGCTTGGGGCAGGCTTTCGCTGGTTCGCCAGGGTTCAGCCATTGCGATGAGCATTTTCGATTATCGTACAGGATCCACTTTTCATGACATGTAATGATTGGATTTAAAATCCCTTCATTTTTGTGCCGGTTGAGTAATGTAATGCATCATTCGACGCGCGTTTGTCGGTTTGCTGCACTCAATTCATTAGGTACCACCTTTCAAGCTTTTTCACCTTCCCAATTTGCTTCAAGTGGATTAAAACAGTTTTATCACTAACACCGCAGCCTGCAGCTAACTCGGACGTGGTTTGCGATGGATCGGCTTCCACAATAGCCTTCATTTCTTCATTATCAACTTTGGTCTCGGGCCGTCTACGGGGCTTATTCTGCAGGTCGAAATTTCCAGAACGAAAACGTTGGAACCAAAAAAGCACTGTGTTTTCTTTTGCGACACCGCCGCCATACACATCATTAATCCTTCGAGCCGTTTCTGCAGCACTGGTGCCACGGTGGAACTCGTACTCGAAAATAGTACGATATTATAAGTTTTCCGTTTTGTAAACAGAGTGACGCAAAGAAAAAGCAAAAGAGAAAAAAACAAATGAATTACGGTTTTCAAAATACAAATGCATGAGTAAATAGCGGTATAAATTTGAAATTGGAATTCCTAACCAAAGAAGATATATTTGAGATCAAAGTGGCCAGTACGACAAAATGCCAATTTCTTATGTAAGGACCTAATATTTATTAGTTAAAATGCAGTTCGCACTTTGCACGCGTCTGACTTAAGTTAAAACAAAAACACGACTGTATGAGTGAAGGAGCCAGGACGGGTGGTGAGAGAGGGGGCGGTCAAAGTAAGCACACCTCTCCCGCGCGCCGCCCGCACTCACTTTATGTTGTTACAAAACTAGAAGGTTTTCGGAGTCCGGGACAATAAAGTCTAATTACTTCACACGGGACAGGACGCAAAATTCCGGGACAATCCCGTATTTCCCGGCCATCTGGCAACCCGTCTGCAGGCGATATTAAAATGTTGTTTACTTATATTGCTTTTTATATTCAGCGTCCTTGAATAATAATATAGGTTACATTGTGACAAAACACAACAGTAGGCAGTACAACAGACATATTCCTCGTATGTGAACCGAAATTAATGTCCGTGTAGTCCGAGTTGATGCAGCCTTCTCCGGAGGACCTCGGAGACGTGCTGGCGCGCCATCATCTGCAGGTAGTTCTGAGTCTGCACCAGCACGGAGTAGCACAGCACCTGCCGCCCGGCCTCGTTGTACACCCGCCACTGCAGGTAGCCGCGCTGGTTCTACAAACAACTAGCTTTACAGGTTCTTCAAACATGACAACAACTAACTTTACAGGTTCAGCAAACATTCCAACAACTAACTTTACAGGTTCTGCAAACATGCCAACCACTAACTTTACAGGTTCTGCAAACATTCCAACAACTAACTTTACAGGTTCAGCAAACGTTCTAACAACTAACTTCACAGTTTCTGCAAATATTCCAACAACTAATTTTTCTGCAGCAATACAGAATATTCACTAATTTTGCTTTCTGAATTTTTCTTGGAAAATAAACGTTTTCGTAACTTTGAACGCGTTTTACACGCGTCATCATAACTACTAAATATTTTTAAATAAAACAAAAACTAGTGTATCTCTGTATACATATTATCTAGATACGTGTAAAATCACGGTCCTTAAGAAATAAAACTGATCAGTAACATAAGTATGGTATGCAAAATGCTTACACTCACTCTCAAAGACTGTAAGTTACTTTACAGAAAGTTCTCTACGAATAGCTCTACCATAATAACGCAATTAAAAGGTCATTGTTGTTATTTATTCTAACAAATCACATCAGTATGTTGACCAAGCTGAGTTAGTTTTTGCATTAACAGCCGAAAAAATACGCTGATTGATTGCAAATATTTTGTTGTAAATGCTAATGTTGACCTATGGCAAATAACATTAGCCGAATTTATTTGTTCCGAACGACACTGTGTTTGTCGACCCTATTGATATGGCGATAAGGTTGAAAGTGTCCGCGACTGTTAGCAATGTAAGCAGGTAATAATTCCGTGCCCGGCCAGTGTTCGGAGACACGCACGGAATGTTAAATAACATATAGTCGCGTTTATATAAATTTTGGATTTGTTTACGTACTCAGATTGTTACTCGCTACTTTCTGCGCACAAAGGGAAATCCCGCCGGAACCGTAAATATTTCCATATTTCCGCTACAAAAAGATAAAGAAGCCTTCGGCCTTCCTATATCTGTGCTAAATTTCATCGAAATCGGTGCAGTAATTTCGGAGCCTGAATAAACAAACATACAAACAAAGAGATATTTCCTCTTTATAATATCTATTAATTATCAGTATAGATAAGGTTAATTGCAAGGCAAGGCAAAAGGCCCATAGTATTTGTGGCGGACCAATTAGCGCCACAATCCTGAATCGCGCTATCGAAGTTTTTTAAGATCGGCGCTATATATACAACATCCGAAATACATACAAGTGTGCTTTGACCTGACCGAGCATGCCATCTCGCTCGGTCGAAGATCTCGCTTTTTGGGGCTTGCCACTATATTCCCACATATTTATTTGCCTTTCTGAATTCTCTGTCAATTTACCTACAGTCTATAGATCATCTTACGGCTAACACCAACTCACCACACCAAGAAGGTAGCACTTCTTCATAATTATTATATACCTTTAGCGACGTTGAGAGTGAAATGTCAAGGTCGCGTCAAGGTTCAGGATATAACGCCGTGGAAAATTGGAAAATTTACGTTTATTTTATCCCCTGCCCCTACCTGGGTGCGCCCATGTCGGATGCTACTTATACTTATTACAAAACAACAGAACTTTCTAAAGTACGGCTCATTACATAGGTAGCGCTAGGTGTGCAAACTTAAATTTTTCTATTATTTTTTGATGTGATGCTTTTAGGCACGATGAGAGTATTTTTTGATTTTAAATGATGGATAAAGTTTCACTCTGCCACGTGTACTGTAGACGTTTTTTTTTTATAAAACTAGTGTCTAGTAATTGCTAATTTAATCTCAGACGCCAGGGCGACCGTATAACAGCACATGGTCTGCTGACTTCAAGGTATATAATTACTTATGAATCATAATAATAATTGAATATAATTACTCGGCATATTACGCATAACATAATGGAGATTACAGATTACAGTGCAATTACATTAATCGTTGAAAGCTGTTATACACCATGTGCATAGTCATGACGTTAGTTTTTCCAGCAATAACAATATTGTATTGGTAGCAAAGTCATGGTTTATGTACGAACCTTCCTTCACAACCTTCGGACTTCAAAGACGCGTTCTTCTTTTACAAAACTATCAATGTAAGTTCTAAGTAGTTACTTAAAAAAATTAAAACCGACTTCCAAAGTAAGAATGCACAAAAAAGTATGAAATAAAACTTATTTTCTAAATAATTCCCCTTTTATATTCGTCTAAAATTTCAACTATTTCTCTACTCAATCTTCTTATTTTTGAAGTCGGTACCAGCCCGAACAACATCCTGATAAAACAATCTATATATATAAAAGAAAGTCGTATTAGTTACACTACTTATTACTCAAGAACGGCTAAACCGATTTGGATGAAAATTGGTGGGGAGGAAGCTCAGGACGAGGAGACGGACATAGGATAAGCATAGCACTTAAGTGCCCCACCGATCCTGTCTGTCTGTATGTTCGCGATAATCTCAAAAACTACTGAAAGGATTTTCATGCCGTTTACATTTACCGACAGAGTGGTGCCTTAGGAAGGTTTTGGTCGATAATCATTTGTTAAGGTTTTGTGGAAATTGTTTGATTTATAAGTAAATTGTTGAAGGTGTCGGAAAAAATCAACCCGTCTGGGAACTTTTATCGAAAACGATGCCTAACCTAACCCGTTGGAGATAAATAACAAAACAATGTATGGTGGGATTGTTATCTTTTATAAGTCTATAAAAAGTCCGCGATGGCATAGATACGTCTAACGTTTAAGGATTAATAAGAACTTAGAATGGGTTACAATACCCATTCTAAGTTTATCAAAATGATCTGAAATAATATGGTATTTTAAGAAGCTATTTAGACGGATACAATTTAATTATCCTTATCTAGGAGATTATCTAGGAGCTGTCTTAAAATTAAAACGTACATGTGAAAATTTATTATAAAGTAGGTATATATTTTTACTCTGTGCTATGACTTTATTGCAGGTATACTTGCTAAAGAAGTTTTTTGCCACGAACACTCTCCCACGCGGGCGAAGCTGCGGGCAAAAGCTAGTATTTTATAGAACTCACATTCAAGTTGGCTGGTACCGACTTCAAAATTATGAAGATTGAGTAGAGAAATAGATAAAGTTATAGACAAATTTAAAATGAGAATTATTTAGAAAATAAGTTTTATTTCATACTTTTTTGTTCATTTTTATTTTGCAAGTCGGTTTTCATTTTTTGTAAAAAAAAAAATATTTTTTCTTATTTTAATTATATTATTATTACCACATTTTAAGAAAGATATAAATACAAACAAGCCTCCGCTATTCTCACTCTCTCAGCAAAACAAACTCAAGCGTTATTTTATGTCAGTTTTCTGAGAGGGCGTGGTATTTCCCCAAATAAGCATTACCGATCTGTG
The DNA here is from genome assembly GCA_037179445.1 of Phengaris alcon alcon. Lineage (NCBI taxonomy): Eukaryota > Metazoa > Arthropoda > Insecta > Lepidoptera > Lycaenidae > Phengaris > Phengaris alcon. Next base: position 1,461,567 of record JAYRCH010000228.1, read on the forward strand.
GACCTACTAAACAATCACCAGTGAACACCTTATCTGGAGCGAACTTCGAGTATTTCTTCCTTCTGAGTTTGATTTAAAATTTCATTGAAATACTGTTTTTTGTTAGTTTTTTTTAAATCGCGTATCTTTTTGGAGTTGAGGACTGAATTATGCTTGACTTAGCCCCAACGGAGATTGCCAGGGCACTCGAAATGCGAAGAAATGGTCAAACCTACAGAGTGATATCCAGAGATCTTCGTCGACCAGTTTCAACGATCCATCGCAGTATCCAACGGTTCAGGGAGACCGGTACTTATGTGAGAAGAGCAGGACAAGGCAGAAAAAGACGCACTTCGAGTAGGGATGATAGTTTCGTTCGGCTTCGTGTACGTAGGAACCCCCGTTTGACGGCCGTCCAAGCCCGACATTAGTTACAAGCAGTGCGGGGTGTAACCGTAAGTGAGCGTACGGTACGAAGAAGGTTCGAAGAAGCTGGTTTGGGTTCATTTGTGGTCCGCCAAGGCTCCAAGGCTCGAGGTAAATCATCGTAGAAACAGGTTAACTTTTGCTCAGGAACATCGACTTTGGAACGCGGACCAATGGAGTAAGGTATTGTTTAGTGATGAGTGCAGAGTTCTCTTAAATCAAATTGACGGCAGGCAAAGAATATACAGACACAAAGGAGAACGATACATTCAGACAAATTTTGAAACTACAGTTGCATACGGTGGTGGATCAATAATGGTTTGGGCGGGCATTTGTTTGGGAGCTCGCACAGACTTGGTAGTGATTGACAGAGGGAGTCTGACTGCAGACCGCTATATCAGAGAAGTTTTAGAAGAAAATGTCGTACCGTTTGCCCGATATAACGGTGACGATTTTGTTTTTATGCAGGATAATGCTCGGCCGCATACCGCTCGGGTAACTCAAGCTTATCTTAATGATATAAATATCACTGTTATGGAGTGGCCGGCGAGATCACTGGATATGAACCCAATAGAGCACGTTTGGGACTTGCTGAAAAGAAAAGTTAAGTCCAGAATTCTAGCTCCTGCTAACGTGGGTGAACTGCTAATCGCCGTAGTTGAGGAATGGCGGAGACTATCCCAGGAGACCATCGATAACATCATTCTCAGTATGCCTAGACGGGTAGAAACTTTAATAAGAGCACGTGGAGGAAATACGCGATATTAATCACTATTTTTCTAATTTAATTAATTGTTATTTTAATATTAATTTTCACTTTTCCCGGTTACATGAAAAGTTCAAAAATGTACCATTTTTCACAAATAGCCTTTACTCGCAAAATCTGTTCTTAATGTGATCTGATTTTAAGTAAAACAAATGAAACTTTAAATAACGAAAGAAGTGTAGTAAGTAGATTTTAAAATAAAACCATATTTTTTTAATTATGGACCTTTTTTTGTGTTCCGCTAAATATGCCGGTGTGTTTATAAGGAGTCAGGAGTTCTGTTCAGTACTTATGGATCCAGGGAATAACTTGGTGCAAAATCTTACTTTTCTTTCTTAGCATATGCTTAGACTACTTCAGAAAAAGTCAAAATCACCATAATATGTGTCCATATAAAGTTCTCTACTTTGGTGAAAACTAGACTAACTTGGGATTATACAATATATACCCTTTACATCACACATAATTCATGTTTTAAACAATTATAGAATTAGGTATTTACAATTAATGTATTTATTGAAAAGAAAGGAAGAAAGTACCTTCATTGACAAGGATTCGCTCTTCCTTTTGGGCTCACCTATTTTAGACGAATCTCTCCCGGACTTCTTAGATAACAAATTACAAAATTTTAATGAAACTTTAGACCGCCTCCTCCAAATTAACTGTCACATGGCCTTTACCCTAATCCGTTTTTGCATTTTCGTACCTAAATTGACATATGTCTTACGGTGTTGTCAACTGTGGAATTTCCCTCAACTTCTCAAACAGTTGGATGATACCATAAGACAAACGCTCTCCACTATTTTGAATACAAATTTCGATGACCGCGCATGGACTCAGGCAACGCTTCCAGTTAGGTTCGGTGGCCTGGGTGTTCGAAAGCCCTCTGACATATCGCTTCCGGCCTTCTTGTCCTCAGTCCACGCGAACCATAGTTTTATCTCCAAAATACTACATCACCCATCCTACTCCAATACAGTTACCTTTCTGGACGAGGCCAAGGACGCCAGGAGCGTAACTAGTGCTTGTAGCGAATTGCCTGACAATACTTTTTCCCAAAGGCTCTGGGACGAGCCACTCTGCAGACTGGTACGGAATAATCTTCTTAATACGTCCTCCAGTCCTGTGGAGCAGGCTCGCCTCTTAGCTGCGGAGAAGTGGGAGTCGGGCCTTTGGCTACAAGCATTACCGTCACCCAATACGGGCACATTGCTGGATCGAACAGCTTTCCGGTTAGCCACTTCCCTGCGTCTTGGCACCCCCCACGTCGTCCCCCATCGCTGTGTTTGTGGTGCAAATGTGGACAGCCTCGGACACCACGGGCTGTCCTGTCAACGAAGCGCCGGCCGCATCTCCCGACATCACTGCCTGAACGATCTCATCCGTCGGGTCTTGTCACCGCCGGAGTGCCAGCTGTGCTGGAACCCTCTGGTTTGGCGCGCGACGATGGAAAGAGACCAGATGGTATGACCCTGGTCCCTTGGAGAGTGGGACGGGCTCTTGTATGGGACGCTACTTGCGTCGATACACTTGCTCCGTCCCATGTCCAGGGCACATCGAGTTCTGCAGGTGCGGCCGCCAATCAGGCGGAAAACCTCAAGCGGCGCAAATATGAGAACCTTAGTCCCCACTAAGGTTCTCATATTTGCGCCGCTTGGGGTTGAAACCTTAGGTACATGGGGTCTGGGTGCGCACAAACTTTTCGGAGAAATCTCCAAAAAACTCATTGAGGCCACCCGAGACCCCAGAGCTGGCACCTACCTGGCCCAAAGAATAAGTATCGCAATCCAGCGAGGAAACTCTTTGAGCCTTCTAGGTACTCTGCCTGGTGGGGACGACCTGGGAGATTTCTTTGTTTTGTAGCATTTTAAGTTTTGGAGTAGTTATTTTTTTTTTAGTACTAATTTAAAATGTTTATTAAACTCACTAATACTACAATATGATATACATTTTATCAGTTATGATAACAAAATCAATTGTACCATAAAAGTAGGTACGTACTAAAAAAAAAAATAATAACTACTTCAAAACTTAAAATGCTACAAGTATTAGTACTTACCTACTTTTATGGTACAATTGATTTTGTTATCATAACTAGTTTACAATTCTTCTTTTTTAATATTGTAATGTATTTATTAGTTAAAAGCATAAATATTGTACTTAAAATTGAGAATCAAAACTCGGGATGATTTTTACCCGACTGTCATTTACTATAGTTATTGTGTTTTTTTTTTATTAAATTCAATACTGAAACATAACAGTTTGGCGCTAGGAGTCGCCTGAAAAGGAATGTGAAATTTAAAATGAAATCAAACTTCGATGCAAATAGAATGAAACTATACTACGTTAAAAGAGGTGGCACTCCGAATAAAAAAAAGAGTTCCAAATTCAAAATTATACCTTAGCTTCTTTACGTACTAGCGTCAAAAGTGCAATTGTTTATCTTTTTTATTTAACTCAACTAACTTCACTCCATATCTTATTGCTAACTTCATATCCATACCCTCCATACTCTAGCGCCACTAGGGCCAGTTTTGGAACTATTATTTAACTACTTTTGTCGGAGACTTTTTAGCTTTCTGCCTTATAGAGATAGTCCTCCTTTCCTCTACCCCCATGCATGGTAGTGTGGCTTGTAAGTTATGTGTGCGTTATAATTCAGAGGTAGTGTGGTGTATGTGTCTCATAATTTTCATGTGTTATATGATATGTGTTACCAAGGCCATGGCCTTGGTGCCCAGTGCCCAGGCCTTGGTGTCCGTGCCCAGCGACATGTCGCTGGGCACGGACATGACGCTGGTGAAGGAGGTGATGGCGTCGCTCTGCACCGGACATGTCACTGTCTCGCACGGCTCTGGAACAACACACATATTCATTTATTATTTATTTAACCAAAATATAAATAATTCATTGAATACAATTTTGTATTCAATGAATTATTTATATTGAAAAATTATTTTATATTTATTTTATATTGAATAAAAACTGAACAATCAACAATCAACTGAACAATCAACTGAACAATATGAACTGAACGTCAGAGCAACAACAATATGTCTCGAAATTTTTAAATTATTTCTTAATATTTATTGCGTTATACTTGTATAAAACAATACCAATTACGTTTGGAACACCACAGAAAATTCTACGAGTAATTTTCAAGATTTGCCAACGCCTGGACCCCGACTTATTTTACCGACCGGATTACTATGGAGCAGTGAATGGCTTGGAACGGCCCAAGTTGAGTAAACGGTGTTTCCTACTTACACCCCAAATACACACTGGATGTTTTGTTGGACACCATAACATCGATGTACGCGGTTGGAGTAGTGAATGGACTAGGACAGCCCTAGCTCAGTAACCAACAACGGTTCCTAGTTACACCTTGTTGGACACCGTAACTTGCGATCGGAGCTATCAAGGTGAATGACCAAACAAGCACCATTAGAAGGAGGATAATATATTTTAGCAGTTTGCACCCCAAGAGGTTCAAGGTTTTTTTATATTAGTTAAGCAATTTTTTAATTTTTGTCTATAGTTTATTCTATTATATAAGTTATCGTTTATGGTTTATCTTTATCAACCTATGACAAGCAGCCAGGATGCAGGGACCTCCACTAATATTTCGACCGTGTCCTTTGGAAATCTGTTGCAATGCTCCCACTGTTCCCGATATTTTAAAAGCCAGCGGGGTTTGAACATCCACGTAGGCAAATGCCACAAACAGCTTCTAACACTCATTCCCCCAATAACCAATTCACTTCCGAACCCAATTTATCAAACAAATTTCTGTCAAGAAATATCGAAATTTAAACGTTTTATACCAGTTCTAAGACGGATCCCTAGGGGTGCCAGAGTGACTGTAGCCCAGAAGCTTGCCGAGACGATACGCCACACAGTGCTGGAGAACTCGAGGCAAGCCTGGGAAAATCTACTCACCTTTCCCTATCGTTTTCTGCATATGACTAGAGATCCGCTCAACAATGCCTCCCTCACTTCAAGAATCAAAAAGAATTGTGTTTCGGACATTAACCTCAACCCAAATTTTTCTTCACATTCCACGGTCAAACATAACATCGTGAAAACTGTGGAAAATAAAATAAGTGAGGGAGACATTAAGGGTGCAGCGCGGCTCCTGTTTTCCAATGACACGGTCGCCCCCGACTGCCCACAAACCCTCATCGCCCTGCAAAACAAACATCCATCACAATCAAATCCTTTCGCAGTTTCCAATGACGCATTACCACCACTACAAACGTCGACAGACAAAGTACGCGGAGCCATCATGTCCTTTCTTCCGGGTTCAGCTGGCGGCCTCGACGGTCTCACCCCTCAGCATCTGAAGGACCTCACCAGCGGTTGCTGCGGGGAGGCCGGCGAAAAGCTCCTGCATGAACTTACGAATCTGTGCAACCTGATGCTACGTGGAGGGGTCGCATCAGATATCGTAGACATTCTGTATGGAGCTAACCTCTGCGCCTTGAGGAAGAGAGATGGTGGCATTCGTCCGATTGCTGTCGGCTCCACATACCGGCGCCTTACAGCCAAACTAGCTTGCAAATCGGTAACTTCCCTCGCGTCATACTTCCAGCCAAAACAGCTCGGTTTTGCCTGCAAAGGAGGTTGTGAGGCCGCCGTTCACTCTTTCAGGACAGCTATGCACAATCAAGGCGATGATGTGTTTCTGAAGGTCGATATCAAAAACGCTTTCAACTCAGTTGACCGAGGCGCCTTGTTGGCCCAAATTAAATCTAAAGCACCTGCCATTTTACCATTTATGCTCCAGTGTTACAACGACCCCACCAAACTCATTTACAAAGACCACCTCATCTCATCCGAAGTGGGCTGCCAACAGGGCGACCCTCTAGGTCCAGCAATCTTCAGCCTTGCTATACACCCGTTCATCGAGCTTCTAAATTCGAAATTTAATGTTTGGTATTTGGATGATGGGACCCTTGGAAGCGATGCACCCACTATCAGACTTCCGCACTCTGATCCGCGAGTTCCAAAAAATAGGTCTGCAGCTGAACCTAGGTAAGTGCGAACTTTTTGTGCCAGACAGTTGTGGGGATAGAAACGCGATTATATCCAGCTTTAAAGAAATAGCTCCACAACTGTCTGTCATTGACAAGGGTTCGCTCTTCCTTTTGGGCTCACCTATTTTAGACGAATCTCTCCCGGACTTCTTAGATAACAAATAAAAGCGGAGAAGTGGGAGTCAGGCCAGGCTACAAGCATTACCGTCACCCAATACGGGCACATTGCTGGATCGAACAGCTTTCCGGTTAGCCACTTCCCTGCGTCTTGGCACCCCCCACGTCGTCCCCCATCGCTGTGTTTGTGGTGCAAATGTGGACAGCCTCGGACACCACGGGCTGTCCTGTCAACGAAGCGCCGGCCGCATCTCCCGACATCACTGCCTGAACGATCTCATCCGTCGGGCTCTTGTCACCGCCGGAGTGCCAGCTGTGCTGGAACCCTCTGGTTTGGCGCGCGACGATGGCAAGAGACCAGACGGTATGACCCTGGTCCCTTGGAGAGTGGGACGGGCTCTTGTATGGGACGCTACTTGCGTCCACCTCGGGGGCACCTCGAGTTCTGCAGGTGCGGCCGCCAATCAGGCGGAAAACCTCAAGCGGCGCAAATATGAGAACCTTAGCGGGGATCTCATATTTGAACCGTTTGGGGTTGAAACCTTAGGTACATGGGGTCTGGGTGCGCACAAACTTTTCAGAGAAATCTCCAAAAAACTCATTGAGGCCACCCGAGACCCCAGAGCCGGCACCTACCTGGCCCAGAGAATAAGTATCGCAATCCAGCGAGGAAACTCTTTGAGCCTTCTAGGTACTCTGCCTGGTGGGGACGACCTGGGAGATTTCTTTGTTTTGTAGCATTTTAAGTTTTGGAGTAGTTATTATTTTTTTAGTACTTACCTACTTTTATGGTACAATTGATTTTGTCTCAGTATGGTGATGTTTAAATTAGTATGAATAAATATAATATTTTTTATATTGAAAAATATATACTGAAAAATTATATACACCACACGGATACGCCAATCCAAGTTGCTGTCTTAGTCTGTCAAGTAGCTTTTCCAACCTATCAGACAAAAACAGCAACATGGATTAACGTATCGTTAGTGGTAAATATTTTTTATTATGGGCCAGGGACTAAAGACCCCCGGGGCAGCTGAGTTTTGTCTGTTGTTGTAAACAAAACAACTTCTCGTAAAGGGTACAACACAAATGGCGACAAGTACGACGTAAATATATAAACTAAGACTTAAAATTTGTTTGCAAATACGTATATTCGTATACACGCGTAGTACCGCACACGAAAAGCGCGTAGACACGCCGTGTATAACGCCAGTAACGACGTGTGCATACAACACGATTCACGCCGGCTTCACGTTTAATTAGGACACAATAACTATGACAGGACAGTTTGAAACTTTGTCACCTGCTGACACTTATTTACGGACAAGACAATTTTTTTGTCCGAGCTACTAAAATTCTCAAAATAGATAAAATAAGTATTCAAAGTTTTGATACTATACACATATTTAATACACATCCATGGCCCAGGAACGTTGAAAAATATTCGTACCCGCGACCTCCGGCTTGAGCGCTAACCGCTGAGCCACAGAGGACTACTAATGGGGCAGCCTTTGCGAGCAGTATCACTGGGGTTGAAGTCTTTTCTTTCGAACGAACCGAGGGCCCCATTGACGCATGATATACCATATAATATATCATGCGTCAATGGGGCCCTCGGTTGGTCCATGGTCCTACCTTAGGGGTAGGACCATGGACCAACCGAGGGGCAATTGGGGCAGCAGTAAATAATCATGATGAAATCTTGAGCAATAACGCTGAGAACAATTGAACGACAACTAGTTTCTCACAGATGACAATCGCAGAACAAAGAATGATGAATGAGGAAATATTACAGCAGGAATACAAAATGTAGAGTGGGAGATGGTCATACACTATAATGTCGTGCTCGGCGCACGCCCGCACAGCACGCGCGCACGTGGCGTGCACCGTAGCCAGGTAATGACAGTATCTACCTCAAAATTGCCTTTTGCGTGGAGGGCACACCTCCATAGAATTATAGTTTTAGACTCGCCGAAGCTAAATATGTAACTCAATACTGACAGTCAGCTCGTATTTTTCAGTTATGGCACATTTAACTTTTAGGGAATGACATACAATGCAACAACATCTTACATTTTTTTTTTATAAAAAAATATTTTTTATATATATTTTTTTTTAACAAGTTAGCTGTTTTAAAAATATTTATTTTTTAAACAGCTAACTTGTTACTTGATCCAAAAATGTATGTTTCCGTATTCAGTGACCCCATATTAGTATAAAAATTTAGCATTGAATCAAAAGGCATGAAAAAATCCTTTTTATTGTAGAACACAAAAACTTAGATAAAATAATAATATATATGGACGCTTGCAAGTTCCACACCACGTCAATCTGGTCCCGTGCTAAGTTCTCGAAAAACTTGTGTTTCGGGGACTAGGCAACGTAAATATTTTTTTTTTTTTTTTTATTATTTACTTATATAGTAAGTATAATATACTATGTACTATATGTATACTAACATTTGTTATATAGGTTACATTGAAAAAATATATATTTTTTTAAAAGAACATTTTTCCATCTTTTTGCAAAAAGAAGGCCCCGTGCGAGTTTCTTACAGTTCTTCACGCCGGGTTAGTTCCCGAACCGGTGGTAGGCATCACGTAGGCGGAGGGACAATTCCGTGAGTGTTATTTAATAATCTATATGGAAATAAAACTTTTTCGATTTTTTAATTTTGATACACATCCATGACCCAATAACACAGAAAACTTTTTTGTTCCTCTGACGGGATTGGAGCCCGCGACGACCGGCTTGAGCGGCACGCGCATCGGCGCGCTCAACCAGTACAACCGCCAAGTATAATATTAAGCGGCCGTAACTATCTTTTCTCGAAGCATATCGCGGCTTTCTCGTGCCCCCATATTTTCGTTTCTAACAAAGCTAGCGGTCTGATTTTTTGTCGCAGAGAAGTCGTTAGCGGCACAAGCTATTGTTTTAAATTGCATAAAAATCGAGTGCATAGTTTAGGGAGCCATATGAGCCTCAGAGGTCGTCATAATTCATACTTAAGATTTTATTGAAGCAGGCTGTAAGTCGATTCTGCTAATTAAATCTTACAATAATACAGTTTCGATGCAGTCTCATTAAGTTAAAACAGCAAAATTGTTTTCTCATAAACGTCAAACCAACGTTTAACGCATTTTTATTGATCCAAAGTTCAAAAATCTTATTATGATATCATCATTAATTTATAATTCATTGTTAGTAAATTGCAAGTCTTAAGTTGTATACGAGAATTGGAGTTTTTGCAGGTTATTAATAATTGTATATTAAATGTGTAATAAAGAAAACTTTTTTATTACACATTTAAAAGTTTATTAAGCTAGTAAGCTTTTGCAGCTCCGCCCGCGTAAATACAGTATCCCACGGGAACACTGTATTTTTTCGGGATAAAAAGTAGCCTATGTTTTAATCCAGAGCTCAAACCACACCAAATTTCACAATAATCCATTCAGTAGTAGTAGTACGATAGAGTGTGACGTACTCTACATCCATTGTTATTTGTAACAAGCGAAAACGATGCGCAGACGCATACTAATCTGTTCAAAGGCTTTGTGTCAATGTGTCGCGGAAACCGCCATACTCAATGTCCATATAAGTGTCACTTCCACGCGGTGTTTTGTCTGTATTGTAATATGTTCATACTAGCTGTTGCCCGCGGCTCCGCCCGCGTAAATACAGATTCCCACGGGAACACTGTAAACTGCACTGTACTTTTTCGGGATAAAAAGTATCCTGTTTTAATCCAGAGCTTAAATTACTACCAAACCAAATTTCATCGAAATCTGTTTAGTATATTTTGCGTGAAAGAGTTAACATTTATAATATTAGTAGGATATGTATGTATTCATGGGTTTGCATAACCACTACAAGAGCCGTTCTGCAGACCATCACACGTTGTGTAAGCCTTCTGCTAATAATTGATGTTGACACAAAGGCCAGTATAATATTAGGTAATACATTTAAATGTGAATGTTCAATATTAATTAATTTATAGAATTTTATATATTTTCGATACTTGTGATTATTATTAATTAGGAATATGTACGGTAAAACCATGTTGTCAATTGCCCTCGGCAGTCTTCTTTATTCTGTGGAAATGACAGACGATGTATGAAAAACAACGATTGCCGAAAGACGTTGAGGTCGTGGTCGTCCTGTACTTGCATATCTTGTAATCTTTATAGTCTACTTATTCACGGAGTTATGATGTGGAAAATCTACTTAAGATAATTTTATAATTATCTTATTTATATTATTCCTGTCAAATATAATTTGAATTTTTATTATCCACAATTATTGTGTTAAAATATAATACTTATTGTAATTAGTATGACAAGTGACGACAGTGAACCTGAACACCAATTCTCGTATTTAACTTACACTTTCAATTTACTTTCAATGAATTATCAATGAAATCGTATTGATATCATAAAATGATTTTTTGAGTTTGGACCAATCAAAACGCGTTAAACGTTGGTTTGACGTTATGAGAATACCAATTTGCTGTTTTAACATATAAGAGATTGCATCGAAACTGTAGGTATAATACAGCATTTTTCTGTATTTTTTTTATTACATAAATGAATAGTGCTCTGAAAAATAAGACAGTTTACTAAAGGAATACTATACTAAAAATCAAATATTTAAAAGATATTGCGGATTACTTGAAGCACTTTTATGAGCCTCGTGAAAACGCCCCTTGTAATAGTCGTACAAGTAGGTGACGTCACACGCTACTAATGTTGCTACGAAATGTATGGCAATATGCACAAAATTTCTGATATCTAGAGAGATATAAATACCATAGTAAATATGCTTGTATTTGATGTAAATAAACTAATTATGTAGGTTTTTTACACTCGTTTTGTAAAAAAATATTACAACTTTTTTGTGACAAAATGCAAAATTCTTTTTACTTTTATCAAGTTGCAATACCTAATTATTTCTTAATTAATTAAAAAAACTTAATATGTACATGTAGGAAAATACCCAATTGTAAGATTTAACTAGCAGAATCGACCTACTTATGATAATTAAAATTTATTAATAATTATTATCCTTGTAACACGACCACAGGTAATTTTCCTCAAATGCTATATTTTGTAAAAAAATTCGATTACATATATTATGTGGTTTATTTCCAGGAAAGTTACGTAATAGGGATACATTGACAAAATTATGTGAAAAAAAGGAGTTTACCCGCAAGCGACATTTATCAATACCTACTCTTTTTCCCTGAAAACTTTTGTCTCCTAAAAGACTATTTGCCGGCTACACAGAAACCATACACTTTACACCTACACCTTAAGCATTATACAGCCAGATAGGTGCTAACCACACATTATTGATTATACAGCAGTTTTACCAAATCTCACAATTAATTTATCTATAATATTATTCTGTCCTATAATATATACTTACAAAATTTATTGTAGACTTCTCAAGTCGATATAAAAGTTCAATATCCTAATTTAATTGAAAACAAGAAAATAAGAAGCCCTGAAAATAACCATAAAAATCCTTCCCTCTAGGAAACCCCTGCAGAGATTTGGCAGAACCCCTAAGTTGGCAACACTGTTAATCAGACAGATATAGGTACTAACTATTATTAACTCTTGCTGTTTTCTCTTGGTTTCCCTGGGCGTCGGCTATGGCTTATCAACAGCTCGGCCGCTCGTTTGCACTCACCGGGCGTGACGGGCGGTCGCGCGTGGATGTAGTTAATGTTGATGGTGACATCCTGGTCCAGCTGCCGCGACACGAAGTCTGAAACAAAGTATTTTATTGCATGAAACCATAGACCAAATAAAAAAATGCGAGGACAGAGTTTTTTGAACAAAAACAAGGCCGGTTTTTTATGTATGTAGTGCGCGTGTAGTTACACACTACATACACACAAAAACCGGACAAGTGCGATTCGGACTCGCGCACGAATGGTTCCGTACAACACAAGCAACAGCAATCACGTTTGTTTTATGGGAATATAAATATTTATTTTATTCTGATTTTAACCCCCGACGAAAAAGAGGGGTGTTATAAGTTTGACGTGTCTGCATGTCCGTGCCATCGTAGCTTCTAAACGAAAGGTCCAATTTAGATGCTTTTTTTTTGTATGAAAGCTGACATGATCGAAAGTGTTCTTAGCTATGATTCATCATCATTAGCTCACTCACTGGCTGATAATACGGGGGTTATCTAGTTGATGACGATGTGATAGCGGCAAAAAACTGTCTAGCTAGTAACTAGACAGACAGCGAAGTCTCAGTAATAGGGTGCCGTTTTTACGCTTTGTGTACGGAACCCTAAAAACCACACTCCTTGATCTAAGTATGAAACTCGTTTAAAAAATAGAGGGACTGAGACAATTGAAGCGTACATGTGATTAATGAACGTGTATTTTTACAGGAACAAGAACAGTCTTACAATTTTAACTAATGTCCATTAATCCTATCTGTTACCTGACTACGGCGAAACCAAAAGAAAGGGTAATGATTCTGGCAGTCTATGTATATTGTATGTATGTTTGCTTGTTCTATCGTAGCGCCTAAACTACCGAACGGATATTAATGAATGAGGTGTCAATAGATTGTCAATAGATTCGTAATAAAGTCGCTGCCCCGGGTAACACAAGCTATATTATAGTTGTGGATTATATTATAGTTTACTTTTGATTACTACAATATAACATTGTATTCAATCATTTTACAGAAATCAACTGTAAACTAAATTCTATCGTACTAAATACTACTCAGTGTGCCTATTCTCGCAACAAATTTTTACCATTTTATATAACATTCTGGCCTTATCTGATGAGGGGGAAGACAGAATGATATTAAAAACGCCAACGTTATAATTATTTAAACAATTATTGAAAGATATAAATTGCCTCCTTTCTGCCTCATTCCGGGGACACTCTGCCAGAACGTGATGCACGTCTTCTACTTTGTTACATATCGAGCAGTTTGGTGGCTCCACTTTGCCCATAAGGAAGGCAAAACTGTTCAACGGAATGTGCCCCGAACGAAGCCGAAGAGCCATTACAATCTCTGGCCTGCTCATATTGGCCTGATCGATCCACGGTAAAGCCGAAATGTTGGGTTGGATGGTTGTATACCAAATACCTTTTGTGAGAGACCTCATATCAAAATATTCTGACCACATTTCAGTACACTTCATCCTCATGAAAGGTATAAGATCCGTGTAGAAAGGAATACAATTATATTCTACCCCGTCATTGAAGCTTCTTTTGCCAATTGATCCACCTTCTCGTTCTCTATCAAGCCAATATGAGCTGGAATCCATTGCAATGCAACATTTTTATCTACATTAGCTAGGTTACATACATTGTTTAATATTGTATATGCTATAGGTGTTCCTCGTATCGTTGAGGAACATTTAACGAGGTGTTGGAGGGCGCTTCTGGAGTCTGTAAATATTACGTAATGTCCAGTATATTTTAAAGAATTAATGTAGGTAAGGGCTTCTGATATTGCTATAAGTTCTGCATTCATAATATTTATATTTGATTTAATATTCAACTTCATAAAAACATTTTTATTAGGATCAAGAAACGCAGCTCCGACCCTGTAGCGGCCTTTTGACCCGTCAGTATATATTTTATAAACATTTAAATAATTATCTGTTATATATTTAACACACAGCTGATTTAGCAAATTACTATTATAAAACTTTTTTGACTTTTTGACTATTTCTAAGCTAGGTTTAATGAAATTATATACATAAATATAACTAACCTAAGTATTTAATGTGTACATTTCTAATTGGGAACTTGTATGTACTGCAATCGTGCTATAAGATTCATTAATCGTAACTAATAATGGTTTTTTCCTACTTCTCCTGGTCGGATTCCTAATATTGTTGCTAATATGGTATATTTCATTCAATAAAGGAATTATTTTATTGTTTAAAGTTCAAACTATGGAAGCCTATTTCTACAAATATTAAACTATTTCTGAAAATTGTCTCCGCTTTGTGTTTATTGATTGTAAACAGTATAAAAATACACAAAAATGTATAAAATAAATCTTATTTTCTAAATAATTCCCCTTCTAAATTCGGCTAAAATTTTAACTGTTCCTCTACACAATCTACATAATTTCGAAGTCGGTACCAGCTCAAACAATATCCTGATAAATCATTATTTTATAGAGCTCACGTTTAAGTTGGCTGGTAGAGACTTCAAAATTATGAAGTCGGTGTAAAATACTATGAAAAGTACATTTTTTTTATATTTTTTTAATTTATTTATTTGAATCTACCAACAGTAAACACAATAAAAGCTTACAATAATATTCATAATAAGACAAAAAATATATCTGATTGTGTAACCAACGCCGTTAACTCCAGATTAACTAAACAAGAAAACATTAATGTGAACATCAGTTGCGAGGGCATACAACTAAACTCAAAATACATATTATTATAGTAAGCCAAAATACATTAATCTATCTGCTTACACTAATTAATTATTACAGTTAAACTATATATATGTGGGTAGTACCTAAATAATCTCAGATTAATAACTATGTGTGGGTAGTAAGTATAGAATTTCTTTTGTAAACGTAGCAGGTCTAGTAGACATAATATCGACAGATACAAAATGCTTGTTACGAGTATAAGTGTCAGCAAGTCTATGAAAAGGTGACCGTGTGCCAGCATTGGTTCGACACAATGTGGTAGCAAATAATAATTGATGTGGATCACGACAGTGGGTTCTAGTAGGTATTCCATAACATAATTTACTGTTCAACGTGATGCAGTCATATCTATTATGGCATAGATTATACAATAGCATTACTTCAAGATGTGTACGTCTGAAATTAAGAGCAATTAATTCATATTTATTTAAGAGTTTACTATATGAGATACGACTATGAAAACATTTATAGTGTATGAAACGAAGGAATTTTCTTTTGAACGATTTTATATCATCATAATGTGTTGTAAGGTGAGATGATGGCGGTGATGATGATTACTGTAATTGACATAGTGCCATATGCTAACTAACTATTAACTGTGGGAGAGCCACGCTTCGGCACGAAATAGCCGGCTCGACCGAATAAATACCACGACCTCACAGAAAACCAGCGTGAAATAACGCTTGTGTTGTGCTTCGCCGAGTGAGTGAGGTTACCGGAAGCCCAAGGAAAAGATTGGGGATTTTAAGGACCAGGAACGCAAGTCGCAACGCCAGAGGAGTTGTGACTTGCGTCGCGTCGTTGTGAAGTTGCGAGTGTCCATGGGCGGCGGTAATCACTTTCTATCAGGCATATTTCTATTATCATATATAATATATATATATATATATATATATATATATATATATATATATATATATATATATATATATATATATATATATATATATATATTATATATGATAATAGGCCAAGCAAGCATAGCATTTTATATATATATATATATATATATATATATATATATATATATATATATATATATATATATATATATATATTATGCTATGCTTGCAGTTCTATAAACAAAGCCAATATCCCTAAACATGTATCTATAAGGAGTCAGGAGTTCTGTTCAGTATTTTTGGATCCAGGGTATACCTTGGCGCGGCTGATTGCCGCTGCTCGTGACCATGGCGCTCGTGGCCAATGATTCGCTGGCGTTTATCCAGCATGCCATTGACACCATTGACGAGGTCAGCATAATGCAGATCTGCAAGTCTTCCTTCACCAGCGAGGAGATTAGTAAAGGCAAGCATTTGCTGTACGAGAGGCCAGAGCGCGAACATGCCATCGCGACGAAGAGATGGAACGGAAAAAAGCGTGCAGGACATCATCTCCCTGGTGAAGCAGACGGATCCGGATGAAGTGCCAGTGTAGTGTAGTGAGTAATTGTATTTATAATATTTTATGTGTAATTACCTTTATAACCTTTTAGGTCAGCATTTTGTTTATTGTGGAACGGTTTCGTTTTATGTATGTTCATAATTATAATGTATTTTTGATTATTAATAAACTGGATCCTGAATCGACTTGACGTTTCTATCAACCCTAACCAATGTGGCCTCACTAAGTCACATCTCAAAGTGTCTACTCCTAGACACATCACATGGCGACCCTGCCATCAACGTAACCTCCAAACTGTAACTCTACCATCAACGTGATCGCTATGAACGCGACTCAATCGACGTGACTTGTCTCTCCCTGGACTTCGAAGAATATGGGCAAAACGCAGAGCAAGGAACAAGTGGTGATTGCGCAGACTGCTGGCGGTGACAACCACGCAAAGGCTGCAGCGGAGCACATACGAACCAACAACGTCCTTCTTTCCATCAAGCAGATGCGGAATGAAGCCCTGGAGCGTGTCCTGCCGTATGAGCTACCGTTGTCGTCGGGAAATCCAAGTAGGTGCAATGAATGAGTCAAAGGAAAAGAAGAAGCCCACTAGGTATAAATTATTATGATGTTATTTAAGAATATTTTTTTTTGTGTTTGTTTTTGGTATAATAATTATGTAGTTAAGATTATGAGTATAGAATTAGAATTATCTAAAATTTATGAAAGGTTAAATTATTATAAGGATTATATTACTAAACTAGGACCTTCGAGAAGAAAAGGTTAAAACTTTGATAGTAAGATTTCAGAAACTCTAAGTGTTTGTATAGAGATTTTAAAAATATTTTGAGTAATTTGTCAGAAGATATTTCTAATAAATTATTAATTTTATGTTGTTCTATAGAAGAATGCTATACTAAAGTAATAAATTTTGAAACGGATGCTAATTTAGATCCAGAAAGTAGTATACCAATAAAAATGTCGACTGAAAAGTTTGATTTTAAGACGGCTGTTTGCCTTTTAGCAAAAATGAACAATGACGAAAATGTAACTCGAGAATTAATTGACGCGATTGAGTTATATGAGTCAATGCTTGATGATACTGGTAAACAGATGTTAATTAAATTTGCTATGGAGCAAAAATGCGTTTAGCTACTTCTTATAATTCAGTTGAGTTATTATTAGGAGATATGCGTACATATTTACGAGTACTAACTCTCAAATCTGACACGGCCTTACAGTCTAGTTTACAAAGGGCTAGGCAAGGTCAAAAGTCTGTTAAAGAGTTTGGCGAAGAAATTGAGAAATTATTAATTGTAGAACTAACTATTTCACAGGCAAACGGCAATGAAAATGCCTATAAGATATTATGCCCTCTTAACGAGAAAAACGCTATTAAATGTTTTTCAGAGGATTTGAGAAGCCAACGTTTATCGACAATTATTGCAGCACGGAATTTAACATCTTTAAAAGATGCTATCAGAGTAGCCGAAGATGAGACTACTTCAACTTCGGACCACCAGTTTATGTCTTATAAACGCCAACCACCTAGTTTTAATAATAGAAAACGTTTTCCTTATAGAGGAAGTGGAATTCGAGGACAAAATTATTATAATTATTTTCCAAGCTACAGGGAAATGTCGCAATCGCAATCGCAACAATTTCCAACTTCGTCGAACTGCGCGGGGCGAGGAGGCCGCGGTGCCCGAGGAGCACGAGGCGCGTCAGGTTACGGTGCAAGGTATGTTCGAGGGAATTGTGCTCATTTCGCAATGCAGTATAATAATAATGGGTATTTAAATCATATTATTACCGCAAAGGACGAAGATCAGGGTTCGAATCCCGTGCCGGTAAATAAAAATGAACCGGAAAATTTGGACGAACTTTTCGGTTTTTAAACGGTTCCTACGTTTTAGTTTGTGATAGTATTAATTGGGTAAATTTAAGTCTTGATAAGTTACAGTTAGAATTTTTAGTAGATACAGGGGCCTCCCTATCGGCTATTAAGTATGAACTTTTGGATTTAATTAATTTAGAGTTACACTATTGCGATTTAAATATTCAGGGTATAGGTGGTAGTTTAAAATCGGTTGGTTATGTTTACTTAAATTTGTATAATGATAATGTATTTTTTAAGCATAAGTTTTACGTTTTTAAGAATTTACCTTGCAAAACGATAGGTATATTAGGTCAAGATTTTATTAGACGTTTCTCTGGCGTGATAGATTATGAAGCGGACACTTTTTCTCTCAAATTTGTGCAGTGTAAGGTAACTTTACCTTTGAATTATTATAATTATTATAGTGTATGTGTAGAACCGCGATGCGAAGTTATTATTAAATTATGCGCGTTTTAATTATGATTGTGTAATTTATCCTAAGGAGATTAAACAAGGCATATTTTTAGCAAGTGTGGTGGCTAGGCCAAAAAATGGTAAGATCCCTGTACGGATATTAAATACGACTGACGAGGAGGTTTCTTTATGTTTGAATGAGCTCGAGATAGATAAATTAGAAAATTATAATTTTTGTAAATTTAATAGGCCGGATATTAACGTAGATAGCCGGATATTGCCGGATATTAACGTAGAAAGAATAAAAACTTTATTTAAATTACTAAACTTAAATAAGGAGGAACAATTCTCCATCGAACAAATTTGCGCGAAATATCCAGACATTTTTCACATACCGGGTGACAAACTTAGTGTTACAAACGTGTATGAACAGTCTATTCATTTCAAAAATAATGCTACGCCCGTATATAGGAAACAATATAGGATTCCATTTGTACAAAAAGATGAACTTAATAAGCAAATCGACGATATGTTAAAGGACGGGATTATTGAAAAAACTAGTAGCGAGTGGTCTAGTCCTCTTTTGCTAGTTCCCAAAAAGTTAGATCGTAGCGGCAAACGTCAATGGAGAGTTGTTACAGATTATAGACAGTTAAATGAAAGACTGCAGGATGATAAATTTCCCCTCCCTAATATCACAGATATATTAGAGTCCTTCTCCGGTGCTTTTTATTTTAGTCATTGCGATTTAAGTCAAAATTATTTTCAATGTAATTTATCGAAGGAATCTAGAAAGTATACTGCATTTACCAGTTACCACCGCACCGACAAAGGTCAATACCAGATGTGCAGATTGCCCATGGGACTTAAAATAAGTCCATCTGCTTTCAGTAGGCTAATGACTGTTGCCATGTCGGGTCTCAATTATGAGAAATGCATCGTTTACCTAGACGATCTGATAATATTTGGTCGCAATTTACCAGAACACAATAAAAACCTAATGTCAGTTTTCTCCCGTTTGAGAAAAGTTAATTTAAAATTGAACCCATTAAAATGTGAATTTTTAAAGCGACAAATTCTTTACTTAGGTCATACAATATCAGCGGACGGAATTTTACCGGATCCAGAAAAAATACGAGTCATTGAAAGTTATCCGACACCGACATGCGCCGACGACGTCAAGCGTTTTGTGGCATTTAGTAACTATTAAAGAAAATTTATAAATAACTTTGCAGCAATAGTTTTGCCTTTAAATAAATTATGTAGAAAAAATGTTCAATTTCAATGGACTACAGAATGCTAAAATGCTTTTGATACCCTTAAAAAGTTACTTTCTAGCCCTCCTATTTTAGATTATCCTAATTTTTCTAGCGAAAACAATTTTTTTTTGCACACAGATAGTTCTGGTTTCGTAATTCCAATGGCAAACCAATCGCATACGCTAGCCGATGTTTAAACAAAGCCGAGTTGAATTATTCTACGATAGAAAAGTAGTTACTAGCCATAGTCTGGTCGGTAAAATATTTTAGGCCGTATTTATTTGGTAAAAAATTTGTAATTAGAACGGATCATAGACCTCTCCTTTATCTTTTTAATATGACAAACCCGTCGAGTCGTTTAACTAAGTTTCGTCTTTTACTAGAGGAATATGATTTCACTGTCGAATACGTCAGAGGGAAGGACAATGTAGTCGCCGATGCGTTATCTCGTGTATCGATTACATCAGACGATTTAAAAGAAATGAATAATAAGTTATTATGCGTTATGACTCGCGCTCAATCTAAAAGGATGAATAAATTACCGGATTTGACTGGGACCTGGGATACTTCTTTAGATATTAATAGGTCTCTAGATCAACCTAAAATCGTAGAGGTAGGTACTAAAGAAAGGTGATATGGATGTGGAATTAATTATTTTAACAGAAAGAAGTCTACGTAGAATGTTAAATAATAAAGATTTAAAATTAATCTTTTCACATAATAATAATTTTGGTTATTGTGAAAATAAAAATAATTTATTTGCAAGCTCATCTTCTTTATCAGTAAACTCGCGAGACGATTTGCTGAAAGAAATGGCATTATTTTGCTATAAATTAAATATTAAAGAAATCACAATTGTTAAAACGAATAAAAATAAAGAATATATCGAGTTTTAATAAAAATATATTGCAAAAAATCCACGTGGTTTTCCAAGAATTTGTATTGTAAAGGACGTCCAAAGAATTTATTCTCTTGATGAAAAGAAAGTTATAATGAACGATTTTCATTTATTGCCTAGTAGTGGCCACGTAGGTGTTAGAAGAATGGTAAATAACATTAAAAATATTATTATTGGCCGTCATTAGAAAAAGACGTTAGGTGCTATGTCGAGAAGTGCAATAAATGTCAAACACAAAAGTATACTAAAATTCATAAACAACCCCTATCTATTACAACAACAGCATCATCATCATTCGAAAAAGTTTTTTTGGATATAGTTGGACCGTTAGATAGAGATGATTTAGGTTTCTTTTACATTTTAACACTGCAGTGCGAGCTAAGTAAATACGTTGAAGCATATCCATTAAAAACTAAAACAACTACGGAAATTGCTAAATCATTTGCTGAAAATTTTGTTTTACGATACGGAATTCCAAAAGAAATAGCTAGTGATAGAGGTACCGAATTTATTTCAAAAACAATGTCAGAAATGTGTAAACTTTTAAATATAGCCCAAACTATTGCAACCGCGTATCATCATCAAAGCATTGGATCATTAGAAAACTCGCATAAAGTTTTAGGTGCCTATTTACGCATACAAACTAATAATAATCCTTCAAATTGGAGTTCATGGTTACAGTACTGGTGCTTTTCTTATAACACTACAGTACATTCCGAAACTAAGTACACACAACAAGTTATGTATGTAGATTACCTACTAATTTAAGTAACGATGTTGAACCATTGTACAATTTTGGGGATTATGTTTTTGAATTTAAATACAGGTTACAAAAGGCACAAAATGATGAATAATTTAATTTTAAGTAAACAAGAAAACGTAGAAAGTGTAATTATGACTTATCAATTAATCCCATTTTTTATAAACCAGGCGATACATTGTTATTAAAAAATGAAACTGGAAATAAATTGGATACTTTATATACAGGCCCATATGTTGTAATAGAAGACCTGGCACCTAATGTTAAAATAAGTTTAAATGGTAAGCATGTTATAGTACATAAAAATAGGACTAAGTTGTATAAGTAACCGTAGATATTTAAAAAAAAAACTATTTAGATTACTATTTTTTTTTCTTCACTAAGGGGGGTGGTGTAGTGTAGTGAGTAATTGTATTTATAATATTCTATGTGTAATTACCTTTATAACCTTTTAGGTCAGCATTTTGTTTATTGTGCAACGGTTTCGTTTTATGTATGTTCATAATTATAATGTATTTTTGATTATTAATAAGCTGGATCCTGAATCGACTTGACGTTTCTATCAACCCTGACCAATGTGGCCTCACTAAGTCACATCTCAAAGTGTCTACTCCTAGACACATCACACCAGCTTTTGTAGCAAAAGTCCAGGACCACGTCGACGTCGTCAGCCTACTGAAGGACATCAAGTTCCTGAAGGAAGAACTGGAAAAGTTAGAGGTAGATTGCAGGCATCAGAGTCTACCATAAGTGATCTACGTAATGAATTATCACAGTTAAAAAATGTTAATTCAATATGTAATTAACCTGACACTGCAGGAATAATAGTAATTAGACAAATATTTAATGATTTGTACAAAGAAAAGAATGAATATTTTATGCTATATGTCAAGAAATATAAAAAAAAAAATTAAAAAGTATTTCAAGCAGCGAAGGCACTTCACATATAAGGAATAAAATGAGGTTTTCACTTTATTCCTTATATGTGAAGTGGAAGATAATTGCAGATGAGACTGGAAGAGGCAGACGCAGTCGTAACTCTAAATTTAAACTTTGCATTAATGATAAAAAGGTAAATTCTGACCTAGAGATTGCGACGATCTTCGAAATATTCCGGTAACATTCCGGTCTCAAGAAAAAAAAATGCAGTTGCTGAAAAAATACTCAGAGAAAATGTAAAGGAATGTGATGTCGATTTTAATTTTAAAGAAATTGACTGCAGAGATATTATCAACACCTTCAAATTACTCAATTTTAGAAGTACTACCGGTCTCTGGGGTATGTCCATAAAATTATAAAGTCAATAATTGACATCAACGCCCCCTAACTAGCCTTAGTTTTCAATAATTGTATTAATGGAAATGCCTCTTTTCAAGGCTGAAAATAAATCTGACCCAGCTAATTATAGATCAATATCTATACACTTTCAGTAACATTTTCGATAAATAATCTTAAATCAATTGCTGGTTCACTTAACTTAAATAATTTATTACATAGTAATCAATTCGGGCTTACTAAAGGTCGGTCCACAACAGACGCAGGCATCAGTTTTCTACGCAGCATATTTGAGGCCTGGGAGGGATCGCACGATACACTTGGTGACTTTTGTGATCCTTTTTGTGTGCCTTTCGACTGTGTCGAGCATGCTACGTTGGTCAGAAAATTATACCATTATGGTAGGTATAAGGTATTAAACTTTTAATTTCTATTTTTAAAAATATAACGCAGAGAGTAGATTAGTAAATTCTAAAATTAGAAGTAAATTCTACAAGGTCTGCTGGGACTAAAATTGAACTAGGTGTGCACAAGGCTGGGTCCATTTTAGGACCGTTTCTTTTTCTCATCTATAAAAATGACCTCTCTTATCTAGTTAAAGATAAGCATGAGATAGTACTTTTTGATGATGACACTTCACTAATTTTTAATGTGAAGCGACGACAGTTAAATTACGACGAGGCAAATAGTGCTTTCTCAAAAATAGTACATTGGTTTAATGTTAATAATTTACTTTTAAATTCCAATAAAACAAAATGTTTAAAGTTTAGCCTGCCAAATGTTAGGCAGGCACAAACCAATGTACTGTTAAACGATGAGATAATGAACTTAGTGGACACCACTGTATTTCTAGGAATAGGACATCTAATGTTATTTATGTAAATTACAGTGGGTCGATACATAGATACTTAGACAGTTTTTATTTGCATAGAATGTAGGTAATACATTAGAATATTATACAATCTCAATCAATATTATACAATCTGGTGTACAATTGAAATATTACAATTACAATTACAATTTTTATTGCAAATCTGGCAGATAGGCTCTCAGTTCTGCAGTATATGCAGTCAAATAAATTAGAGAAATTTCCGATGAGGACACAGCGCGACTAGTTAATTTTAGTTTTTTTCATAGTATAATGTCATTCGACATCCTTCTATGCGGAGACGCTGCGGACATTAACACAATATTTGTGCTGCAGAAGCGAGCTATACGTTATATGTATTTATAAGATGTCATATTTTGAATCTGTGAGAGATAAGTTTAAAGAAATAGGTATTCTGACCGTCGCTTCTCAATACATTTTGGATAATGTGTTGTATGTCATAAATAATCTAAATAATAATAAAAAAGCGACAACCATTGTAGGAATACTAGAAATAAGAACAAGTTAGAAATATCGGTGATCAGACTTGGTATATATATTTTCTGTAAAGAACAATTGTCCCATCTTTTTGCTAAAAGGTAGCCCCGTGCGAATTTCTTGCGCCGGTCCTTCTCGCCGGGCTAGTTTCCGAACCGGTGGTAGGCATCATGCAGACCGACGTTCAGAAAGTGTATAAAAATACCAATGCGTATTTAGTATTATTTTATTAAATATAGTAAGTAGTAATAAGTAGTAATATGTATGTTTAGTCTAAACTCTAAGTAATATGTATACTTAGTACTTAGTAATATATACCTATGCAGCCTGAAATAAACAGAATTTAATTTAATTTCAAATCTTACTTTTTGGTAGCATATGCTTGGACTACTTCAGAAAAAGTCAAAATCACCATAATATTATGTGTCCATATAAATTTTGAGCAGTTCCCTCGACTCCTCATGGGTCCCATGATCAGTCAAACTTTCACATCATCAAAAGGGCCAATTTGGGATTCAATCCTTTCCATCAAAAAAATTTTGAAAATCGGTACACAGACGGCGGAATAACCGTCCAACATATTATATATATATATATATATATATATATATATATATATATATATATATATATATATATACAGCCGAACGTATAACCGCCTCCTTTTTTGGAAGTCGGTTAAAAATAATACATTTTGTAGAAAAAATAGTTCCTGTGTGCACGAGGACATCAACTTTGCATCATGTCGCCAAGGTGAGATCGACAAATGCTAGTCAGTGGTCTTCCACTAATTACTACTCCTACTTGAGTCATATTTTATTTCATACATTGAAGCAGTATTTCCTTTTAGTACTTGGCTTAGGAAAACGTATTCAAGCGATATAATAAATTAATAACTTAAGATTGATAAATAAAGTTGATTTAAAAATATTTATTATTGTTTTTTAATTTCTACTGATGAAAACACCTCGAAATAACTTCCGGCAAGGATGTGACGACACAAACACACTAAACACATACCTAATTATGTAGTAGTGAAGTGGAACGTTTATGTAAATAAATAGTTAATGACATCTTAAAAAGTTATTTATGTCAAAACGTCAAACGGAACGTAACACCGCTATTTTACTACTACGGACTATAGCACAGATTACAAATAGTACTAGTATGACGTCACAGCACAGTTAATCTATCAACCAACATGGCGAATAGTATTTTCGGCGCTTTTTAAAAAGTGTATTTTTTTTGTAGGTTTTTTGGTTACAAAATAATGCTTTTTTTTTGTGTAATGAAACAATTATGAAGCGTTTAGGACATAAATAAAAACAAGGTCAAGTAGCCTATAGTCCAATAATATAAACTGACATGACATAATGACATTTAATTGTACTAGTTAAATGTCATTAAGTCAAATCAGTTGACTAATTATAACATAGAGGACAAAGATTGGCTGCAACATTTTTGGACTTTTTGTTTCTGCAGGTTTTCTCAAAACTTCCTCTGCGGAAGACATTACATACAAGTAGGTATGTAATTACGGGTCGTTCCACTAACAAAATGGCAGGTAACTCCGTAACGATTTTCCTTATACCTCAGTATAGCCTATAGAGCTATCTGCAATACTGCCCCCAAATTTGCTTCCATAGAGGCGTAAGACGAGTTTGCTAGCTTTCAAATACTCTATGTTTTCTATATTTAAAATCCTAATTATTATTCTCAATCTGAAACAGTTGTAGTTAATATTATCACTAAATTGTTATATATAATTCCGATGTATTCGTTCCAAGTTCCAACACGTTTTAAAGAAGTAAGCCCGAGCAAAATAAATAGGTTTTTTGTGGCAGGTCAGACGTAATTTATGTAGCTAGTTTCCATATATATTACATATATGTTATAACATTAATATTATTATTTCATTTTTGATATTACTACAAACAACTGTGTGCCAGGCAGACGAGGACTGGTTCTAAACCGGTCGCTTATTTCTGCGAATACAACCGCACGAGATAACTTCAACTGATTATAAAAAACAACGTTACTGATTTGTACGAGTCATCTCAGCAATGCCATCATACTTCCAAGTATCGTATTGATTGATTGGATTTTTACTGCATTCTTGAATTTCTCATTTTTTAATGAATTTTCTAAGTAAGCAGTCGGTTCAAGGATTATTTTCGTGACACCACTGCTTATCCACGTTATGTGGGCAACATTAAGAATATCTCAACACACAATCTGAAGTGTTTCCTATTTACTGATAAGCGGTTCACGAGCAGGATAATGTCTTATCTGCAGTATGTTTTAAGGCGATTGAGGACATATTAAGCATAATAATATGCTTTTATTGTCTGTGTCGATATGTTGTGATTAAGATATTCAGACTTCGACCCAAAGGGCACAAGCTCGAGCAGCACTAAGCGTGCTTCAAGTAAATGATAATAATAATTTATGAAAATGAAGCTCTATCTCACTCCCTCCTTCTCTCCTCTTTCTCTCTCTCTCTCTCCCTTTGATAGCTAGCGAGGCACTCACCGGCGTAGAACATGACGTTGACGGGTACCTGCTCGCCGAGCGTGACGTAGCAGGGCACGGCCGCGCCGCAACCCTCGATGTTCACGACGAACAAATCGTAGGCCGACCCTGCGAGGGAAAATTCGTAAAAACCTTATTCAAGTTGTAAGAATGACAAATGCGCTGCGCATACGACATTTTAGCTCCTGTCCCATACTTTGCGCGGAGAATACTCATACCATCACGAGTGCAAAGGCCCAAGTCTACCTTCATAATCAAGTTTGTAGATCAACCTGAAGAAAGTCTTAGGTTAAACCTTTTTTTATTTAAAATCCTGTCGGAATTTTCCTTGAATTTTGAAGAAAGTACGTAGGTAATTGGAACCTAATTCAAAGTGTTACCATCAGCAGTTGGAGTATGTAGGGTATGTCTGTACGTATAATGTATCTAATGATACCGCACACTACGTGGTGGACGCGAGAGAAAAAGAACCATCCCCACTTTCCGTGTACGGGAGGTATCCCAAAATATATTTTTTGTGGTATTATTTAAACACTTGGTTACGTAGTAAGTACACATAAGCATTTGGACGGTAAGCCGAAGACGGACGGACGGAAACTATAACGTTCCGAGACGTGAACTACGAAACCCTCAATAGTACCTGACTTTAAAGTTTAAAGTATTGTAAAATAAACAAAGATCACATTATCATAATTCTGTTGTTAGTATTGCGCACCTCGTACACTCAGGCACACGGTTTTTGTCATCGTACGGACGTCAATGTAATTCACAAAAATACGTGATTAGAATAAACAAAAGACATGCCAATTGTGATAAGTCTTAAAACTTCCAAGCTAGAATCGAAAATTCTGTGTAAAACAAATAAAAAGGGCCTCAAAAATTGCTGCCAAACCGGCCAAGTGCGAGTCGGACTCGCGCACGAAGGGTTCCGTACCAGTAGACCAATAGTTTTACATATTATATATTATGTATAAATATTATTATATATAATATTATTATTATGTAAGCCGTTATAGTTTTTTTCAGAGGAATTGGGATACAGTACATTATTATTTGTGGTGTTTTTGGGTGTGTTACGTATTAAGATTTTAATTTAAATAATTTATATTAAAATCTTAATACTTATGATTAAACAAACTCAGAATTTACACTACATACTCAACACAAAATAAAGTTATAAAAAAAGACGCTTAATGATACTTATTCTTCTTTTTTTTTGGTAATCGCAGTTGCAAAGGTTTTGCACCATTCTGCCAGTGTCGAGTATTTGTAGAAATATTTTCGATTTTATTTATTTATTTATAATTAAAAATAAAATAAAATATATTTCTTTATTTATTTATATTAAACGAATTACCTATTTGATTTATATTAATTGACTTGATTTGACACTTGACAGCAGAACTTTTTTTCGCTGCCCAAAAAACAATCCTCATTATATGATCCCTCCCTCCTACAATTCCTCGCCCTATCAACCTTAAATCTGTTCTGTGTTTTGTAAATAATCCTTTTACTTAAAATTTATGTACATACTGTGGTACTGGCCCTAAATTTGTATGCTCTAGGTTTTAGATTATTCAACAGACTTCCTCCTGTACACCGTGGTACGTGCCCTTGTTTATTCATAAAAACCACTCATAAGGCAGAGTTTTCGTCAATACAACACATTGGTGAATCACTAAGGAGCCACTTTAAAGAATAAGAAGAAGAAGAACTTTTTTCGAATGGCAATGGCATTCCGTTTTACGTAGTTGTTAAAAAAATATGGGAATATAATATATTATTATGCTAGACAATAATAAATATTAATATATACATAAAAATTAATGAAAATCAGTTTTTTCAATATAAAACATACAGACTAAACTTTTTTTGGTATTTATATTATTAAATATTACAATTTTTAAAAAAATATTGTAGGAATGTATAATCAATAAATCCGTCCTTTGTAGAATTGTAAACGAAACGTTATTTTATTCGTTCTTTGTCGTGTAGATGACGCATAAAATTTGAGTAAGTGATCTCAATAACGTTATCAACTGCGTCTCAGTTTGAGATCATACTATGAATTAAAGACCATCTTGAGAAGTTAATCGCTACTTGAGACTGTCTCAGCCAAGAAAGGTCTTGAGAACGAGTTTGAGAACGGTTTATTAATACGGGCCTAAGCCCATATTTCAACAAAAAAATGCACTTGAAAGTTGAATGTCTGACAAACGGATACCTAAATCGTCATAGCAAAGTTTCAATGTTTTTAAAAGACCTATCTAAGGATACCCCACACTATGGGGTAGATGCGAGAAAAAATTCATCCCCACTTTACGTGTATTCGCAAAAAATAATTTCCGTAATTTTAGATTAGCATTTTGTCGGAGTGGCGAATACACAATATATCCATGCAAAGTTTCATCTAAGCCCTAACCTTTTGGATTATATATTTTAATATTAATTGACTTTACATATGCGTACTACTTGAACATAATATGAGTTACTTCTTAAACACGGCTAAAAATAGAGGTACAGAAAGATATTGTTTAGTGTTTACATAATACCCGATATACATGTCCTCACTCTCCGCCTTTGGACTCGAAAACAAACAAGACCTAAGAACACTCACATATCAGTAGCTGATAAAAGTTAAGCATAGCTCCTGTACTCAGGTGAATAAAGCGCCTTATCGCTGAGCATAGTAACGGCTAATCCTCAGATTACAAGTCCGTGTAATCTGGATTAGTGCTGAGCTGGGTTAGGTGCAGTAATAATTGTATCGGAAAAACTTGGATCAGGCTAATCAAATCAATTATATTTATGGCTATAATACCCAGCATCGGCATCGTGCATGGATTTGTGATTTTACATAATATGAGGAACATCATGTGATTGTTTGTGAGGATAGATGGATGTTTGTTACTCTTTCACGCAAAAATTACTGAACAGATTTTGATGAAATTTGGTATAGTAGTAGTTAGGCTCTGGATTAAAACATAGGCTACTTTTTATCCAGGAAAAGTACATTATTCCCGCGGAATACTCGATAGTATATTTACGCGGGCGGTGCCGCGGGAAACAGCTAGTTATTGATAATCCTAAATGTGTAAGTTTGTGACGATGGATAGATGTATGGGTGGTTGCATGGATGGACGTGTGTTTGTTACTTGACGCAAAAACTACTGAACGGATTTTAATGAATATTAGTATAGTAGTAGTTTAGGCTCTGGATTAACACATAGGCTACTTGTTATCCCGGAAAATAACAGCATTCCCGTGCTATATTTTTATTAACTATTAACGCGGGCGGAGCCGCGGGCACAAGCTAGTACTTTTATAACACAAACGCATCGGGTACGCACATTTTAACAAAAAAAAATGCCCTTAAAGTTGAATATCTCCCAAACGGATACCTAAATCAAAAAATCGTCTTAGCAACCTCTAAATGTTTTTAAAGGCCTATCTAATGATAGCAGTAGATGAGAGAAAAAAATCATCCCCACTTTACGTGTAGGGAGCCCGGGGTTCGAGGTTCCGATTTTGGAATAGGACGCAATATGAATGTAATATATTATTACTAATAATGTTATAGAATCTAATTGAGGCATGAGACTAATAAAAATCTATAATAATCAAGTCTCACAAACGTCTGCTTGTAAAAAAATATATTTTTTAAATTATTACACAAAGATAAATCAGCAAATTTTAACATTTCAAACTGTTGTTTTTTAATTCAGTCTTATACAATTTACTTTACTGTTGTTTACTTTTCTATTTAAACAATCTAATTAATGGTTTACTTTAGTAACAGTTTTATTTCAGTCTTGGAAAACTTTAAAAAATATTATTCAGAACGGACACGGAATGAACATCCGGTCCGGTCCAGTAACATGGTTCCAGTCATTTTGAATGAGCCCAATTCTTATATATTACGCATTCAATCCATTGTTCACCTGGTTGTGAATTGTAATATGAATCGCAACATATTGAACAATACTATTCCAGGCTAGAACAGGCTGCCTTCTTCACTAACATTTTCATGATCATGTTCTTGAAGGAATTTCCGTTTCGCGTTTTCTTTGCTATTTGCGGATTTAGGTACGTGTCACTTAACATTTCAGCTTGTTTTTACCGTTTGCGTTTTTCTTTCCGACTCTTTTTTCAATGTTCTTCTTCTTTTACTATTGCTCGTACCTCTTCTTGCTTTTTCTTCAGCCGTAGCGTTTTTTCAGGCATATCAGTCAGTATCTCATTTTATTATTCGTCGTTTAGTTAATTTAGACGATCTTGATGGTGCTTTTGGTAATTTGTCATTCTGGAGCACGTTGTTCCACGGAACATCTAGCCCCCACCAGAGGAACTTTGAACCCCAAACCCCATTTTCAAAGTAACCACCAATTTTATTAGAATAAATTATAAAAAGCCAACAATCATATTAAAAAGATAATCACTACAGTTTGCTCAACTGATAATAGTAAGTCACTCACAAATAGCTAGAAAATTGATTGAAATAGACAAAAACTTAAACAGACGAACGAATTTACTGACGTGATGTTTATGTGCCACTAATCGTTTACCGCTCTCACACGCCGACGCAGCGACCGGGGTTGAATCTTAGAACCATGGAGAATCCTCTATTCTCCATGCTTAGAACATAAAATGTTCTGAGCACTTTTGACAGATTATGATTCTAAGTCAAGTGGTATAGAAATTGCTGTTTATTATCTCTGTACATGTGATTATAAAATTGTCGTATTATATTCCGGATAGCTTCTGCGCATTAAATTCAGATGGCTTGCCAGTTATGATAATCCGTCTAAATTGAAAATCTTACCAGTAGCTCAAAGCTCTTTGGCATCAGTACCTACTTAATTCTTACCTACTGTGTGCGAAATTTAATGTTACCGCTTATCGTAGCTATCAAAAAAATTGTGCAAATTATGTCTTGATTAACAATGTAAAAATTTTATACCTTCAAATTTCTATTTATAGTTAATAGGTATTTCGTGCAAATATATATTTTATGCAATAATAGCTAAAATAACAATTTTATTAAAGTAGTAAACTATAAAAACAATTTCTTTTTGTGGTAATTACTGAAATAGAATAGCAACATTATAGAAAACTCAAAATATGTCGAAAACTCAGTCAGACATTTTTTAAATTTGAAAAATAGATTTTATTGATTTTGCTAAATTGTTTTGTGGCTCCGTGTTACTGTAAAAATTCCTTAAAATCATCAAAAATCATCAGGTCTGCGATGATCAGTGAGTTGAGTCCCTCCTTGCTCCTCCGGATCCCGTACAGCGCTAATTTTTGAAAGAGACTTCGTACTTTCTATAATAGTGCGTGTAATTTAATATTTAGGAATAATTTTAGACTTTTATATGCTAAGTGCTTACTTTATATACTTATTTACTTTATGCTAAACTAGGCTAGTTAGGTTAGTTATATCTTTTAGTGTTATTGTGTATAAGTTAGTGATTTGGGAACAAACATACAAAAATACAAATCATTCCTCTTTATAATATTATTACTATAGATAAATTTATATAAAATAAAATGTTTTTAGAAATACACAGGGAATGTTATGTACTAAAATTATTAATTTGTTATGCTTAATTTGTTATGTGTGAACATGGACTGTAACGATATAAAGGTTAAAAGCAAAATAACAATGATTGTAAACCCGCAAGTCGCTTCTTAATAATAAATCATAAAAAGATTTACATTCTTTAATTGACTTTTATCCTTCTAGACTTAAAATATTGGTTGCTTCGTGGATTATACCGTGGTTTGTGAATATATTGAAAGTTGTACTCATAGATGAGTATATATGAGGTTATACTACTAGCTAAGCACCCATAGATGATAAGTATTACTAGTGAGATAAGTAGGTAGGTACTTATATAATAATTATTAAGCGGGTATCCACCGCTTTTAGTTCTGCGCATTAAATTCAGGAGGCGCTAGCGTGCTATGCCAAATTTTGGGCTCAAGTTTCGTCTCTATTCCAATATGTAACAATGTACTCTGCGGCGGCGACATTAACCGATTCGTTGCGGCACCCATTTTGGAAAACTTTCGCCATGGCTGGGAACAAATTTTCTAGGACACGACTGGCGTGTCAAGCGCCATAGAAGTCCATGGCACGCCTAGTGTGCCATCAGCCATGTGTATGAAACTACATGCTTTTTTTGCCTTTTTACTGGTTTAGACTTGATTCAAGTTTAGTTGGAATCAAACTACGGGAGTGTACGGCACGATACGTTAATTACATTGGTTTTGAAGAGGTAAACTACGTGTTTTTCCTGAAATTGAAGGTAAGCGACTTTAATTTTTCAGATGTTTCAAACCTTTTTTGACATTGTTTTCGGTGTATTCGCGTAATTGGTCAAGGAAACTAGCGTCTAATATGTGTAATATATACTATATTTGTATAAGGTAATAAATATATAACATTTAAAAGGTAATAAATATATATACATATAACATTTAAAAGCTAGGGTTATGAGAGGTATTATTTTATTTGTAAAAGCATTGAATTACAATTTATTTATAAACGAATAACAGCAGGTCAGATAAAACACATTGGACTTTGTAACGCGTTAATATTGAACTACAAGTGTTTACCGCGACGCAGGGAAATTTTTAAAATTTAAATTAAATCGTATGTACTGCAAAAAGTCATTACTGCCTAAAGTAAGATTCGAGATAATTGCCATTTAAGGTTTCTGTGTTCTTAAAATACACGTAACTCGTCAATCCTTACGAATTCAAAAATTATTTTTTTGAATAAATGTTAATATATTTATCCTGCATAATAATGATTTTCATTGTTTTTTTTATTATTTTACCGTTATAGAGTAACGCATAAAAAGTAAGTTAGTTATTTCTAACAGTTTTTTTCGGTCAGTTAATTACTTTTTTTTGTCACTTAAGTAATTTTTAAAAGAATTTAATGACGAAAAATAAAAAAAAATTATAGAAAGATTAATTTCATTTTAATTAAATTAGCGTTAGTTAATTTTCGTACCTATATTTATTTAGATATATATGTATATAAATATATGTATTCAGACAGGTATTTTTGGATTTCTTGTATTACCTATGTAAAATACTACAAATATTAACTTTGTCATATTTTCATAAGGTAGGCCTACTTTATAAACACTTTGAAATCACTAACTCATTTTTACTAAAAATGTCACATAGTGACTTTTCGCAGCACAACGACGAAATATTCTGATTATTTTGTTAAATTGACCCACTTTTTCTAGATTTAAATCGAAAAAACAAATACATTCCTGAAACAGAAAACTATGATAATGATGAAACTCAATGTGAAAATGAAGAAGAAACTTTGAATTATATTTTTGAACAACATTCACAATCATACTCAGATGTTGGAACTTACAAGCCTCAAAAGAAATTTAAGAACAGTGGTACATGCACAGAAATTGACGATAAAAATAATAATTCAGTACCCTCCGTAATAGATTTGCATGGATGCAAAAGATTCGGTGAGTTTATATCAAATGAACTGTTAAGATTTGATGCTGACCAAAGATATATAGTAATGCAAAGGAATGTTGAGACGCTACAGAAAGTTGCTTACAAGATAACAGAATACCTATGCATTTTTTGATAAAACTAAAATGTTACTTGCATTTCAAAATTTTTTCATTAATGAATGAAAAAATCACGTATTTGTTATAAAAAATTAATAAAAAAATCACGATGATTTTGTTCTAAGTATATGCTTTATATCGACCTATTTTATATATTGTATATTTTATACCCTTTGTTACAATCAATTCAAATAGACACGCCTTTCGTGTACCTAGTGCAAATGTAAATTCAATGCAATTTATAAAGGTTGTCAATCCCTGGAACTGTTGCATTCACGCAATATCGAGAGGCTAAGACAACAGGCTTAATCTACGTGGAAAATCTTGATAGTTTTGTTCTGGACAGACCCTTCTAAAACTTAATCTGAGGGTGTTACAATCGATGAAAAAATGACACGCCTATCGTGTCACAAGCCACTAGTTAAAACCATTGATGACACGCCTGTCGTGTCATCAGCAACGAATCTGTTAAAATGGCTGATGCAGTAGCGCGACAGTATGACGTTTCGCGAAACACTTCACTCCTATTGCTATCTCTTTTCTTCGGGGAGCTATTTGGATCGGAACAACCTACCCCCGGAACTTTGAACCCCGCCCCAAAAAAATATTTTTAGATAATTTTATTTTAGGACTTTGTTGACGTAGTAAATACATATAATATCCACGTAAAGTTTCATCTTTCTAGCATTAACTGTTTGGACGGTAAGCCGAAGACCGACCGACGGAATGACATGACGTTCCGAGACATAAACTATGGAACCCTATAAAACGTTAGCTCTCAGCAAATATTCCTCCCCATAAACTTTTACTGTGCCAAATTTCATACTCCTCCGTTCGCACAATTCTCGTTAAACTGAAGTCAAAGTTTTTGCTTCACGTATTAATATATTACATGATGAAGATGATGTTTAACTAATTAATCAACATTCCAATTTGATTGGCGCTGTTAAAAAATCGTAGTTTTTTATAACAACTGCTATCACTTATCGCTGTGCCGTAAAATATATGTTATCGTATTGTTATAAAAGTAAAGCTATGTACGGTCGTAACTCGTAGTCATTAGATTTGATTTGTTCCGTGGCGGTACTCGGTAGATATTAGATAGTGTAATGGAGAGATAACAGTCTTATCTTTTACATTTATAGAAAATCTCAGCATTAATGAATGAAACTGATAACACATTTAAGTAAACAATCAAGGTATTTTTACCCGACTATAGCAAACCCAAAAGGAAGGGTAATGATTTTGGCAGTCTATGTGCATGCGTGTATGTATGTTTGTTCCACCGTAGTGTCTAATCTACTGGTCCAATTTTAATAAATGAGGTGTCACTATATGGATTCATAATAAGCCCAGGTAACGTAATTTACGTAGGCGGGTTATAGTTTTTTATAAAAATTGTAGTTATTTTTTGCGTTGTGGAGCTAAAAAGTATTTTACTTTGTTGAGCTAATGGTGAAATCCCCACATTTTTGTAATTAATCACTGAATTATTATCGAAGTTTTTTTTTAACTTGTTTTTATTGTTGCCGATAAATAACTTCACATTGTTAATTCTTATGTTGAGGTTAAAATGTCTCTCTGTCTAGTGTATTCCATTAGCCATCTCACTTTACAACTATAGTAAAATTAAATAATGTTGCGAATACTTTTACACTTTTAATTATTTATTAGATACTAGTTACTACATTATCAGGTAAATCCCGTTCAAAACAGCTCTTAATTATATCTATAATATTTATACAATATTTTAATTTATAACAAAGAATTTACTCAGTGACGCGCCAGACTTTGACTATACAGCGTGTTAAATGTTTTGTGCTGTCAATGTTTCGCCAAAATATTTTTTTCAGACGACATTTTAGAAAATCTAAATTTGAGACACGTAAATTATATTAATTATATTATGTCATGTTTAGAATGTCAAAATTTGAATGAGTTATACGTAATTTCTGCGCGCTATCAAAGCATCGAGGAATATTGTCTATAGGCAATGAATGTATAATATTACTAACGTATAATTATATATACGTTAGTAATATATAATAAATTATTATAATAGTATAAATTAGATATAATAATATGAATGAATGATGATATTATCATTTTCATTTCTCGTCTGCAACTGAGCATTTGACCAGTGTGCCCGGAATAAATTAATTAGACCAATCTGCAATTCACATATCCGACTTATGTTAAAACCTACCAAAAACTTTTAAATTGCGTTTTCGAGATTTAAAACATAGGCCAGGGCAGAGCATGCCGAATATAAGCACATGAGGTTTATTTTAAAAACATTTTTTTTAAATTGTCTTCTAATTCTGAGATTTTATAAGATTATCCTAAAACTGCTATTTTTTCAGATCAGCGATACATGTATCTATTTGATCTACAAAAGCCTACAATTGTATTCTGATTCTGCTTAAATCGCAGGATTTAGCTAAGCCGTAAGGGCGCCGTGCGTGGAAAGTCGAATGCTACCCAACTTTGAGACTAACGGCCTACACGCCGCCGCCCCGCGAGCCGCCGCCAAAAGCTAGTTAACTATAAGTGCCATACTGACCGATTTACAGGCTGTAAATCCAATTCCGCGGCCTTGAAGCAGACGTGTGGGGAAAAATTACAAATGATTGACTCTATTGACACTAATGACGGCTTTTAGTACCGGTGCCGGATTTGCTGGATGGGCCGGGAGTATGGCCTTTTATCCCTGACGCCGGTTAAGCATGAAGGCAGCCATTACACTGTCATCCAAACGACAGTATACTGCCAATCGTGACTGATAGAAATCCCATGTATCAGTGATCATCTACCGCAGTGAATCTAACTTTCGCACGATGCAAAACTGCTGCCACGCCTACGTTCGAATGGCATCGTAATGCTGGCCATAAACGCTACGATCCATCAGACAGGTTTGCAGGTATGTGGGAATAGACCTGCGCAGTTTTTTAACCTGCACAGGCGACCGGAACAAGATCAAAAATCAATTCCTCCGAGTGACAATGTACGGTGTATCTGTGCGCGTGTGCGTGTACTCAAGACGCCTGTGCAGGTCGCGCCTAAAAAAGGCCTAAAATGCCACCGCGTCGGCGTGTTCAATCGATGCCATCGCAAAAAGAACTGAAGACCGGTTCACCGGATTGTCTCCGTACCGCTTTGCGGAGGCAAACATGTATAGGTAACCTATCTGGTAGACCGTAGCGTGTATTGCTTACTTAAGGGTCGTTTAGTTGTGCTCTTACCGCAATCCTCGAATATGACAGACGAGGCGCGGGTCGCCAGCACAAGCAACTGCAGCAGCACCGCTTCTAGCAACATCCGAGTGGTCTACAGTAATGCACTCGCCACCGTCCTGCTGCCGATATACTGTGACACGAGATTACCTATCGAGCGGTGACGTCACTTCAATAACTGCATTAAGGGATTAGCAGGCACTAATCACTACCACATTAGAGACAATGATAAAGCGAACACCCGTTTCATGAATTCACATGCAATAATATTTTAAATTGTACCTCCAATAGAAACAGTAAACTGAGCACTTTGAGATGTAAACACCGCTAACGCTTTACGCTAAATTCTTTTCCTTAACGAACAAAGCAAATATAATTAGTATTTTATCGAGAGTCACTCGTTATCGTGTTATAGTGATAACCAATTAATCATGTCGCTGTGTGCAAAGCGAAATACGTGGCTGAAAAGAATGAGGCAGGGCAGTCGACAGTCGTTAGGTCTATTGGTGCTTGTCGTTTAGGTGCTGGATGGACGTCTGGATGTCTGGATATACGAGATGTCCAATTTTGTAGAAGTGTTTGCCAAACATCATACTCTGTAACTAGATACAGTCGCTGTGGACTATAAGTAGGTAGGCCATGTAAACCACAGATTAAAGAAAGGGGAACAGATAAACAGCTACATAGTTAGCTTTCGATTTGATTGCACTACTACAAGCATACGAATTACGATGTGTCCACGATTGTGTGGAATTGTGGGCCGTTGAAGGGGATCAAAGTTGAATCGTTCTATGAAAGCTGTTTCTCTGTACGTAAGTATTTTATATTATCTACTCTGGTGTGAACCGTCCGTTTTATTAATATTTTTTACTCAGCGGGTACAACAAAAATAAATAAACAAGCGATAATATTTATGTTTAACTTTTCTTACAATAGTTTCTGTTATTTATATTAGCATTACATATTATATTATATTTAGGAAGCGCATTCCTATGAAAAAGTATTAAGTAGAGAGCAGACAGCAAGCTGACGAGTCTAGCTCGAGATTCACCAACTAATTCCAAAAATGATATAACACAAAATAATAGTAATAAATATGCAGCCTTAAATAAATAACTTTTATTTAAGGCTGCATATTGTACCTTACATACTAACATTACATACTTATCACATACTTAAAAACTACACTTTGTATGCTCCGTTACTTTCCCTTGACGATGACGGCGGGGACTTCGAAGCAGATGACATCGTACTTGCCGTCGTTGAGCGCCCAGTGCACGCGCAGGGAGACCTCCGGGTAGAACTCCTCGACTCTGAACTTGTTGGCGTACTTGTACTCCCTGCCGGCCTCGAGCGGGCACGGCGCGGGAGAGTCGTCCTCGGCGTGGGTTATGTGGTCGCAGGCGGACGTTCCGTCCACGCCCGGGAACGGCAGCGGCACCCCGCCTATTGTCGCCCACACGCTGTTCCGCAGCATTGATTCCTTGCGCGCTGGAAAAGAAACGGATGACAATATAAGAGTATAAAATAGACTGTAACAAATCTATCAGTGCACCAAATTTAACCTCACTCCTATGACAGTAATGCTTAAAACTACTGCTTGTAAATGCTTTAAACTACATAATCTTTAAACAAGACCAGTGTCCTAGTAATGGGGACGAAACATTCTTACACCCCTTAGGCATTGATTAATCTATCGACGCGCAGTTCAAAACAAGGTACCTAAGTGATACAGATAAGCCAACCTAATTTCTCTCTTGTAATACTCAAATCTTGATAAATTATTCGAAAAAGGTGATAAATAAAGGCAAGGCATTATTCTTTGGTTTATATTTTAAGTAATTTAACATTGTAATCATTTGTCAAAAATCACTTAAAAAAATGGTAATTCTGGTACCTTAGCCTTAGGCTTTTTTAAAACATAGTGATTGAACAAAGCCTTAAATTATAGGAATAATTATTAGAGTATTAATTATATAAAAATATATATTTCTGAGCCTTATGTCAAGTGTTTTCTTGAACAAATTTGTAAGTTATTTTAGTAAATAATATACTTAAACTAGTCAGACTAGACAGAGCTAGTCAGACTTGAAGTTGCATATTATCAAGAAATGAAGAATTATATAAAAAAACGTACCCAAACAAACAAAACTTAGAAAATTTACATAATATCTTCTCAAAAATATTATTATATATTAAAAAATTAAATTATTTTGACAGGCCTTAATTAAACAATTTAACTAAGTAAGGCCTTGGAACATCGGTACCAGTAAATTTGAACGTGAGTTCTATAAAATATTGTTTTATCAGAATGTTGTCTGTACTAGACAGACTTAAAAATTATGAAGATTGACTAGAGAAATAGCTAAATTTTTGCCGAATTTAAAAGTTTAAAAAATAAGTTTTATTTCATACTTTTTTGTGCATTGTTACTTTGGAAGTCGGCTTGAATTTTTTGTTTAAAAATAATAGCCTTTTAATATTTTCAAAGGATCTTTTTAATATGTGCATCGCCGAATCGGGGGACCGCGGTGTGAAGATGTTTCTCTTAGGTATAACGATAGAGAATACAATTTTCGCAATAAATATTTATAATGGCTATAATTTTTTAATCTAGGTAGGTATATAAAATGTTTAAAACTGATACTTGCATAATTATTCTCTTTTAGCTTATACCATCTTATACGTAGCTAAATAAAAAACTTCTTCACACCGCGGTCGCCTGACTCGGCGATATATTAAACAGAACCTATATAAAAATATTGAAAGGCTAAAATAGAAATTTGTTTATTTGCTTTTCATAGTTTTTTGTGTCGGGGGTTCCTTAATATATGTCCTATTCATTCAGATCACTAGAATGATCCCAAACACGATACCTCTGCTGTAAGTTTGTGAGGAGTTTGCAGCATCACCTGGAATCTGTAGGATACCCAACAGGGGTATCCTACAGATTCCAGGTCATGCTGCAGCATCAGCTTAACGTTGCCAGGTGAAGGCAATATTGTTAAAATGCCAGGATACGATATATTGAACCAAACAGACCAGTGGAAGTTGCTTACAACCTTTCATCAACTAGATAACACCCCCGTATTGTCCGGCAGTGAGCGAGCTGATAATGATGAATTATAGCTAAGAACACTCTCGATTATGTCAGCTTTCATAAAAAAAATACCACATCTCAATCGGACATTTC
Source organism: Phengaris alcon alcon (assembly GCA_037179445.1). Lineage (NCBI taxonomy): Eukaryota > Metazoa > Arthropoda > Insecta > Lepidoptera > Lycaenidae > Phengaris > Phengaris alcon. Next base: position 1,502,155 of record JAYRCH010000228.1, read on the forward strand.
GTTTAGGATCTACGATGCCACGGACAGACACACAGATAGACGGACACGTCAAACTTATAACATCCCCCTTTTTGCGTCGGGGGTTAAAAAATCTATTTTTTATTTTTTGTCTTCCCGTATGTCTGTCTGTCTGTTTGTTCCGGCTAGCCTCTTTAACGGCTGGATCGATTTTGACGGGACTTTTACTGGCAGATAGCTGACGTTATAATAATTAGTAACTGAGGCTACTTTTATCTCAGGGTTCCGTTTCCGATAGTTCTATGCAAACGGAGTTGTTGCGGGCACCAGCTAGGTTTAGAATAAAATTGATGCTACGCTTACTACGATCTTAATGTAATCAGAGCTTCGTATCAGTTGCTACGTGCTTGCTATACTAATTGGTTTTACGTTCATTAGCTTAAACTAGTAATAATTGAGAACTATAGCCATTACGTTGATGATGAGAGATCAGTAGCTCTATTCTGCTAATTCAATCTTAAGATTGAATGAATACAGTGCCGATGCAGTCTCGATATGTTACAACAGCAAAATGGTATTCTCTCCGCGTTGGGATTGGTCCAAACTCGGAGAACTGGAAAAATGATATCAGGACGATTAATTTATAATTCATTAAAAGTAAATTAAAGGTCTCAGATAAATACGTGAATTGGGGTTGGGGTGAAACCCTCCTTGTTAATAACTTTATAGTTTTAGCTGGCATACCTTTTAAAGGTCTCATAAGATTACCAACTAACACTTTATTTTTGAATACCGAATTGGTAAGCAATGAGCATCCTTGAATCTTAAAAATATTAGTTAAAACACCTACATAATACCTACATAATATTTACATGTTACATTAGGAAACGCTTAGCAAAAAATATTCAAAAATACAGTTTTATAATACGAGTATTATTAAACGTATTAACTATAAATTTAACGTTATTTCCTAGTAGGGTGTTTAATATTTATAAGATATACTTTGTTTTATTCTATGTGGTGATATAAATTTAGTTATTAGACAAGTATCATATAATGTAAGTATTTACTAATACTAGTAGATTTGAAGTAATATTCATAAGGGAAGCCGGATTGTATGCACGTCTCGCCTGTAGTATTTAGATATCGTACTAAGGTATTTTACCGCCTACATAATATTATGTTTGTTCCACCATAATGCCTAGACTACTGATCCGATATAAATAATGAGGTGTCAGTCGATTCGTAATGATGGCCCGGGTAACATAAGCTATATAATTTACGCAGTCGGGTTATAGTTTTTAACTTATGGTTATTTTAAATTAACATGCTAGCTGGTCTTCGCATAAATTCGGTAACAAAAAATACTGACACAAACCATCAAAAACTAAACATACGAGAAGCAAACTTTAAAACTTTGAATCGTATTAGTTAATTGTATATTTATTTATATTTTCAGTGTGAGCAAGTGTGAGATAAAACTTCATTGTTGTATCAATTTACGTACTTATGTTGAGATGTAGTATATATACGTGTGAAAATTAATACGAACATTAAAAATGAGTCGACTACCTACATCGAGAACCGGACTATTCTGGATCCTCCGATTGTCTTTGTATCAGTGGCGTGGGGTTCCTATAACTCCATTCCTATCGGCTTCACTTACCATTTACCTTTTGAAGACCCTCATCCAAAATACCCCCTACCTATTATACAGGCTAGCCACTGCTTTGTGTGTGTCTTAGTGTCAGTTCACACCGCGACGAAACACGGCGCTATGTGGCGCTGTATTTTTGAGATAGCTATTCAAAATTGAACTTTATTCACTACACTAAAATATATTATAGCATTAGGTTGGTTCAATGCTCTAAGAAAAAGATACACGTTTCATATGACATCAGTCATACACTGCACATGCGCTGTGCAGCGCATGCGCACGCAACATGTCATTCGAACTATTACAACGAAACGTGTATGTTCTTGTGTAATGAATATAGTTCAAATTTGAATGGCAATCTTAAAAACGCAGCGTCATGTCGTTTCGTGTCGGTGTGAATTGACCCTTAAGGTAGCGTTTCGATGCACGCGACGCGAGGCCGCGACCCGAGACCGAATTAGGGTCGCGGAGAATTTATATGGAGCACTAAACAATGACCGCGACCCGCGACGCGCGTCCGTTGAGCGTAGCCGGAGAACCTGATTGGCTGGTCGCGGTAGTCGCATAGATCGGGAGGCTACCTTTAGATCCTGTAACTGTCCTTGGCAAAATCAAACTAAAAATTGACGAAGTATCTTAGAACACTGTAACAATAATCATACGTTTGCTACTATTCAACCTCTGGGGCTCAGTAGTTAGCGCGTCGGTGCTTAAGCCGGAGACCGCGGGATCGAGTCCCGAGGGACAAAAGGGACAAAAGCTTTTCTGTATTCCTGGGTCTTGGATATGTGTATTAAATATATGCATAGTATAGCAGTATTAAATATATAGTTCCGTTGTCTCGTACCTGTGACGCAAGTGCTTTGGATACTTAGTAGATGACCAGATTGACGTGGTGTGGGAGCGTCCATAGATATTATTATTATTCTACAGTTACCGTAGGCCGTATAGCAGGCGTGACCAACCTGCGGCCCCTGAGCTAATTTAAACCTCGCATCTAAATAGGATTGCTTACAAACACGATCTATTGATCCCGAAATCCCGAATCCGCCTGGCGTTCGAGCGTTTATGACATATTTGGTAATGTTCGAGAAACATTGATTTTTGGGGCTTTGTGGACGAATTGTAAATTTTTATAGCCGTGTGTGGCCCGTTAAGGTTTTGCTAAAATAAAAAATGCCACGCCAATCTTGAAAAGGTAGGTCATGCCCGGCGTAGAGGGTAGCCCGCATAGAGGGTAGTCCGCATAGAGGGTAGTCCGCGTAGACGCTAGCCCGCGTAGAGGATAGCCCGCGTAGAGGGTAGCCTACCTAGAGGGTAGGCCGCGTAGAGGGTAGCCCGCGTAGAATGTAGAACGCGTAGAGGGGCTACGACACCGTAGATACATTTTATTTACTGTGACATTAGCACGTGGGACGTGGGTTCAATTCACACCAAAACGAAATGATTCGAGACGCGGCGCTGTATTTTTAAGATAGCTATTCAAAATTAAACTCTATTAATTACACAAGAACTTCGGATGTCAGGTTGCTTATGACTGATGTCATATGAAACGTATATCTTTTTGTGTAGTGAATAAAGTTCAATTTTGAATAGTTATGTTAAAGATGCATGGCCCCGTCGCGTCGAGTATCGCCGCGGTGTGAACTGACCCTAAGCGTCCAGTTAGACGTGGCGCGTGACCGCTGCGTATTGAGCTTTATTGACTAGGCCACAAAGTATAAAACTAATGGCAATGGCAAAACGGTGATCGCAAAAAATCTATACGTTGTGGCCTAGTCGATAAAGAGCAATTTGCGGTGGCCGGTGCAAATATAAATGAAATTACTACGTTAGGTGTCAACTGTAGGATTACGTGATGGACTACATTGGGGAGAGACACGAGCACCCGCAGTGGACACATTAGTGGGCGACGACGATGATGAATAATGGATACTCACTCGTCTTGAACCGGAAGTACACCTGTATGTCGGTGCCTTTCCGCAGCTTACACTGCGACTTGCCGCACGGCGACACCTGGATGCGCGCGCGCAGGTCGTCGAAGTTCGCACCTGGAAAATGAATATAAGCACGTGTAAGTGTAGCATAACCCTGGTTTTTAATCTCAGTAAAATGATTGTCAACCATAGATAAATGATTGGTCGCGGCGCTCGACGTGCCCGAACCCGTCACATTGAAATCTTCATGTCAGATGTACGTACCGAACACACACTAGAAATTGTCTTGCACACAATGATATTATAAGCCCACACTACAATAATGAGTTGCCTCGTTCACGGTGCTGCTGTTGTTGTTAACTAGCGTGGTATCTAGTCGAGCGCCGAGACCAATCATTTACCTATGTTGTCATCCTCTGTCCTAGTCTTATTACTAGCAGAGAAAGAATGACACGTCATTGACTGATTGAGAATATTATAAGCTAGATAGTGTCCGCGACTTCGTACGTGCAAAAGGGAAATCTCGCGGGAACCGTACATTTTCCTGCGATAAAAAGTAGACGTCTATGTGTTACTGTTAATCCAGAGCCTAAACTACTACCATACCAAATTTCATCAGAATCAATTTCATTACCAAACATCCATACATCCATAGTCCATAAATACAAACTATCCCGTTAATAATATTAGTAAGATCGTATAATACTTCTTTTATTTCAGACTAGTTATTGCCCGCGGCTCCTCCCGCATAAATATAGTATCCCACGGGAACACTACTATTTCGGGTTAAAAGATGTGTTGTTGTCTATGTGTTAATCCAGAGCTTAAACTACCATCATACAAAATTTCATCACAATCCGTTCAGTAGTTTTTGCGTGAATGAGTAACAAACATCCATACATCCATCCACCCAAACTTTCACATTTAAGTATATTAATAGTAGGATTTTGCTATCCCCCTTACCTTTTCCGGTTTTTTTGGAATTACCCTCCGCGGTTACTACTAAAAATATTGACACAGCTGATTATTATCAATGTTGCGGTTCTTGTCTGTCAACTGACTTTTCCAACGTATCAGACAAAGATAGCAATTAGTAACAATTAATAGCTAATAAGATGTGTCAATATTTTAAATAGCGGGGGGTTAGCGTCCATAATATAATTTCCTTCACAAATCCAAGAACCCATTCTGATGTATTTGAAACCGCCACTCAAATCTCGCAGTAAATAAAATCATAAAAACACATAATGAAGTAATAACAATAAGCCGCGTTATACAAGTACCTTGTCGTGTGAACTTGTGCTGATAAATTTATTTATAGGTATTTATTATTAATTAAGCTATTTCCGGAAATTTCCATAACTTTTATGAGTAATTTTTTTTTTTTTGCAACAGGCAAATCGGTCTTATACTCCTCTCCTGGTCTATATGACGACCTCTGTGACTCAGTAGTTGAGCGCGACAGTGTTCAAGCCGGAGGTCGCGGGTTCTAATCCCGCCAAAAATATTTTGATATGTTCCTGGGTCATGGATGTGTTTTAAATGTGTGTATAATTTATTAAAAATCTTCAATATATTGTGTATAGTATAAAATTTATTAAATATGTTTCCGTTGTTTGGTACCCGTAACAAAAGTTCTTCGAGAACTTATTTTTTACTTACGTTTAAGAAAATTGGGCTCCAGTCAAAGACTTCGTAACTAAAGATAGGCTATGAAGTATATTTGACAGAACAAATATTCATACAAGAAAAAGTTACGCCATCTTGATTATACCATACCTCAAATGTCAGCCATCTCGATTTCACCATACCCCAAGTGTCAAAATGGCTCCAAGCAACACCAAAAGTGGGGCCATTTAAGTGGGAACAGTTTTTGCCTGGACATTCCTCGTCTATAATATATATACGTGTCTATGGCTCCGGTACCATTAAGTCCACGCAAACGGAGTTAGGGGCACCAGCTACTTTAAATATAAACGTGTTTGCATAATAACATAAAATAATGTGTCTAGTCACAGCCTCAGAGGTTGCTTATTTACTGAGTAGCTTAAAACGTTGAGGTAAAACCTTATTTTTCTGGGAATTTATTTTGTCAATTTTACGTTTAACTTTTAGAAGTTACACTTAGGTACTATTGTGATTTCAATTCCTATTTCCCTAGGAGCTGAGTAACCTTATAGGCCATCTGTGAAGTATTGTCTAAACTCACCTTCACATTGCTCCGAGGGCGTGATCTTCTCCGAGGCGGCAGCTACCGCCACCAGCGCGAGCGAAACCAGCACGACGTTCATTTGTTTCATGGTGTACGAAAGCGATTGACTAACCGCCAGTCGTCGGGTCGTTAATATACACTCAAGTCAAACCAGTTCTACAGGACAACCTTCAGAAAAATAACGAATAAATATCAACAAAACGTTGTTCGGCAGAGCAGAGCAGGCGCGAACTATCTGTCTCGGCGAACGAAGTTTCTTAATTTTATACGAAAACGCATTTCTTGTTGTAGGTAACCTTACAGGTATCTATAGATTTATCTAAAATAAGGAAGCCCATAATTTTCTTGATCGATTTAATTGTTATTATAATACATAATATAATATAATAACATAGAAATCGTTATAACAGCCTCCGTGGTCCAGTGGTTTAGAGCTTGTCTCTCGACTCAGTCGTGGAATCGATTCCCGCGTTGAAACAACAAAAAAATGTTGTTTCCAAGTTTGGTTAGGACAATGCAGGCTGATCACCTGATTGTCTGACACGAAAGATGATCCATGCGTCGGATGGGCATGTAAAAAGTCGGTACTGCGCCTGATCTCTCGCCAGTCGTGTCGGTTATCCGTCCCATTGGGTTCTGAGAGTAAAGGAAGAGAGAGTGCTCTTGTGTCTTCGCACACACTTGTGCCCTATAAAATAACCCCTGCGTAGCTGGCCTGGTTTCAATGAAACCGGCCACTGTTACCGAAATCGGTGTGGGGAGCTATTAATGTGTTATAATGAAAAACCAATTGCAAAAAATGCACAAAAAAATGTGAAATAAAACTATTTTCTAAATGATTCCCCTTTTAAATTCGGCTAAAATTTTAACTATTTCTCTACTAAATCTTCATAATTTTGAAGTCGGTACCAGCCCAAACACTATCCTGATAAAACAATTATTTACAAATTTACAAATACAAATTATTTACAATATTTTATAGAACTCACATTTAAGTTGGCTGGTACCGACTTCAAAATTATGAAGATGCAGTAGAGAAATAGTTAAAATACTAGCCGAATTTAAAAGGGGAATTATTTAGAAAATAAGATTTATTTCATACTTTTATGTGCGTTTTTACTTTGGAAGTCAGTTTAATTTTTTGTTCAAAAATAATGATTTCTCCCTTTTTAGTCATATTTATTATATTTATAATAACACATTTTTAAAAAAGGTTTAAAAGAAGCGTTCTAATGTGTAATTGAAAACGCTTCAAGCTTCGATTAGGTATTGTATATAAGATAATGATGATGATTACTGTAAGTTACATAATGGCATATGCTTGCAGTTCTTAAAACAATGCCGAAATTTCCAGACGTGTATCTTTAGACTGAGGAGTTCTGTTCAGTGCTTATGGATCCAGGGCACCCACCCTTGGCACGAAATTTTACTTTTTGGTAGCATATGCTTGATTTACTTCACAAGTCAAATCCATATGGATGTCCCATAAATTTTGAGTTTCCTCGATTCCTCATGAATATCATCATCAGTTCTCCACTCTGGTGACTAAAGGATCTATTTCGAGTTATTCCCTTAACATCAAAAAATAATTTTGAAAAACAGTCCACAGACGGCGGAGTTATCGTTGAACATACAAAAAAATAAATATATATAACAGCCGAACGTATATCCGACTCCTTTTTTTAGGATATCGGTTAAAAACGAATTCTATTGTTTTACTGCGTATGCTCATAACACGTCGTCGTAACGTCTCGCTTCCCATGCCTACGCTTATAGAGATATTTCAATTTCTTTTACATAATATTCCATAAATACATATATTATATAATATAATAAGAAATATAATATGTGTATATAGGTAAGTAATCAACTACCTACCCCCGTTTGCTTTTATTGGGGACTAGCTGATCCGTGTCCACTTCGTTTTTGATGATGATGAGGATAAAAAGCATCCTAAGTTACGCCATATAACGTCAGCTATCTGCCAGTGAAAGTCCCGTGAAAATTGGTCCAGCCGTTCCAGTGATTAGCCGGAACAGGGAAACAGACAGACAGACAGACACACAGACAGAGGGACTGACGGACAGACAAAAAATTTAAAAATTGTTTTTTTATTGTTAAAATAATGTATATATGCTTTCATATGCAATAAGTAAAAAGCTGTTAATTTGAAATTACAAACAGACACTTCAATTTTATTTATTTGTAGGTAATGTATGGATTTCACCTACGCAGAGGTGAAATCCATACATCCACTACCTCCATCATCTAGGACGTGCCAGGGATGGACGATGTAGAGTTAACACCGTCATATTATTAGATATTATGTATCTCAATATAATTCCTCCATGCTAATACGTCGGGTCGCGAGCACTTTTGTAGATTTGTACCATATCTTCAAAGAAATTAGAAATCTAAGCGACTATGTGCTCTTAGTATATTGACACTCGATTACAGAATAAACATATTTTGCAGAAGCCCTCTCATAATAAATTTATACCCTAATACAAGGTTGGTATCAAATACTATCGAGTAGGTGTACCTACTACCTATGTGACTAAACCAGGGTAGGTGCTAACTAATATGAATTAAGACATCAAAGTTATTGTTAAAATGAGTACTTACCTAATTACATAGAGTAAAGACACGTAAAGAATAAATTAACTTATGTAATTCCAAAAAAACTATAACCCGACCACAGAATAAAACAGGGGTCTAAAAAGGCCGAAACAAGAAAATAATTCAGATTGGTCAAGGCAGAGCCGCACCTACTTTATAAGGTTCGAAACAGTCGATATCATCTTGGGGTATAATTCTAAAACTTCTCTAGGCCTTAAGCTTAGATATGAATGCTTAGATAGTAAAGCGACAAGTAATTTTAATGCACTCCTACAATATGCGTATCAAATGAAAGTTATATAAAAGGCTGTACAATGCTATGATCATAACCACAAAATCAAATTAAAAAGGTGTTTTAAAGTGATAACACTGTTTTAAAATCTGGCAAAATTATGCCGGAACCATTTAATATACTGAGTAAACCTTGTAATAAATAATTTAAGGTTTAATTGGCTTTATAATTTAACTAATTATAAGTCTAATATTTAGTAAATAAGAAATGTGATTTTAAATAACATTAAAACATATTTATGTTAATTAGTATTAACATTGACTATACGAGGCCCCCACAAACATAAATTGGCCATATTGTTAAAAATGTCAAGTTTGTATCACTATTATTACAATTGAAAACTAGATGTGTATTTCATAAATTGTAATTGTAAAACCTAGTTAGTTAAATAATTATGTAATAATTTGTGAAACTATTTACTGGTTATTAATTGCTCAAAATTATGTATTGCTAATAAAGAAACACTGTTATGTAAATGTAAGCTTCCGCAAGAAATGAAGGTTTACCTTTTCAGTAGTAGTACTTATCATCTATGGTTTACCTTCTCTATAAGTAAAACCTAATTATTAAGATAAATAAGAATCTTAATAATTAAAATAAAAATTTACATGTAATGATCATGTAAAGTTACGTAATAATTAGGATAACTCGATAATTGTGACAAGTTTCACTGGTTGCCAGCACTGGTTTGTTAGATCCATGTGATTTGGCCAGAGGGCGCCACGAAAAATGGCTTCTTTGTATTTTGCAAAATAAAGAGGGACACTTACGATCCCGATCTCGAGCATGATGGCAACATCATTCTGAAACTGAGGGACTTCGCCAGCCAGTTAAATGAAACCTTAGGAATTTTGTTTGTAATTAACTAAAAATTGTAATTCAGTGTTTATGTTCATTGGTTTGTCGTTTGCATCTTTGGATTGTATGAGTGTGTGGTAGTTATTGTAACCACTTTAAATGTAAACTAAGTTCTTTATTGGAGCCTATAAATTTGGTTATAAGGATAAAGGTTATTAAATGTTTCAAGTTGAATAAATCCTTTTATTATGAGTTCTAATCCTGATAAACATAGGTATCTTTCCCCGTCATATATGATATTAAAGCTTGTCGACAATCAAACTAGTAAGTTATTTAACTTGATTTGTTTGATTCTCGACAATTCGACATTCAAATAAACGCTTGTTTCTTTATTATTTATTTAATGAGTAGGTACCTAATCATAACACTTAAAATTAAAAACAATATCTTCTTCACGAGCTCGGAGCGAGCCATTTTTTTTTCTTCACTTTAAGAACGATAATAATAATAATCCATATACATAAGATAATGATTTTGTAACTGGTCGCTGTATGTAAGTACATGGAAGATATATAAGAGAGATATACATGGAAGATATATAAGAAAAACGATTACAGGGGGTTTTATGAACCCAAAACAACGATTTTTAGAATTTTTGTCTGTTTATCTGTACGTTTGTTCGGGCGAATCTCAGAATCTAATGAACGGATTTCGATGAAATTTGGTATGGTAGTACTTTAGACATAGACGCCCAAAATCATTACCCTTCCTTTTGGCTTTGCCGTAGTCGGGTAAAAATGATTGTTGCATATGAAACACTAGCTTTTGTCCGCGGTTTTTCCCGCGTGAAATTAGATTTTTAACCAAATTCTAAAAAAAGGAGGTGGTTATAAGTTCGGCTGTATGTATTTTTTTTTTTGTATGTTCAACGATAACTCCGCCGTCTGTTGACCGATTTTCAAAATTATTTTTTTTCATGAATACTTCTAAGTTGGTCCCGTTTTCACAAAAGTGGTAACCTGATGATGGGATCCGTGAGGAATCGAGGGAACTCCTCAAAATTGATATGGACACATAGTGATTTCGACTTTTTCTGAAGTGACCCAAGCATATGCTACCATAAAGTAAGATTTTGCACCAAGGTATACCCTGGATCCAAAAGTACTGAACAGAACTCCTGACTCCTTATGTTTGGGGATTTCGGCGTTGCTTAAAGTGTGCAACGAGTGCAAGCACGGCACTATGTCAATTAAATTAATCATCATCATCACCATAAATCGTGACATAATGATGATATAATAGGTACTTCTCATAATATTATACACCGACACGGATATCTTTGAACATTACTCTGCCGTTTATGGACTTATATTCAAAATTCTTTTTTTGATGTATTGGGTAATCTGAAATTGGTCTCGTTGTGACCAAAGCGGTGACCTGATGATGGCATCCATGAGGAATCGAGGGATGTCCTCGAAATTTATATGGACATATATAGTGATTTTGACTTTTTCAGAAGTAACCCAAGCATATGCTACCAAAAAGTAAGATTCTGCACCAAGGTATACCAAGGTATATCCAAAAGCACTGAACAGAACTCCTCAGTCTTTAAAGATCCGCGTTTGGTAATTTCGACATTGTTTAAAGAACTGCAAGCATATATACCATTATGTAACTTACAGTATTCATCATCATGATCTTATACAATACCTAATGGAAGCTTGGCGCGTATTCAATTATACATTCGATCGTTTTTTTAAAACGTTCTTAAAATGTGTTAATAATCATTTAACAAATATCACTAAAAAGAGAAAAAATATTATTATTGTTAAACAAAAAATTACACCGACTTCCAAAGTAATAAAAATGCACAAAAAAGTATGAAATTAAACTTATTTTCTAAATAATTTTCCCATCCAATCCCATTTTAAATTTGGCTGAGATTTGCCCAGCCAACTTGAACGTGTGTTCTATTTTATTTAAATATTGTTTTATCGGGATCGTGTTCGGGCTGGTACCGACTTCAAAATTGTGTTGAGTAGAGAAATAGTTAAAATTTTAACCCGATTTAAAAGGGGAATTATTTAGAAAATAAGTTTTATTTCATACTTTTTTGTGCATTTTTACTTTGGAAGTCGGTTTAATTTTTTGTTTATAAATAATATATTTATAAATTCGAATGTTTGTAGATGGACTATTCTTAATGCGTTTTGCCTAATTAGCAGGTATGAAAATTTTGTTGTTTGTGTTTAAAGATGCAAAAAAATGTACTTACTATAATAATTGATGTCACGGGACAGCTAGTTATTGATTATATTAACTACTAACTGTCCCGTCACACGTTGTCTTAACTATGAACTGGAAAAAATAAATAACTATAACTACAACCTACACCTACACCGACACCTACAATCTACACATATACCTTTTCCAACATTTCTTACTAATTGCTTAAGAATATTACTTAAGCTTAGCTTACGCGGCTTAGCATTCCGTTGATCTCACGCTTCGCCACTGCCGCCTGGGCCGATATCGAATATCAATTAAGAGAATTTACGAGTATGTAGGTCTAACTCAGTGAGCGAGGGATAGAAAAGCCTGCGGCGACCATTTTTATCCCCCCCCCCCCCCCCATAACGCCGCTACTGCATGTCCATCTTAATTTATTGTACATTTTGTAAGCCTCCATAATATATTTACTTTAAAAGATTCTTGTACAATCTTAATATATACTTGAAAAATCCATGTACCACGCAAATGTGACGATGTAACTTAGGATTATCCTTAAATCATGTGTAGCTATTATTATCTAATTATTACAGTTTAATTGTATGAGCATGTATTAGCACTAACCTATATTTAATGGGCGTTGTACATTTAAATAAACTAAAAAAAACCTGTGGTGCTAATTAGTCCGCAGCCCGTCCGCAAGTGCGGCAACAAAACCTATTTCATTGTTTCGAAATTGAAGGTTAAAACAGCTAGTTTAATAAAACACAGTCAGTGAGTATATTGGTGGGTATTTTTAAGTTTACATACACTGTGAAAATACAAAGTTACAGTTAAAACTACAATACAAAATGAGGCAGATTAAGAATACTTTTCGCGTGAAACTGTTTTATGGTGCCAATTGACACCTTTTAACTTAAAAAATAAATTCGTATTTTTAAAACTACCTAACTATAATTTAAAAAATGGATATGGTATAAAATTTAACTGGCAATATTAAATGTTACAACATATTCACTTAATAATAATGATACAGCAATACATTTGTAAAATTAATAATTTTATGAAAAGTAAAAATAAATACTAGTAAATAATACCGTTCCTGCTTGGTGACTTCACTAAATCAGGATTAGAGATTCATAAAGTCTCTCCTAACCTATTATATAAGTTATAACTTGTAATAAAAGCTAAATGCCTTAGAATCTATCGAGGTTGTTGTGTGGTATAAACAATAATAATACTTAGGTTCATGGTAACAATCTCATAAAATACAAAATTGAATATGCCTACGTGACTTTAAACATATTACTTCCTGCCCGAACACAGTTACATAAAATGTAAATTTAAACTTGAAAATATGGAACACATTTTCAGATAGTACAAAATATGTGCGTATATTTTTATTAGTTCAGTTTCACTACAGACTAACTAATCATTACTGTTTGCTACAACTTGAAATTAGAAATAAGTTGTATATGAAAAATGCATGACGAGCAATGAATGGTAAATTAAGATAGATCTTTCACTTAAAACATAACTTTGTAGACAAATAAATACTTATCCAAGTGTTTATTCTTATAGAATCTTCTTTAAGAATCTAATACCGCTCTTAGGTACAAATTTTTGATGACAAATTCGTTACACTTATAGATATATTTTGGACTGCAAATTACTACCTAACATCAGGCGCATTCATTAGTATCTGTAGCGGCAACCTGAGGAAGGCGTCCTTCATGTTGCCGCAGTAGGACTCCGGGGCCTCCGTCAGGTATTTGTCCATGTTCAGCACCACCTGCTTTGGATCGCTGCCTATCTCGTACTCGTCTATCGCCCTGTAGATTGCCTGGAATAAATAAAAACATATTTAAATAGCAATTCCTCTTAAATACATATTTTATAAACACTATTTGACGTCATATTTTTCATATTACTCAAAGGGTTTGTTGCATCAATGCCTCACACTGTGTACAATATATAATATAGATATATAATATAGATACAATTAATATTACCTAAACCCCCGTATACAATGAATGATGATTTCATACTGCAAGTATTATGTCCTTACATATGAAATTGGCGTTTTTGTCGTACTGGCCACTTTGATATCAAATATATCTTCTCATATTCTTTGCTTAGGAATTCCAATTTCAAATTTATACCGCTATTTACTCATGCATTTGTGTTTCGAAAACCGTAATTCATTTGTTTTTTCCTCTTTCGATTTCTTCTTTGCGTCACTCTGTTTACAAAATTGAAAACTTAAAATATCGTATTATTTTCGAGTACGAGTTCCACCGTGACACCAGTGCTGCAGAAACGGCTCGAAGGATTAATGATGTGTATGGCGGCGGTGTCGCAAAAGAAAACATAGTGCGTTTTTGGTCCCAACGTTTTCGATCTGGAAATTTCAACCTGCAGAACAAGCCCCGTGGACGGCCGGAGACCAAAGTTGATAATGATGAATTGAATGCTACTGTGGAAGCTGATACATCGCAAACCACGTCCGAGTTAGCTGCAGACTGCGGTGTTAGTGATAAAACTGTTTTAATCCACTTGAAGCAAATTGGGAAGGTGAAAAAGCTTGAAAGGTGGGTACCTCATGAATTGAGTGCAGCAAACCGACAAACGCGCGTCGACTACTGAGTTACATTACTCAACCGGCACAATAATGAAGGGATTTTAAACCGAATCATTACCTGTAATGAAAAGTGGATCCTGTACGATAATCGGAAAAGCTCATCGCAATGGCTGAACCCTGGCGAACCAGCCAAAGCCTGCCCCAAGCGAAAATTGACTCAAAAAAGTTACTTGTGAGCGTTTGGCGGACTAGTACCGGTGTCGTTCACTACAGCTTTCTTGAATCTGGTCAGACGATTACGGCAGATGTCTATTGCCAGCAACTGCAAATCATGATGGAAAAGCTAACTGCTAAACAACCGAGGTTGGTCATTCGCTCTAGGCCACTGTTGCTTCAGGACAACGCTAGACCACACACTGCACAACAGACGGCTACCAAATTAGAGGAGCTTCAATTGGAATGACTAAGACATCCGCCGTACTCCCCGGACCTTGCTCCAATAGATTACCATTTTTTTTCGAAATTTGGATAACTTCTTGCAAGGGAAAAAATTCAACTCCGATGGGGCAGTCCAAAGCGCCTTCAAAGATTTTATTGGATCCTGTCCGAATGGTTTTTTTTAGTAAAGGAATCAATTAACTACCTATGAGATGGCAAAAGTGCACAGATAGCAATGGTATACTTTGATTAAATAAATATATATTAAAAAAAAACGACTTTATGTTCCTCCTTTACAAAACGCCAAATTCATATGTAATGACCTAATATTAAAGTGACGAAAGTGGATAATACGCCTGCGGCGCCTCCCCACCCCTTGTCAATCTTAATCAAAGAAAAGAACCTTAAATTTCTAAATTAAAAAGTATATTATGAATTATTATGAGCAAATTTCAACCCTTGGGCGACCTCGAGTATTATTAAAATACGAACAAGTAATCACAACGGTCAACCTGCATATGGATTAAAATCCGTGACAAATATGTATTACTAATCTGTGGTAGACACCTGGAAAGCGGGCTGTTTATTGTTATGCGCGGCGCGGCGGCTGGCGTGCAGCACGCTGACGCCGGCGGCGGCGCGCGCGCACGCGTCCCCGTACATGCACTGGTCGGGGCGGTAGTTGTGCCGGCACGACAGCACGTGCACCGCGTCTCCGTGGTAGTGGAATATTATGTTGATTATATCCTGGAAGAGGAGTTTTGCGTTCTTATATCCCATCTAAGTATATTATATAGTCCGTTTACTTGCTGAAGTCGAACCAACACACCATTCATCTCAGCTTCGCATACATGTGAGTGATACAGATAGACAGATGTGAGTACGATGTTGGCCTGATGTGGTGAGTCCATTGGGCAACATAACTAGTGAGCACTCGTGCCAGTGAACAGTGCAAAGGTTTGACTTCGCAGACTGTACCATGTTTTAAAATAAAGATCAGCTAATTTTGTTGCGGGTTCCAAGACAGATTTAGCATGTCCCCCGGGCACCCCTGAGGTCATATCAAAGGGTTTTTGCGGTTGGTTACCACTGTCGATCCTGGCTACACAGGAGTTGCAGTGGTGGGTAAGTGTGGTGGGCCAATTGACCGTTTAAAAAAAATAATAAAGATCAGCTAACTTAATTGTCTGATTCTAGTTATAATTACTAGCAATTAGCATGCATTCCATGATTAGTCAAATATTACCTGATCTCCCCAAGGTATGTAAAGTTTCCACTTCAGCATTATGGGGGTCACATAGTCCAACCAACCAAAGTTTCTCATCCTAGTTAAATTCATCAGCATCACACCCGAGTTTAAGCCTGTAAATTGTTTCCAAGAGGACTGTTAATAAAATAAAAAATAGAATAGTTAAGGGGCTAACAAAACTTATATACTTACAAAAATATTTCCATCCTTTAGTGCATGGAATAATTATAATCTTCATAAACATAAAATTGGATTGCAATTTCATAAACTCGAGAACGGCTGGACCGATTTGGCTAATTTTGGTTTTGAAACAATTGTCGAAGTTCAGGGAAGGTTTAAAGGATGAGAAATTTCAGGTCATAGTTAAGGCAGAATAATATGTTTCGGGACAGCTAGTTATTAATATTTTTTAAACAAGTTATTTAGTGTCCGACCGAATTTTCGGTTTCGGTCTAATTTCGGCAAAAAAACGAGTTTCGGTTTAGTTTCGGCGGAAAAACTACTTCCGAAACCGAAACTGCATTCGGGAGTTCTCGTGCTGTGATCGGTCATGTTCGACGCTTTTTATTCCATCTAAGCGACAATGACATTCTTTAAAGTTATTTTGTTACAGGACATGACTTATTTAGCTCCGTTGCATTTACTTCAGATAGGGTAAAATATTTCGTTTTGATAGTGAAAGTATTTGATTTTACAGCTTTACGGTTGGCATAAGTACTTAATTCAAAGAACCACTAACTCGCGCTTTGTCTAAACGTCATTTTCAAATAGCTATTGGACTTACGAGCTGTTGACTATCTCGTGTTCTGCCTAATTCGCTTAAGAACTACTTCGCTGTACAACTAAATTTTATATGGGATAACTAGCGCTATGCCTGAAATTTTGTACATAGATTAGAATAATGTAACATTTGATCATATTTAACTTTTACACCGTACACGACGATTCTTTTACGATATCCTATTTTCTCATGAGTCATAACTGAAAAACACCAAACATAAAGGCATGCTACTTAGTTAATAAGGCTAACTCGCGTTACCTACTTTGCGATTTTATTTAGGCATAACGAGACTTATTCGTTTTGTGAATAAGATAAGCCAAGCTTATAGGATTTAAGATACTTACATTATACATAATAATATAGTTTTTCTACAATAAACAATTATAAACATAATGCTTTTTCGTATAGGTTTTATAGCCGTATTAGGACGGATCACATACTTTAAAATTTCATCACCACACTCCCGCCGGGTAAAAAAATTACCTAACCAAGAGCATGTCAGGACATGTCTAAGGAGGGTTAAGTAACTATCGACGCGCAATAGGTTTTCTTTGAATTACTTCAAAAGTCATTGTCCGATCGCACTCAAAATAATTTTCCTCAAGAGTTTTTAGCATGATCTATTAGCATGAAAACTTACAAGTTTATATCTCCTATAGTTTAGAAATGCCAGGGGGGAAACCACTAATAAGCCACTTTGGAAGAGATTACTCTAAAATAGTTGACATTGTAAAAAAGTCATGTATGAAACATTGCCTTTATTTTAAAAGATTTCAACAATACCCCACACGATGGGGTAGTACGAAATAATATTTTTCATCCCCTCTTCACATATATGGAGAGCCACCCCTTAAATATAAAATGATTATTATTTTATGATGTCAAAACCCAGATCAATAAACAATATATAACTGTACCAAATTTCATCCATTTATGTTCATAATTACAGGAACAGACAGACAGATAGACAGACAGACAGACAGACGGACGGACAGGGCGAAACTATAAGCATTCCTTGAATACTACGGAACCCTAAAAAGACTGGCTGATTATACCAACATTTTCTTTATTTTTTCCTCAAAACATGATACTTGTAAGGAAGTTTTGGTCGTAAAAATCAGTTTCAGTCAGACACTAAAGTTATGTAACAAGGACTTACAATATGTGCACAAGATCTTAGAAAGACATGGGCCATACCATATTTTCCATAAAATGGATGTTTCGCAAAGCGAGGGTACCACGACACATTAGGATTGTCATCTTCAAGAGCCATGGCAGATATTTGTGAACTATTGAACTCGGGAAACTTCTGCCACAGCACCTCAGCAGGCCCCAGAAACAATGTGTCAGTGTCTACATATATAATGGCGTCTATGTGAGGGACTAGATCCTGAAAGTATAACACAAGTCATTTTAACTTAATTTTTGTGATTTTTATATTGTGTGAGCAATTGTTGCCACATTTTATGGTAGTTTAGTTTTTGTAGAGGAATATTATTTAATAGGAATGTATAGACAGCACCTTTTGTAGTACGTACTTACTGGTATAAACAAGCGCTGTGCAGCACATTTGCTGAATAAATTCAACCAATCTTTCTCATGAGCTTTAGGAAATTGTATGTCATGTAATTCATAACTTAAACGATATCTTGCGAATTTCTGCCATGCCTTTAAAGTGTCTTCAAACTTATTTTTGAGGATTACATCAGTGAATATGACAAAACGGACTGGTGTTTTGGTGAATAGCAAAACAGACTTAACGACATTAAGGGATTCATTGAATCTTGAATCACAAACAACGAATGATATATTAATTGTTTTGTCGGCGGTTTTCTGTGGTGGCGGTTGTAATGGTGGCGGTGTTAAATTTCTGAAATATAAGTAAATCTTTTTGTAGCGTAACAATCTTTCAAAGCAAATTCATGATAAAGTAATATTTCCATGGTTTACTTACGATTTTTGTTCAACTTTTGATACTTTAACTGTCCTGTTAACTGCAAAAATATAATACACAACCACAAAAATAAAGCTTAATATTGTGAGAGTTTTTAACAAATTTGGCCTCCTCATACTGATTAAGCAAGTAATAAAATTAAATATTCAGCATTTTAGCTAATTCGCACGTTTTAGCACTTCGTGCATTGCAAATTGATGTTCACATTTATCTTTATAGTCCATGTTGTATAATTAAATAAAAACATTTTTAAAACAATAATTTCAAACAAAATGTAACATACAAGTTACAAATCTTAATTTATTTACAAATGTTTTCTTATTCTAAAGTTTTGATTTTTGACATTATGAAGTTTTTTATTATTATTTATATATGGCATCGGCTTATAATCATTTGCCAGTGTCAAGTTAAAAAAACGGAAATTAGAACTTTCGTTTCAATTTTCAATACTGTATTCCTATATCGTAAAGTCTAAAGCCAAGTCAAAGTCCAAACATATAGTCAGTACAGTCCATGAGTCATGTCAGTCGATTCTGTAAAGTGGTAGCTTTACTGAAAATTCCTAGGGAGTTTTGGCGGGAAACACTAAATAGCACGTTTTTAGAAGTTGTACCACTTGCCCACACTTGTGCACGTTAACAAATATTAATTGGTTAATATTCTACCAATATTACACATTAAGAACCGATGTAACATGTAACGATGTAACAATTAATGAAAAATACAAAATCCACAATGTCACCCATTGATTTCCCCGGCAAAACTCCCTGTCAAAATATATCAATAGGTACTCAATTGTCATTTGTCAATATGAAGTTTGAACTGCCATTGCAGTTTAGTTTTCCTATTTTCCCAAATTTTTCTTAGGAAGAAATTATTTTACTTTAGAACGATTCTAAAATAGAGGGAAAACTTAAGGCCACAATTGCAAACATATTTTACAATGGTTGTTGGAGCTTTTCCAATTGCAAAATTATCATTGTTAGTAAAACAAATCAGTAAACCCATCGCAAATGTCTGTAAAGAATGAGCCAAAAATAGTCCTTTTTTAGGACTTACGTGTATATGCCTCCAGCTCAATGTAAGACAAAACTAACTGTAATTTACTATTAGGTATAACCTGTGGGCTGTGTGTAAACAAACTAAATAAACTTGTTTTTTTTAGTTTACAACTGGTGCGAAGTGAAGGCAAAAATGTGGATATTGAATCTAGGAAAGCCAGTAAACATTCCAGTGCTCAGTCAAGAGATGGTTATTGAACTAGGAGCCAATTTACTTGGCGAAAGTGTTATATTCATAATTGGTGCTGGTTTACTCATTGTAGAATATAACAGGTGATGTAACCATTTTTTATATTTAATTTTTCTCTATGTATTTGCTTGCTTACATTGACAGGAAAAAATTAGTTCAACTTTTTATGCATACATTTTAATGTGAAATGTGAATTTAAAGTGACTTTGAACTTTAACTTGAAATTAATGTGTGCAATTTCTAAGTGTTAACTACATTTGTTATAATATTGTTTTTTTTTATGTTTCAGACAAAGCAAAAAGGAGAGTGCAAAGGAAGCAAAGCGCGCAGAAGAAATGCAACACATAACCACAACAATAACAGACCTTTACTTCACTGTTCAACAGCAGCAGACCCAGCTCAGAGAAATGGAAAGATTAGTCCATTCTTTAAGTAGGTTTTTACCTTTGTAAACTATAACTATAAAAAACATGATAATTAAGCATTTACAGTTTTTTCACTCATCTAGACAAAATTCTTTGTCTCTAATTTAAAATTCTTGAAGATTGTTGTAGATGTGTAAAAGGCTTTGTAAATATTCATTAATAATTGAGAGATACTCTTGATTAACGTAGAGTAAACCATTGTCTGACCTTGTCTGACCTATTATCTGCTAATATTTTAATGCACCCCCTATTTTTAGCAATAGTGCAACGCAACTTGCATTCACTGATTTTGCCTTTTAAATGCTTAGCTTGGTATGTTACGTATGGTTTAATATAATTGTTTCAGCAAATCAAAATGCCTAGAATGACTAAAATCAAGCAGCTATCTGATGAAGAAAAAAAGATAAGGCGTCGCGAACAAAAAAAATTAAGCATGCGTCGAGCGCGGGCAAAATACAGTGAAGCTAAACTCGAGGAGATACGCGAAAAAGATAGAGAAAGATATCACAAGAAAAAGAACAGAGGAGAAATAAAAACAATAGATCAGTATACACTGAGACAACAACGACAAAAAAGAAAAATGTGGCGTGAAAAATCTAAAAAAAGGCGCGAACTTTTGAAAATGCGAAAAGCTGTCATTGCACACGTAGAAGATAACACTCCACCACCAAGTCCATCTACATCATTCTCCCGGGTTGAAGTCGGGCGTGCAGTAGCTGCACGGAATAAAAGAGTGGAAAAGCTGAAAATGAGGCACTGAAGGCAAAGTTATTGCAGCTAGAAAAACAATTTAAAAAATACAGAATGAGAATACGTAGATTAGAAAAAACTAAACAAAATCAAATGTTGTTAGTTCAAAAGTAAAAGTTTTAAGGACGGATATTAGAAGAGCTGTGCATGATTTTTTGATACAAGATGAATATAGCAGAATAACTTCAGGAAAAAAATGAGACAATAACTCGGAAGAAAAACAAACGCCAAATTCGTTTACTAAATGACACATTATTAAACCTACATGTAATATTTCAAAGCAAAACAGGAATCAAGATTTCATACCAAACTTTTCGGAGATATAGACCTTTTTGGGTATTGTTTCCGAAAGCAACAGCTAGAAACACGTGTCTGTGTAAATTGCACGAGAACAATGACCAAATAATTCGATCACTTCATAAGGCGAAAGTTATCTCTTACAGATCTGCTTCCGATGCTGTTAAGGTATTGTGTTGCAATAATAGCTTAAATCTTAAATGTTTAGAGAGACAATGCCCGTGCTGCTTAAATAACGAACTTGTATTAAATAACTTCAATGAAAATGATTATATTATTAACGATAGATGGGTTACTAAAAATGTTAATGTTACTGTAAAAGGTAAACAAAAGAAATGTACAAAATCCTTAAAAGAAACTGCTAAAACTACGAGAGGCTCAAAATTTCAATTTAATTTTTCTCAATTTTCTTTCCCTAGTGAAATTATTATATTCTAATTTACCGGCATTTAGCAACATGTAGCAAATATTATTCATCAAATAAGATCAATACAAACAGTTAAACAACAACTAACAGTAGCAACAGGCTTATTGCATATAGATTTCTCAGAAAATTATAATTGCAAATATAAGCGCTGAGGTTTAATCCGCTCATTTTGGTGACTCTAAGCCTCAATTATCTCTTCACACATGTGTGTACTACAGTAATGCCGAATCTCCAAATAGTGGTTTTGTAACTACGTCTATGTGCTCCATCTCAGAAAATTTACGACATGATCCTGTTCTCATCTGTACTCATCTTAAGCCAATTCTTGAAAGAATAAAAGAAAAGAGTCCGAACTTAAAATATACATATACTTAGTGACGGCCCAACAACGCAGTACAGAAATAAATCTATGTTTTTTTAAATCGTCAATTTCATAAATAGGTCTTGTCTGACCTATTATCTGCTAATAAAGTGTTTAACCACGAGACGACACACGCTGTATGTGGCGGTATAGCCCCCGACGAGAGCAGAGGGGAGTTAACAGTTTGACGTGTCTGTCTGTGTGTCCGTCCGTGGCATCGCAGCTCCCATATAAGTTAAACTTTTGATAGATTACTAGATAGATAGATGACTAGATTTGGATCTAGTTTAAATCTAATCGGGAATCATAATCGTGGGTTTGAATCGCCTTACACATTTTCACAGCTGTAAATAGGTAATTGGTATTCAAACACCCATGTAAATGAGCATTTAAGTATATTTTTTGCCCTATTGCTATGCTGTTAGCCAGTAAATAATAATTTTCCGGTCACGTTGGACGTAATTCCCATAAAAAATATAACACTAGTAATGCCCGCTAAACTATAGTTGCTGCTAACTAATAAAATGGTGCGAAGGCTATACTTCCGTTTAGCTCACCCCTCCGATTTAATTCAAAATTTGCACAGAGGTTCCTCATGTGATAGAAAACAATTCCCAATGGGTCTTTTTTGACGGAATTTAAAAATAAATAAATTTCAATTTGTTTTTTATTTTTATTTTTTATAGGTAACTTAACTTAACCTTTTTTTTTTTTTATCCCCCGCCGCCCCCAGGGGAGGGCAGCAGGGGTATGACGGGCTCCCCCGGCACGAGATGGAGTGCGCCGGGGTTTACCGTCTAAAACCCCCCGATGCCCTTCTTCAGCGCCAATGCGAGGCCGTGGGAATCGCGAAGCATAGCTCCACGACCCCGCAGCGCGTGCCGCGACCGGCCCTCTTCTGTTGTTATGCCGCCGCTTGCCTCTCCGAGAGCTCCCCGGGCATTGTGGAGCTTTTCCTCTCGGGGCCCACAGTGTGGGCGGCGATCCCCCGATCACCGCCCACGGGCCTAGGCGTCCAACTCCATGGCGGGGGCGGGAACTGCCCTTGCGCCGTCGGCCTTGGGCTTTTTGACCCGGGCCTTCTTAGTTGGCGCCTTTCTCTTCGCGCCGGGAGGCGGCTTCGCTACGCAGCCGCTTCCTCCCAACACATGCGCCTTCTCCGGCCTGCCGGCAGCCTCGCAGAGGAAACAGTTGGGCGCTTCCCCGCACTCGGCCGCCTTGTGCCCTGGTTTCCCGCAGCGGAAACAGCTCCGGCTGCGGTCTACCGGGCACTAGCACTTCGCCGCCACGTGGCCGGTGTCCTGGCAGCGGAAGCAGCGCTTAGGCTTCGCGGCCAGCAGCGCCACACTCGCCGACACCCAGCCAACTCGCAGCCGCCCCGAGCTTGTTAGCTTCTTGGCGGCCGCGACCGGGACACGCATCCACACCGAAGCGTCCCCGCGTGGCCCCACCGTCATTTGGCCGGCCCGAATATCATTGGCCGAGCACCCTCCTTCTGTAGCGACCGCCTGGATGACGTCGGCGACCGCTACTGAGTCGTCCAGCCCGGCGACACGGATCTCCGCGCGCAGAACCGGGCGGGCGACTTTCACATCGTCCTGTGGGAGGACGGACCTCAGCCTCGAGGCGAAGGCGTCCGCTTCTCCTGCGCGCCCTCGCCAGCAATGGTAAGGACGCGCGCTCCAGTCTCGGCAAGGCGGAAACCGAGCCTGGGGATACCGAGTTCCCCCAGGTCGATCGCCGCTCTAGCCTGACTCAACACTTTCGCGTAAGTCACCCCCCTTTCAGCAGCGCTTGCCCCCAGGGTAAGGGTGACCGCCGCAGTAGTCGGGGGGCGAAGCTTCGCTCTCTTCTTCTTCGGGGCGGCTTTGGCTGTTGTAGCCGCCCCCTTCTTCGCCTTTTTGGCCTTGCGTGGACCTATCTAGTCCATGTGGCCTCGGCGGGGGAGGGGTCGGTGTGCTCCCCCCCTTGCGCCGCCTCCTTAGTGGCCATTGATGGCCGCTTCTTCTTTTTAGCCTTGGCTTTGCCCTTGGCCTTTGGCGGGGCCGGTGTTGGCGGTGCCTTTATTGGGGCTGCCGCACTCGATACCGCCGTCTCAGCGTATGTGGGCGCCGTCGCCTTATTGGGCTTCGGCGCCTTCGTTCTATTCTCCGCTGGCGTGGTGCCCACAGTAGCACTGTCCGCCGCCAGCGGTGGCCTCCTCCTCGCATTCAGCATGTTGCCGAAGGTCTCGATATTAGAGCGCGAGACCTCCGACAACATCTGCTGCAAGTCCTGAGTCGCAGGCTTAGTCGCCTGGCGGCGCAACTCCTCCAGCTCGCGTCGCATCGCGTCGACCTGCTGTTGGAGCCGCGCGTTCTGGGCTTCCAAGGCCCGCAGCTCGTCCGATTCGCAGCGGCCCCTCAATTCGGTGACGGCCGTTCTGATGGTGCTGACCGACTTCTTGAGGAACCGCTGGAAAGTTCCCTTCAAATTTGAGGACCTAGATGCGACCATCAGGATCGTTTCCAGGGACCTCTCTACGCTGGCTGCAATAGCAGCGTTTGTCTCCTCAGTGGTGGTGATAGGCGCTGGGCTTGCGGGGAGAGATGCTCGTGATTCTCTCGCTGCTCGCGCTGTATCAGCAACCTCGGCTTCGGCCTCCAGTCTGATGGCCTTCTCCTTGTTTAATTCTGCCTGTGCTTTGGCCAGGCCGACGTATTGGCCGGTTGATGGTGGCCGACCACGTCCTCTCTTCGCCTTCGGCACCGCACCTTTGCTGGTGGACGGCGCCGCCTCTGACTCGTCTGGGTGTAACCGCCGCTTAAGGGGGGTCGTACGTCCGGTGGGTGCGGGCAATCCCTCGGAGTCCAGCGACATGTCGGTCATGCAGCTGGAGTCCGAGAGATAGTCCTCGCTGTCTTGCTCTGGTATGTTACGTCCTTGCTGGGGTGGCGGCATAATCAGGTCGCGCGTGAGCAATACGCGCGGCAGATCTGGGTCGCCCCGCAGCTTCTTCTTTCGCATGAGCTTCAGTAGCCGCTCAACCCCGTTGGGCTGCGGCTGACTGAAGTCCACGTCCTCATCAGTCAATAGGTCCGTTCGCGACGCGGTAAGGTGCGCCGGGCTCGGCCTGGTATGCGCCATCGCGCCTTCATCTCTCGCCGTCGCAACGGCCTCCTTCCTCTCCACCTCCACCGAAGCATGTTTGGGGCCCCCAGTATACGCGGCCCTATCTCCCGCCGAAACGGGAGTGTGGGATTCCCCGGCATCGCCGGGACCCACACTGGGAGATTTTTCCTCATGCTGACCTTCCATCTTTGCTCACGTATGGGTTGATGCTGACCCGATCCATTTGGGGGGATTCTGCCCCAGTGCCCTCACGACGAAACCGCCCGTTCGCCACGCATCCCAAGGCCGGGCACCACAATCCAAGGATTAGGGGCCGTAAAAGCCCATCCATCACCATTCAAAACAAAACCTATCACGCAAAACCTATCACACACGCACAGAAGAATAAATAAAAGAGAAAAGATAGAAAGAAAAGGTGTTGAAAGATAGAGAAAATAAATAAAAACAAAGCAAAAGCTCTTCTTTTACTATAAAGTAAGTTTTTAAACTATAAAAAGGTGGTGAAAGACCGGCGTTCAGCCGCCTGAGTACCTCACCCCGTGTAGAGAGCGGAGTGCCCAGGGACACCAACGTGGAGGAACCGGTATCGTCCCCAACTTTTTTTTTTTTTTTTTTAGGAGGGGAAATAGGTTACGTATCCCCCGCCGCCCCCGGGGGAGGGCAGCAGGGGTATGTCGGACTCCCTCGGCGCAATGGTGATGAAGAGCGCCGAGGTTTACCGACTAAAACCCCTCCATGCCTCCTTCTGCGCCTATGCGGGGTCATGGGAACTGCGTGATACTACTACCATGACCCCGCAGCGCGTGCCGCGTCCGGCCCTCTTCTATCGCGGCGGCTGGATGTAGTGCCGCCGCCTGCCTCACCGAGAGCTCCCCGAGGCATTGGGGAGCTG
Organism: Phengaris alcon alcon; assembly: GCA_037179445.1. NCBI lineage: Eukaryota > Metazoa > Arthropoda > Insecta > Lepidoptera > Lycaenidae > Phengaris > Phengaris alcon. The sequence goes on from JAYRCH010000228.1 coordinate 1,528,374, forward strand.
CCCATCTCGGGGCCCACAATGTGGGCGGCGATCCCCCGATCGCCGCCCACGGGCCTAGGCTTCCACGTCCATGGCGGGGGCGGTCGGGGCCGCCCTTGCGCCTTCGGCTCTAGGCCTTCGTGGCCGAGCCTTTTGGCCAGCCTTTCCCTTCTTGGTGCCAGGGGGTGGTTTGGCCAGTACGCAGCCACTACTCCCCAGCACATGCTCCTTCTCTGGCTTCCCCATTGTCTCACACAGGAGACAGTTCGGGGGGGCCGTACAGTCCGGTGCCCTGTGCCCCGGTGCTCCGCAGTGGAAACATCGACCACTGAGGTCCACCGGGGACGGGCACTTTACGGCTAGGTGGCCGGTGTCAAGGCAACGGTAGCACCGCTTTGGCCTCGCGGCCAGCAGTACCACCTTCGCCGAGACTCAGCCGACCTGTAGCCGCCCTGCACTCGTCAGTCTCTTGGCTGCCGCTACCGGTGCGCACAGCCAGAGACACCTCTCGCCCCTTCGGCCCACTACGACCTTGCCCGACCGGATTTCGCCGGCCAACAGCCTCCCTCTTTGGCGACTGCCTCTATGATGTCGGCGGCCGTCGTCGAGTCGTCGAGCCCGGTGAGCAGCATTTCCGCGCGCTTCACCGGGCGACCGATCTTCACCAGTCCCCCGTCCAGAACCGCCCTCATCTTCGCGGCAAGGGCTTCCGCCTTCTCCTGGGCCCCCTCTCCCGATAGCTCGAGAACGCGGGCGCCTGTTTCTGCCAGGCGGAAGTCGACCTTGTAGATGCCGAGTTCCGCCAGGCAGATTTTCCTCTTTGCCTCTGTAAGTATCGAGGCGTATGTCGCCCTCCCCTCCTCGAGCACCCCCTCCTTGACGGTGAGGGTGATCGCCGCGGTTTTGGGGGGCTTCAGATTCGCCTTCTTTTTCTTGGGGGCTGCCTTTTTGGCGGCACCCCTTCTCGCCTTCTTCTCAATGCGCCCACGCGATCCGTCTGTGGTACGCGGGGGGTCCATCGCGGGTGGGGCGATCGTAGACGCCCTTGCCTCTTCAGCCTCCTGTGCGGCCAAAGACTTCTTTTTCCCCTTCTTTTTTCTTTTCTTGGGCGGTGCAGGTGCAGTGGGAGCCCGTGTAGGCGCCCCCGTATCCTCCGCTGCCTCTTCACTCTCCTTGGCCGTTGCCCTCTTCGGTTCCGGCCGTTCCTTTGCCTTCAGCGCCTCGACGCTCGGCGCGGGTGCCGGGGCTAAGTACTTCCGGGCACTGTCCGCGGCGAGCGGAGGCCTCCTTCGAGGCTCCGGCGGAAGACGCTCCTCTAAGCCGGCCAGCCTCGCGTTGAGCATGTTGCCGAAGGTCTCTATGTTTGCTCTAGAGACCTCCGCCAACAGCTCACGCACGTCCTTCTCCTTTGGGTTGGAGACGCGCTTGCGCAGCTCGTCGAGCTCCTGGCGTAAAGTTGCCACTTGCCCTTCGAGCCGCGCATTTTGGGCCTCCAGCCTCTGTACCTCGTCCGATGCCGAGCGACCCCTGACCTCGGTGAAGGCCAGCCTGATCGCCGCAGCCGCTTCCTTGAGGTACCTTTGGTAGGTACCTTTCAAGTTAGACGACTTCGCGGCGACCATGGCAATGGTCTCCAGCGAGGTCTCCACTGTCCTGCTCAGGTCGACTACTGCTCGCTCCGACACTCCTTCTCCAGCGGGAGAAGTGGGGGGAGTCCAGTGGGGGAGGGGCTGGAGCATTAAGCCGCTCTCGTCACCCTCGCCTCTCGCGCAACCCTGGCGACCTCTTCCTCGGCTTGGAGCCGAAGAGCCTCCGCCTTCTCTCTATTGAGGTCGGCCTTGGCCTTGGCCCAGCCGACATACTGGCCGGTCGTAGGCGGCCGGCCACGCCCCCTCTTTGGCTTGGGCGCCACCTCCTTACTGGTGGAAGGCGCCACGTCCTCGTCCGTGTTGCGCCGTTTTCGCGTAGTCATGTCCGGTGATGCGGGCAACCCCACGGAGTCCAGCGACATGTTGGATGCGCTGCTGTAGTCCGCGGGGCAGTCCTCGCTCTCTGTCTCTGTGGATTCGCGGGGGACATATCCAAAAACGAACTCGTAATGAGTTCGTTTAATGCCGATCTTGTCACCCCGAGCGATCTTTTTGTTAATCAATGCCAGCAACCGGCGCTTTGCGTCCGGCTGCGGCTTTGAGAAATCTGTCTCCTCATCTGTAAGCAGATTCGCCGCCGGCGCGATTAGGGGCGCCGGGTTCGAAACGCGCGCAGCGCGTCTTCGCGCCTCTCTCCTTACTCGTCGTCGCAAGGACCTCGCCTGCCTCTCTCGTAATTTGTGGCCCCCCCGTATACGAGGGACGACCCCCCGCCGAAGCGGGAGTGTGGGATTCCCTCCTGGAAGGACGACCCACCCGGGGAATACTTGACAAATTACGTTGCGCCATCATTCTAACACCGACACCCCGGGTCGCGGCCTTTTTTCAGGTGTGAGGTCACCTATCGGAAGAGTTAAATAAAAGTGAAAGATAGCAATAGAAGAAAGAAAGATGGTGAAAAGATAGAAAAAACAAATGAAACTAAAGCAAAACAAGAAAGTTACACTAAAAAGGTGGTGAAAGATAAAGAAAAAAAAAGAAAAAAAAACCTAACCTAAACTATTTTTTTTTTTTTTTTTAAAACCTAACCTAACCTAACCTTAAAAAAAAAGTTAGGTTTAAAAAAAAAGGTTAGGTTAGGCTTAAAAAAAAAAAAAGGTTAGGTTAGGTTAGGAGATTATTCTGAAACTTAAAGAACTTTTCTGTATTTTTTTTTTAATTTCCGCCAAAAAAAAAAAAAAGACCATTGGGAATTGTTTTCTATCACATGAGGAACCTCTGCGCAAATTTTGAATTAAATCGGAGGGGTGAGCTAAACAGTTATATCGTCAACTGATTGGTTTTTGAGATATTTTAGGTTAATTTGCCAATTAAGTGTTTTTGGAAATTACGACAATGGTGCTACATAACGGGAAATTTCAAAATTGGAATTTTTGTGGCGGGAAAATTTAAACTTGTCAATTATTCTTTTATTTCTTTTTCGACTTTTTTTAATTTCCGCCAAAAAAGATATATGGGGTCTTTTTTCTAATGGTCTAAAGAACATCTGTGCAAATTTTGAATTAAATCGGAGGGGTGAGCTAAACGGAAGTATAGCCGGTGCGAATATTTGTCTATATTAATTAAATTTGTACAGTGCCACCTAGTTGTCAACGCGACAACTAGGTCACATCACATACAAATAATTCCTAGTAAACGCCAAAAGCGCTCACGATCGAATGCGAAAAGAAAAACTCACACTTAGCACTCCGATTTGGTCTGAAACAATCCATTATGACAGCACAACTCTCGGCTGTTTGATTTTCAGCTCTATTGTATTAGCACAGAGTTCTGTTTACAGTGCATTCCGATTTTTGTGCAGTGTTCCAACTCTCAAAAATATTTCACCCCAAACTTATACAAACTGATAAACAAATAAAAAAAATAATTTTCTGTAATCTAATTGTCCTTAAACATTAAAATATACTTCCAAAAGTTTATTTTGTACAGGTTGACTTTTCAAATCACTTGTCGATATGACAGTTCAATAGCTTAATTAATTAAAAAAAAAGAAAATACAAATCGCTTAAAAATAACCAAAAAATCTTGAATATATTTTTCCCAAATCTTAGGAAGAAACCCCTTAAGTTGGCAACCAAATCCGTGGGTCTGCTCCAGACCAAATGTGTGTTACAGCTTGTAAACCATTTTGACATATTATGTACGCACGATTCACTGACTTGTTATCGCGAACAGACTATAAGTATTAGAATAATGTAATTCAACATATTTCTTCAAACGTTACAACAAAATACATTTGATTCCGATACCAAGTACCGAACACAATATTGTTGTAGACAGCCAGTATGATACTACAGTACTGTAAGCTTTTGAATAATATGAATACTAAGGATTTCTTCCTTTATCTCGAGACCAACAGCTTACGTAAGAGTATTTTCTATCCCTATCGCCCGAAACAGACGCAACTAAACGCCAGTTCACATAGTGGTTCAAAATTGAACGTTATCTTTATTATACTTTACTAGCTTTAGCCCGCGGCTTCGCCCGCGTGGAATAGTGTTCTTGGATAACTCTACTTACTGACTATACTTCTGTATACAATATTGAAAGTGTTTTTAGGGGTTTCGTACCCAATGGGTAAGAACGGGACCCTATCACCTCGAGCGACGCGACGTGCAAGACCGCTTGATATATATTTTTCGCGCTTGAATGTAAATTTTACGATATCTTCGAAATATAAGATATTAATTTAAACTGTATAGTTCAAAGGGCTACTATAATGTGTATAAAATGTTTTAAATAAGTAACTTATTTAATTTGATAAGGATCATACTGTATCCGTCTAAATAGCTTCTGAAAATACCATGCATAATAATAAGTATAAACTGGGCAGGGGCAGCTAGTTTTATTAAGTAAACCGCTATGTCCCTGTATTTTAAATCTGTGATATTTTCGAAAATATTAATTTAAATTACATGCTATAAAGGGCCATATTGATCTATATTAAATGCACTATGTATTTGAGGTACTTAATTGGATAAGAGTTCATGATGTATTTCATAAAACCGCTTCGTAAATAAGCCATTATTTCTCGTAAAAAGTAAAGGATAAAAAATGGTTATTGTGGGTTGGTTATCCCTAAGAGATAGACATATACCATCCCGGACTTTTTGTAGACCTTTTTAAGGTGTACAATACTGTAGTACATCATTTTGATCCATCTCATAGGGTTTAGCCAGCGTTTATATGTTTCTTCCCGAATCACCCTACTGGACCGATTTCAATAGGTTAGCTGTCGGCTGTAGGTGTAGACGTAGGCTGTATCCTGCAGGTATAGGTGTAGTAATGTAGTTGTTACTTGTTTATATTCTTATTAAAGTACACCAACGGCACACACATAACTCGAATAATATTATTTAGACACATAATAATTTTGACCTGATGTGTGTACCAAATTATAAGTGTACACATCATTACAGACTATAATATAAAAAACATTGGTATTGAAATTGTAGTATGTAGGTAGTTCGTTATATTTTATTTATTCATAGTTAAGACAGTACAACGTCTGTAGGGTCAGCTAGTCCAACTACTATCATAAATGTGAAGGTTTGTGAGGATGGACGCTTGTTACTCTTTCGTGCAAAGACTACTCAACGGATTTCGATGAAATTTTGTATGGTTACTACCATTTGGTATGGTTATATGGTGGCCCTGGATTAAAACATAGGCTACTTTTTATACCCAAAAAATACAGTGTTCGAGTGGGTTCTGTATTTACGCGGGCAGAGCCGCGGGCAAAAGCTAGTATTATAATACACTAGCTGACCCGTACCGCCATATTGACATTTCATTGGCACACTCACTTTTCGGAGATTATTTTTCTCCTGAAAATAACAAACACACAATAGAAAGATTTATCCAATTCGGTGCAGTCGTTTGGAAGTTATGCGTACTACAAACATTTCGGTAATTCATTTTTATTTATATAGATAAGATGTTCCCACTTACTCACTCACTTATAGACGCACAGCCGTAACCGCTAACGGCAGAAATGTGAAATTTGGGCAGTAGTTTTGATTCATAACGTAGACGCACCCTTAAACAGGATTTTGATGAATTCCATCCCTAAAAAAGGGTGAAATATGAGTTGAAAGTTTGTATGGAAAATTTTTAAAGCACCAATTTTGTTTAAAATTGATATTCATAGTCGTAAATATATTTAATTAAATATGTATATCGGTGTTTATGAGAATTTTTTCTCTGAGGGTGAATAATGAGGGTTGAAAGTATGTATGGAAAATATTTCAAATCTGCCCCGATTTTCATGAAATGCATCTGTGCTAATAAAAACAAATAATTGCTTATGTACTTTAATTTTTTTGAAATTCGTTCCCTAAAGGGGTGAAATGGGGGTCCAAATTTTTTATAATGAAATGTTAACAACTGGACTAATTACGTTTAATTGTGGCACGCAGCTATCTGCGTGCCACAATTAAACGTAATTAGTTATTATGACATAGACATCCGTTACAAAAATTCATCCCCCACAGAAATTGCTATGAGGGGTTCATGCGGACGAAATCGCGGGCAAAATGTAGTTAAGTACACAATAACCACATTTTTTTATAAAAAACTAAATCGGCAACGTAAATTATATTATAGCCTATGTTACCCGCGTTGTTATTGTGAATCTATTGACTGACACCTCGTTTATTAAAATCGGACCAGTAGTTTTGCCGCTACGGCTTAACAAACATAAATACATACTGCAAAAATCTTCCTTTTGGCTTCGCCGTAGTCGGATAAAAAGATACTCGGTTGATTGCAAGGGTTTGAAATGCGAGTTGCACCGCGCTGCGCCGATCTTGCAATATAACGTGTACACTGTACATGTATCTTGTTATGTAGAGAATAAAGTCCAATTTCGAATATCGCTATCTTAAAAAATGCGCACCGCGTCTCGTCTCGGTGTGAGCTGACTCTTAATAGTCTATTTTACAGATAATATAAACTTCAATTAAGACTAGAAGCTAAAGTATGTAATTGCTACAATAATATACATAATTATACAATTAATACTACAATTAGTTAAAGTGACAATGCTAGGTATTTAGTCAATGATCGTTATGGCTTGTTTATTCTTAACTTATGGGAAATTCTTAATTGATCACCTAATATATAATTAATAATTTGTCAATTAATACTTTTTTAATTAATTGATCAATCATTCATTATTTGATCATTTTTAACCGACGATAAAAGAGGATTGTTATAATATTGATGTGTCTGTCTATATGTCTCCCAAACGGATGAACCGATTTTGATCTTGTGTTTTTTGTTTTAAAAGCTGTTATGAATGAAATAAAGTGTTCTTAGTTATAATTCATTACCATCAGCTCGCTCACTGCTTCACAATTCGGGGGGTTACTTAAAATCTTTAATTTTGTTTTATTCGGCTCCTCCCGTGTAAACACTGTACTTTATCGGGGCAAATGTAGCCTATGCTTAAACTACTACTATACCAAATTACATCAAAATCCGTTCAGTAGTATTTGCGTGAAAGAGTAACAAACTCTTCTTTGGTTAGGAATTCCAATTTCAAATTTATACCGCTATTTACTCATGCATTTTTGTTTCGAAAACCGTAATTCATTTGTTTTTTCCCTCTTTGGTTTTTTCTTTGCGTCACTCTGTTTACAAAATGGAAAGCTTGAAATATAGTATTACTTTCGGGTACGAGTTCCACCGTGGCACCAGTGCTGCAGAAACGGCACGAAGGATTAATGATGTGTATGGCGGCAGTGTCGCAAAAGAAAACACAGTGCGTTTTTGGTTCCAAGGTTTTGTTCTGGAAATTTCTACCTGCAGAACAAGCCCCGTGGACGGCCGGAGACCAAAAGTTGATAATGAAGAATTAAAAGCTATTGTGGAAGTGGATCCATCGCAAACTACGTCCGAGTTAGCTGCAGGCTGCGGTGTTAGTGATAAAACTATTTTAATCCACTTGAAGCAAATTGGAAAGCTGAAAAAGCTTGAAAGGAGGGTACCTCATGAATTGAGTGCAGCAAACCAACAAACGCGCGTCGACTGCTGCGTCATATTACTCAATCGGCACAATAATGAAGGGATTTTAAATCGAATCATTACCTGTGATGAAAATTGGATCCCTGGCGAACCAGCCAAAGCCTGCCCCAAGCAAAAATTGACTTAAAAAAGTTACTTGTGAGCGTTTGGTGGACTAGTGCCGGTGTCGTTCACTACAGCTTTCTTAAATCTGCCCAGACGATTACGGCAGATGTCTATAGCCAGCAACTGTAAATCATGATGGAAAAGCTAGCTGCTAACCGAGGTTGGTCATTCGCTCTAGGCCACTGCTGCTTCAGGACAATGCTAGACCACACACTGCACAACAGACGGTTACCAAATTAGAGGATCTTCAATTGGAATGTCTAAGACACCCACCGTATTCCCCGGACCTTGCTCCAACAGATTACAATTTTTTTTCGAAATTTGGATAACTTCTTGCAGGGGAAAAAATTCAACTCCGATGGGGCAATCCAAAGCGCCTTCAAAGATTTTATTGATTCCTGTCCGGATGGTTTTTTTAGTAAAGGAATCAATGCACTACCTATGAGATGGAAAAAGTGCATAGATATCAATGGTATATACTTTGATTAAATAAATATATTATGTTAAAAAAAAATAGCCTTTATGTTCCTCCTTTACAAAACGCCAATTTCATATGTAATGACCTAAAAATTTTGTTTTTTTTGTACCTAACATATGCCATTTTGCATTAGATTACTGTGTGGTTGCTGTTTCCTACTAAAAGGGAAAAAAAGTTTGGCCTTTTCATCCGTTATTGGATGATTTATACAGTATTCTCCGAGCGAAGAAACCACTCTTAAAATACTGTAGTGCCTGAGACAGTCGGTTTTTAAATGTCGTACGGTTACCCAAGCACATACGGCCTTCTCACGACATAGTCAGCCTAGTCTAGAGGAATGACTGGTCAATACGTCTGGGGCCAACCATGTGCGGATTTCCTCACGATGTTTTTCCTTCACCGTTAGAGCGTCCGTAAAATATACTTGAGATCTGAAAAAGTCTCATTGGTACACGCTACAACCTGGGACGATTCCCAGGTTGTGGCGTGTACCAATATGAGACCTGCACTCTCTCGAGTGCGAATCAAACAGTCTACCCACTAGCCCACGGAGCTCTTAAAAGGGTTAAAAACGTAATTGTACAGGACTGTATAAATTCACAGGGGTTCAACCGCCGGCTCAGATTAGACTCGAAGATAGCAAGGTTACACCGATTTGGGCAGAGCCGGGGCGATAATAAAACACTTATTTGAGGAGAACGTTTTTTCACTTTTTCGATTCGCTTACCTGGCTCATGGCAATGCCGTATAGAGAGCCCCGCCCGTACGCCTCTTTCGGGCCGATCTTCCATTTCATTTTTACCTCTCTATACGGCTATTTTCCATAATTTTCCCCATTTTCCATGAGCCAGGTGAAGCAAAACGCGTTGTGTGAAATACTTTATTATCATAACCAGACATATAAACCCTTATATACTAAACATCTTATTCTATAGAAAAGTTATTTACATTTTAAGGTTCAACTTATATGAAATGTTGTACATTTTTACCACTGTTTTCGTAATAATTTCCTAACCATTTATTATATAACCTTAAGCGCTATACTACACGTTATGTACTACGTTTATTTATATAAATCAAAAGAAGCTACGTTAAAATTAGCTTTAGTTAAAAATATATAATCAAAATAACCCGCACTTGCTAAAACACCATTTTAACACTATTTTTCCACACTGATGCCATATAAATCTATACATATAGTCACTGAGTGTTCACTATTCTAGTTTTACGTACCGTTTTAATTACACGTTTATTGTTCACATTAAAATTCACTCATGTTTTCCGTTACGAGGCCGCTGTCCTTAACATCCTCCCCCCGGCGCAGTAGCCAGGGTCTACGCAGCCTCCTCAGGTGACTGCGGGCTCGCCGATCCCGCCGTGGACTGCTCCGGTGACTGCGAGCTGCTCGAGCTCGCTATAGGCTGCTCCGGCGGCGACTGCGGGCCGTCCGCGCCCGCCGCAGACTGCTCCGGCGAATGCGATCTGTGTGAACTCGCTGCGGGCCGCTCCGGCGACTGCGAGCTGTCCGTGCTCGCTGTAGGCTGCTCCGACGCTCGTTCCGCGCCCGGCGCCGTCCCCGGCGTCGTCCGCTCCGCTCCCGGCTCCGTCTGCTCCGCCAGCGGTCGCAACTGCGACTGCGGCGCCTCCTCCAGCACCGCCAGCTTCGACGTCGGCCTCCGGAACACGCCACTGCGCGTGCGAACGTCCGCACAGCGCACTTGTCCGTCCTGGCCGGGGTAGACTCGGTGCACGACCCCCCGCGGCCACGTATTACGCGGCAGCGTCGGGTCGACCACGACAACCAGGTCCCCTGGTACAAGGACTCGGTTGCTCAGCGGGGCCCCGTAGCGTGGTGTGAGCGTGGGAAGGTATTCCTTCAGCCAGCGCCTCCAGAACTCGTCGGCAAGGGCTTGCGCGACCCTCCATGTTTTTTTGTCCGCCGGCACACACGGTCCGACGTACGGCAGTCCGGTGGACGACCCGAGGAGGAAATGATTCGGTGTAATCGCCTCCGGGTCGTTGGGGTCCACCGATACGTGCACAAGCGGTCGAGCGTTCACTGAGTACTCCGCCTCGGCCATCAGTGTCTGGAGTACCTCTTCCCTGGGCGACTTCTCGTTCAGCGTGGCTAGCAGGGCGGTTTTCACCGACCTCACCATTCTTTCCCAGGCACCTCCTTGACTCGGCGCCCCGGGCGGTGTAAACTTCCACTGCATCCGATGAGTGAGGCCCAGCTGAGCCATAGCCGGCGCCCACTCGGCGTACGCCTGCCGCAGCTCGACGTCCGCGCCTCTAAAATTTGTCCCATTGTCGCTGTACATGACTGCCGGCCATCCTCGCCGCGCAGCCATTCTTCTCATTGCCATCAGTGCAGAGTCCGTCGACAGCGAAGCCACCAGCTCCAGGTGGACTGCCCGCGTCGTCAGACATGTGAAGAGAGCTCCCCACCTCTTCTCGTGACGTCGGCCGATGGTGACCGTCATCGGGCCGAAACAGTCGAGACCACAGTACGAAAATGGTCTCTGGAACGCCCCCAGGCGCTCGGCTGACAGGTCTCCAGTTGGCGGGGTCCTCGGGTGTGCCCGTCGTAGCCGACAGAACGCACATCGGCTCATGATAGTACGCACCGTCGGCCGCAGCTTCAATATCCAGAATTTCTGCCTGAGGTCGTTCACGACTCTCTCGCGGCTCCCGTGTCCCGCTCTGGCGTGCTCCCTTGCCACCAGTAACCTTGTGAAACGATGTCTTCCATCCAGGATGATAGGGTTTTTCATTTCGGCCGGCACCTGCGCCGCTTTGATCCTTCCGTCTAGTACGAGCAGCCCGTCCTTGTACACCGGGTTGAGCCGGTACAAGGAGCTCCATCTAGGCACCGTCTTGCCACTTGCCATCTTCTCGATTTCTTGTGCGAAGCTGTCTCGTTGTGATTTTTGATACCACAACCTCTCGGCCCTCTCCAGGTGTCGTACGTCGAGGTGGGCCCGACGATCTCGGCACTTCTCGACGAACAGCAAGACCATCGCCGTGCATCTTACGAGGCGCTCGTAGTTTGAAAAGCGCGTCACATCTGGTAGACAGCTCAGCTCGCTCGCCTCCGTGGTGTGGAAGGCGACGTATTCTTCTTGATTTTCGATTCTAGCGGGACTCTCCGCGGGCCACTCGTTCATCGGCCTGCGCAGGAAGTCCGGCCCCCGGAACCAAGGGTCCTCGTCGCTCTTCGGAACGTAGCCCGTTCTGGTGGCTAAGTCGGCGACGTTGCTCTTCGTGCTCAGCCATCTCCACTGGTGAACGGACGTCAGCTCGGCAATCTCCCCTAGCCGATGCGCGACGTACGGTGTGTATTTGCGGCTGCCGTTCTGTATCCAACACAGAACCACTTGTGCGTCGATCCAGTAGAAAACCGTGTCCGTTTTCCATCTGTGTTCTGCTGCGACTGCGTTTCCCAGCCTCGCTCCGACCAGGGCAGCCTGTAGCTCCATCCTTGGTATTGTCTGTGCCTTCAGCGGCGCCACCTTGGCCTTGGCGGCGGCTAACACGACTCGTACTTCCCCATTTTCTTGTTCCAATCTCCAATAGACGGCTGCGGCGTATGCGTCCTTACTCGCGTCGCAGAACACGTGCAGCTGTCGGCCTCTCGTCGGACTCCCCCCGTTGTAACTCCGGGGTAGCTCGAGCTGACTGATGTACTCCATGTCGGTCAGCCAACGGGCGAAATCTTGGGCTGACTCAGCGGGTAGCGACTCGTCCCAATCCAGCTTCTGACGCCACAAGCCTTGTAGGATGGCTTTGGCGGTGATCGTGTAGCAGCTCAGCAGTCCCAGCGGGTCGTAGATGCTCATCACCGTGCTGAGGGCCTCTCTCTTTGTCGGTGCGCGCTGTAGCTCGCGAACCTCCTTATGGACTCTGGAGAGCGACGTGTTGAATCTTAGTTTGTCGCCTCGGGAGTCCCATAGCATGCCCAAGGTCTTCTGCTCGTCTTTGGTGACACGCTGTGTAGTGTCCTCGGCCAGGCGGTCTTCAGGCAGTCCCTCTAGCACCCTCCGGTCGTTGCTCGTCCAGCCTCGTAAGTGGAAGCCACCTTTCCTATGTATTTGGTCCACTTGTTCCACGGTCTGCATGGCCTTCTGGTGGTCTGGATAGCTGTCTACGTAGTCATCCATGTAGTGGGCTTCGGTGATAGCGCGATGAGCTTCGGGATGCGATTCGGCAAATTCTTCCGCGTTCCGATTCCGGGCTGAGTGTGCCAGGAACGGTGAACACGATGCTCCGAAGATCATTACCACCATCTTGTATGTGGACGGCGGTTCGCCTTCGTCTTCTCTCCACAGGAACAGCTGGGCCGGTTGGTCTTCTTTCCTGACCTTGACACGAAGAAACATCTCCTCTATATCGGCCTTCACAGCGACGGCTTCCTCTCTGAACCGGAACAATATCTTCGGCAGTGAGGTCAGAAGGTCAGGCCCCTCTAACAAGTGATCGTTGAGGCTCACGCCGTTTGTTCTCGCTGCTGCGTCGAAAACCAGTCGCAACTTGCCCGGCTTGTTTGGGTTTTTAACCGGGAAGTGCGGCAGGTACCATGTGATGTCACTTCCGGCCTCTGTCCCGTCGCATTTTTCCGCATATCCCTTGCTTATGAGATTCTTCATCTGTCCATGATACTGCGCCTCGTCCATGGGGTTCTTCTTGAGCTTGTGTTCCAAGTTCTTGAGCCCCTTTAGCGCAGTATTGTAGCTAAGAGGTAGCTTGACGCCGTTCGTGCGCCACAGAAGTCCCACTTCGAATCGACCGTCTTCCGTTCGTTTGGCCGTTCTGCCAAAGAGGTCGATGGCTCGCTGCTCCTCGTCGCTCAGCTTAGCCTTGGACGCTATTCCCAGTGCGTCTATTTCGAAGTGTTTCTTCACCATTTCTTCCAGTCGTTCGCCTCGGGCCTCGATCGTAGACACGTGCAGGATGTTCTCGTGTTTTTCCTGCTTTATGAGGCGTCTGGGGATGCTTCCATGGATTACCCAGCCGAGCTTCGTCTTCGAGGCTGCAGGCTGGTTTCTCTTGCCGATCCTCAGCTCCCTAGATACAATGAGCTGCCAGTTGTCCGTGCCGATGAGAAGTTGGGGTTTCTTGTCTTCATAGCATATCTCTTCGTTCTTGAGATCGTGCAGGTGAGCAAGTCGAAACAGTGATTCCGGGACGGACTGAGTAAGTAGGTTCAATCCGGCCACGGTTCTCGCAGTGACGTCATATCTGGTACCGTCGTGACCTCGTACGCCAAGTTGTACGAGTCGGCTTTTTTCTTCCCTTCTCTCGGCATTGATCCCATGCATTCTCAGCACCTTCTGTGGGCCGTCTGCGCCGATAGCCTTCGCGACGTCTTCATCCAGTAGTGTCACTGTCGAGCCCTCGTCGAACAGCGCGAAGATATCCGCTTCGCCCCGTGGACCGACAACTTGAATTCTTCTCATCTTAAGTTTCACCGCACGGTCGGAGGTGACCGATGCGGTAATCACGGCGTCCTCTGTCTGTGGGGCGCCGCCGGACCTGTCTTCGTGCAGCAGCGCATGATGAGGCAAGTTGCAGCCCTTGACGCCGCACGGCTTCGCCCTGCAGTTGTATCTTCTGTGCCTGCTTCGTATGCACCGGAAACACAGCCCTTCCTTTTTGACCGTGTCCCATCTCTTTTGCATGCTCAGTTTCTTGAAAGCAGCGCAGCGAAATAGAGCGTGATCTTCGGCACATATCGGGCACTTCGTTGACTCCTCGCGTATTCTCTTTGGCTGGCTGCGACTCGGCGAATCCCTGCCCTCGTCTGCTATCGCGAAGACTAGCTTCCTCGTTCGGGCTTCGTTCTTGTTAGGAGGTGGACGCGGTGTTTCCTTCTTCAGTGCCGTGCTGAACCCGTAGCGCAGCGCCCTGTCCGCTTCTCTCATTAAGAATTCAGAGAGAAGGACGACATCGGGCTCGTTCCTGAAGCGCGACGTCTCTTCTGCGTAGTCGTACCACTTGCTCTTCTCGTATGGGCTGAGCTTCTCGAGGATGTCTCTCGTGAGCAATGGGTTAAAGAGATACCCGTGCCTCAGCTTCCTCAGGATGGTTACCATGTTCTGAATCTTCACTGCAAATTGGTTGAGTTCTGCCGCCGAACCTCCGAGCCTCGGTATCTTCTTCAGATCTTCCATCATGCGATCGACCATAACCTCGGGTCGACCGAAGCATTGTTCCAAGGTCTTCATAATTTGTTCAGGCGGCGTCGCGACGCTCAGCAGTGGTGCCACGGCTTCTCTTGCTTCTCCCCGTAGGCAGCTTCTCAGACGAGCTAAGTTCTCGATCGGCTTGAGCTTGTAGAACGCAGTGGTGTCTTCCATGGCTGCTTTGAATGGCAACCATTCAGTGGGAGCGCCCGAGAATATGGGCAACTCCGTAGTGTGGCGCGACTGGCGTTGGTTTAGCAGTTTATCCAATGTTTCGGCAAGTTGTTCCACTCCATTAGCCCTAGACGTGGGCGGTGTGGGTGAGCGTGGGCGGCGTTGCTGCGGCCACTCGAACCTCGTCTTCTGGGCTCCCTTCGGTGGCATGTCTTCTGGCTTCGGCGTCTCTCTTTCTTCCATTGATGTCGGCTCTTGTCTAGCCTCTTCGGGTTCGGGACCCTGTTCGCTTAGCCAGGCTCGGACACGTTGCTCCACCTGTTCTGATGGCTCGTCGTCGTCGGGGCTGCTACCATCTTCTGCAGCGGCGACGTCAGCGGCGAGCTTCTTCTTTATAAGTTCTGCTTCGATCTGCAGTTCCTTCTTACGAAGAGCGGCGAGTTTCTCCTCCGCCTCGTAATGCATACGCGCGACGACACTTGCTGTCGATCGACGCGATCTAATTGAAATAGCCTTCTTTCTGGCTAGGGTTTGTACTTCCGAGGATGCAGGCGCCTTGCTGGTACCTGGTCTCGGTTTCAAAATAGTTTGAAGCAGATCCGCTCTTCCCTCGGTCGGCGGCGGCTGGCTTGTAGCGGCAGCGGACGGCGATCGTGGCGGATCCGGAAATCGATGTGGTTGCTGCTGGTTCTCCTCGGCCCCACTCTGACTTCTTGTTATAACCATCTTCAAATGTTAATCTTCAAATGTTAATCTCAAATGTCAATCTTCAATGTTAATCTTCAATGTTAATCTTCCATAATAATCTTCCTTTTCAAGAATCTTCGGGAGGTTTTTCCGATGAAAAATCTGCGAATCCTTGCTTCCGTTCGCAGCGGTGTATCCTTGTATCCTCGAGTCCGATCTTCTGAGTCCAATCTAATCCCTGGCGTTGATTCCCGTTGATAAATCTTGATAAAGTTTCCAATGTTCTGACTTGAATCTTCAAAAAATTTCTAGGTTCAGAACAGCTGACGAAAATTTTCAAGTCCAGTCTTCAGTAAAAATTTCTATCTTGATTCTTCGGAAATTTTTCTATGTTCAGAACAGCTGACGAAAATTTTCTAAGTCCAGTCTTCAGTAAAAATTTCTATCTTGATTCTTCGGAAATTTTTCTATGTTCAGAACAGCTGTTCAAATTTTTCTAAGTGCCGTCTTCGTTATTTTCAACTTGATATGGACTTCGAATTTTTCTTCGATCTTGAAATTCGGCTCGCCAAAGGACCACGCACTACTGTACAGGACTGTATAAATTCACAGGGGTTCAACCGCCGGCTCAGATTAGACTCGAAGATAGCAAGGTTACACCGATTTGGGCAGAGCCGGGGCGATAATAAAACACTTATTTGAGGAGAACGTTTTTTCACTTTTTCGATTCGCTTACCTGGCTCATGGCAATGCCGTATAGAGAGCCCCGCCCGTACGCCTCTTTCGGGCCGATCTTCCATTTCATTTTTACCTCTCTATACGGCTATTTTCCATAATTTTCCCCATTTTCCATGAGCCAGGTGAAGCAAAACACGTTGTGTGAAATACTTTATTATCATAACCAGACATATAAACCCTTATATACTAAACATCTTATTCTATAGAAAAGTTATTTACATTTTAAGGTTCAACTTATATGAAATGTTGTACATTTTTACCACTGTTTTCGTAATAATTTCCTAACCATTTATTATATAACCTTAAGCGCTATACTACACGTTATGTACTACGTTTATTTATATAAATCAAAAGAAGCTACGTTAAAATTAGCTTTAGTTAAAAATATATAATCAAAATAACCCGCACTTGATAAAACACCATTTTAACACTATTTTTCCACACTGATGCCATATAAATCTATACATATAGTCACTGAGTGTTCACTATTCTAGTTTTACGTACCGTTTTAATTACACGTTTATTGTTCACATTAAAATTCACTCATGTTTTCCGTTACGAGGCCGCTGTCCTTAACAGTAATTAATTTAGTTGTAAAACGGCTACGTTGGCAACACTGGCGGTAATGAGTGCCATGTTGATCCGCATTATATCTATGGCACCTTGAAGTACAAGTGCAAAACATATCGCGATAGTTGAATACGTTGTTACTGTGTTAGATTATGTAGCCTTCTACACAGTATATAGTACACCAACTTTCTTAATGCCCATCGGAAATCTTAGTTTTTATAATATTATGTAAAACATGGAAATAAGAAACAACAAATCTTGAAAGACAAAGAACGAAGTTATACTGTTTATCAATCTGTACATC
Organism: Phengaris alcon alcon; assembly: GCA_037179445.1. Taxonomy (NCBI): domain Eukaryota; kingdom Metazoa; phylum Arthropoda; class Insecta; order Lepidoptera; family Lycaenidae; genus Phengaris; species Phengaris alcon. Next base: position 1,545,267 of record JAYRCH010000228.1, read on the forward strand.
TTTACCAATATTATAAAGAACAAACATTTTTTGTTTGTTTGCATTGAATGTGCTCCGAAACTACTGGACCGATTTCACAGAAATTTGTTACATGTATAGATTAGATTACGGAGGAGGGCATGGGCTATATTTTATTTCGATAAAATGTACGGTTCCTGCAGAATTTCCATTAGCGCGCACGAAGTTTCCGGCAACATCTAGTATATTACTATAAGGGCAATATACTTACAGCGGGAAATCCTTTGTCTTGAAGAAACTGGTCTGGCTCTTTAAGGCAAAAACATCCGTACATGAGCACAACTACGAACAGGCAGGTGGTCATCGTGAATATGCCATAGTATCCCATCTTCTTCAGTAGAACACCACTGATGCCGAGCCCGATCGGCAGACCGGCCGTCATGCAGAAGCTCACGAGTCCCACTCTAAAAGTTCTGGACTTCTCCGAAGTAATGTCACTTATGTAGCTAAAAACACCAAGAAACATTGTCACCCAGCCGCCAGTGATCGCGGGGAAAAACGTCTCCAAAAAAACCGTCACTTGCACAGGGATCTCATAAAAGAAGTACACATTCACTATGTTATTGATCGAAGTGGCTAGCTCCCCGAAAATGGGGAGTAGTATGCATATCTTCCGCTTCCCCGTTCTGTCACTCCACGCACCCAAAAACATGATTATCATGCAAGGCAGCGCGGTGCTCATAATGCTTTTCCAGATGTCGATGGAGGAAATCAACCTTTGCACTTCTTTCTCGTACATCGTGTAATTGTTACTGTTCTTTTTCTATTTTAAGTAAATAAACTTATCCTACTAATATTATAAATATGAAAGTTTGTGAGGACGGATAGATGGATGTTTGTTACTCTTTCGTGCAAAAACTACTGAACGGATTCTGATGAAATTTGGTTTCGTAGTAGTTTAGGTTCTGGATTAAAATGTAGGGTACATTTTATCCCGAAAAATTGTAGTGTTCCCGTGAAATACTGTATTTACGCGGGCGGAACCTCGGGCAAAAGCTAGTAAGCTTGATAAATGTGGTTTCAGGGTTGAGTTGGGTCATATGTAGGTAACGCGCTCGTTGCGCGCGTATTGGTAATACGTTCACGAGACGAGGCATGTTGAGGCAAAAATTGTTCCCACTTAAATGGCGGGGACTTTTGGAGTTGAGTTGATGGTGACATTCGAGGTATGGTGAAATCAAGATGGCTGACATTTGAGGTATGGTGAGAACAAGATGGCGTAACTTTTTCTTGTATGAAGATTTGTTCTGTCAAATGTACGTCATAGGCCCATAGCCCATCCTTAGTTTTGAAATCTTCTTATCTTCTTTGAAATCTTTGGCATTACCACGTTCACGGCGCCCGCGCCGGGCACAAAGAGAGCCGTGTAAGTAACGATGAGCCTACCTTTTTAGGGTTCCGTCGTATTCAAGGAACCTTTATAGTTTCGCTCTGTCCGTCCGTCTGTCTGTCTGTCCGCTCTTCTAGCTACTGTAATTATGAACATAAATTGATGAAATTTGATATAGTTAAAGACTGTGTATAGATCTCGATTTTGGCACCATAATCATGATAATTTTATATTTTAGGGGTGGGAAGTGAGGATGAAAATGTTTTTTTTATTCTACCCCATCGTGTGGGGATTCTTCCCTATCTACTATCCTATATACTCGTATACCCCTATCGACTATCGTTGAATAGGTCTTTTAAAATAAAAGCAAGGTTTCATACATAATTTTTTTCACAAAGTCCAACATTTTGTTGTGCATGACCAACGCGGACCAAGAGCGGCGCCGCGCAGACTAGAACTCTTCCAAGGAAACATGTATGTTCTTGTGTTGTGTATAAAGTACAATTTTGAATTTCTTTCTTAAAAATGCAGCGCCGCGTCGCGTCTTGGTGTGAACTGACGCTTAATCGAACACGTATACTAATTATTACTATTAATAGTATTATTTCCACAACATAAGTACAAAACCTTTTAAAAGCACAAATTTTTTTTTAACTTTTAAATTCATTCAAAACTTTGAGTGGACCACTCCAGTAGTACTGTCAGTACAAACACTAGACAAGTTTGTCAATTAGAGCTAGTTTTTGCTATAAATTAGTCAGTGCAATGTGCATCAGCATGCCAGGTGGCAAAACTGAAATGCGTCAGCTTTGTCATGACAAGTTTAGTTTGAACCACTCTCATATTGTTTAGTTAACTTTCTCAGTCATCGAGTAAGTTATATTGACGGAAAACCTCTGTAGAGAGCAATTCTTTCAGTTCCTTGGAGTACCTAAGCGTCATTTCACACTTCACACCGAGATGCGACGCCGCGCCGTTTTACCCGAATACGGCGAAGCCAAAATGACGGTAATGATTTTGGCAGTCTATGTATGTTTGTTTGTTCCACTGTAGCGCCTAAACTACTGCTCCGATTTTAATGTATGAGGTGTCAATAGATTCGTAATCATAGCCCGGGTAACATATTATGCTAAGTATATAGTTTACGTAGCCGCCAGTCGGGTCGGTTATTATTAAGTTAGCGATTCAAAATGTAACTTTAAGGAGTTAAAATTGCGAGCTGCTCATGCAATGAAACGTGTATCTTTTTGTGTAGTGAATAAAGATCTATTTTGAATCGCCATCTTAATAAGTGCGCGCCGCGTAATCTCACACCGAGTGCGTCTCGGTGCGAGATTACTTCCATTTTCCAGGTTTATAAGGATTTTCGATAGGTACGACTTGGCTTATTAGTATTAAGGTTCCGTAGTAAGTAGTACTAAGTACTAAACCTGTGAGTGAACCTATAAGCGGTTTCTCGCTTATAGTTTCACTCTGTCTGTCTGTCTGTCTGTCTTTCCCTTTGTTATCCCTAATTTCCTTGTCATACTTAGTGCCAATTTCACCAACGCCTGTTAAAATTAATCGGTGATTAGACATCATGTTATCTCTCTCGTTCTTAATAGAGGAGGCATGATATTTAGACAAACGTTGGAGAAATTGGGAATTTTTAGTACCTAAGCACTCATGAGTCTCATGAGTCATGACACATACTAGAATTTTTGTGGCTATAATTTATCAGACGAAAGTTTCACGTTTATACTTACCCATTACCCAGGTAAAAAATAATTACCTACCTGCCTTCTAATTACTATTGATAGTAACAATTAGAAGGCAGGTACAGCACGTATTTTCTTTTTCTGTAAAATTTAAAATCGCCATAGGAGTATGTTTTAAAGTCCCTTAGTTAATAATATTTTCTTTCAGATTCCTACTGTTGTTGTTTCTATGGTATAATTCACAATTTGTGATTATTATAATTGAAATAATTTCCTCAGAACATGATACAATTAGTTATATTTAACAGTAGGAAACTTGAGCCTCTCGAAGTACAAATCGATTTGAGCTCGAAATTTCTCGTTAATCGTCTCTGATTCAGCTTCTCGATTGGAAGCGTGTTGCAGATTCAAAACTCGATTAAATGTTAGTGAATCAAGTATTTGCGTGGATTCCATGTATCCAAGTAATTAATTTTAAGTGATTTGCTTGCGTCGGTCAGGGATACTTTTTTACTAAATCAATAAGGAGGTGATTCTAAATATATCTAAAATGATTGAAACTTCATGTAGGTACCTATATTAAATGATTTTAAAAGTTTGTTGTTTATTGGTAGGTTTTATTTATTTGTTAGTGTTGTACACCACCGTAAAAGGTATTGACTTCAAAATTATGAACATTGAGTAGAGAAATAGTTAACATTTTAGACGAATTTAAAAGGGGAATTATTTAGAAAATAAGTTTTATTTCATACTTTTCTTGCATTTTTACTCTGGAAGTCGGTTAAATAATTTCTTGCTTAATAATAATAATTTTTCTCGTTTCAGTTAAGTATATCGTGTGTAAAGTCCTTTTTACAATCGGTATTCATGTCCAGTTATTATAACTCCAACACCCGTGTTAATAAAAATATTTACACCACGGATACACTATTTTTTGTCCAGTCTCCAGTCTTTGTCTGATCTTGTGTGTGTGTGTGTGTGTGTGTGAGTGGCTTCTCCAACTTATCAGACAAAGACAGTAACATGGATTAGCGTATCCGTGGTGCAAATATTTTTACTAATAAGGGGGCAATTGTATAATGTACAGGATTTATACTCCTTTAATAATTTAAGCAGTATAAATCCTGTACATTATACAATTGGAGTTTTAATAACTGGATAATTATTATCATAACATGTGTCTCAATGGCCGTCCCTCGCATAATGCTCTAAGTGCGCTCTAAATAAACGCTCTAATGACCAAAGATAATGTAACTATACTGCGTAGGTAGGTACTATTAATGACCACCACGGCGTTCCTTCAAAACAGTTGAGGATCACCAAGAATATATTTTTTTATACAAATTATACATGACGCTTTGAGCATCATTTCATAGGCTTAAGATATTATTTTTAAAATCATTTCATCTCATAACCAAATATTTAACCATATAAGTATTTTATATAACCTAAAACATTTAAGCTTACAATTATTGTAATATTATTATTATTACCACATTTAAATAAATACATAAATACGAACAAGCCTCCGCTATTCTCACTCTCTCGGCAAGACAAACTCCAGCGTTATTTATGCCAGTTTTGAGTTTTCTGAGAGGGCGTGGTATTTCTCCAAATAAGCATTACCGATCTGTGGACCTAATAAACAATCACCAGTGATGATATTAATTAGATACTATATTATTAAATAATTATTACTATCTATTGTAATTGTCGACGGAAAAAGTGTAGCAGTAAAAAGATATATTATAGTGATGATGATGATCATGAGTATAATTTTAGCAATAGCAAAATTTCAAAGACGTTGATATCGGTGCACAAGACTCTGATGAGCAGTGAGTACCTATGTCATCATAATAATGATAATATGTTGGTGTTTCTTGTGAAGATGGTGGTGATGATGATGATGATGATTACTGTAAGGGGCCCCATACACGGTCCGGTTTTCCTTCAGTTCGGCCTGACCGGATGCAAAATCGTATCGTCTGTGTGCAATTTCGAGATCGCATCAGTCGGCCGGCCGTATGGACTGAAGCGATTCGTTCCAGTGCTGCCAACTCTGTTATTGCGAAACTAATAAGCTCGCGTCGTTTTCTACTAAAAACGACTAAAAGAATACCGATAACTATAAAAAAAAGCTACTAAACTTAGGAATCCCTAAAAGCTTTTTTTAAGGATTTTGTGTTTACAAACATACATACATTTTCAGTTTAATATTTAACCGTTAAATTAAAAAAAAATAGTAGGAAATATTACGAATATAGAAATTAACTAACAACTAAATTCCTACTAAGGAGGGAATAAAATACAAAATTTTGTAGTAAAACTTGTAAAACAACTAAGTTGGCCGTTGTTGGCAACATTAATTCTGACCTGTACGGATGGACTGAACGGCAATAAAATTCGAGTGTAAAATAAAACGGTCAAGTGCGAGTCGGCAAGATGAGTTCCGTACAAAACGGAAAAACTCACGTTTGTTGTATGTGATCCTCAAATTTTTATTTTATTCTGTTTTTAGTATTTGTTGTTATTGGTTGCAATAGAAATACCTACATCATACATTTTTAACTCTCGAGCTATCACGGTATAAGAAGGTTAAGATACAGCCTGGCGACAGACGGACGAACAGCAAAGTCTCAGTAATAGGGGTCCCGTTTTTACCCTTTGGGTACGGAACCCTAAAAATGGCACGTGGTCTAAAGAAATTTTAAAAGTTCATTGAAGTATTTAAAACTTTAGAGCCACTATTACTATAAAACAAAGAGAAGAGAAATGATTTCTTTAACATATTACTGGAAAAATGTATGACACAATAATTCGGTTTCGTCGATAGCGTGACTACAGTTGCAGCAAAATACAATTAATAAATAAAATAATAGCCTAAACTGACCAAGAGCATGTCATGTCATATCTTAAGGAGGGTTCCGTAACTATCAACGCGCTATAGATTTTCTTTGAATTACTACAAAAGTTAGTGTCATAAAGTTATTACAGAAGCTAGGAGAGCGGCGGACAGACAGACGGACGGAGTGAAATTTTAAGGTTCCTTAAGTATTACGAAACCTTAAAAACACGACCGAAGCTCGCGGCAATTTTCCGTGCATGTGCTCAAATTCATTCAGGCCGAAACTTAAGATTAAAACGCCTAGAAACCTGGTACACCCATGAAAAGTGAAGTAAATCATACTGAGCCATATCGGCTCAGTTTGTTCGAACGACCCGTCAATTATCAAGGTCAAGCGCTAGTGCATACATCTCCGACTATTAAAAACATTATGACGGATTTTGTCGTTATTGGATGTCACAATGCATCGGAAAAGAATTAAAAAGGCTTCGGACATAACATTTCATATTTACATATGAACAATTTGACTTAATAAAATCATATTAAGTCGCCATCTTGCTGCCCTATTGTTAACCGTAAAAGTGTTAGGTACTAGTAAAAATAAATTTATTACAAAATTTTCATGGCTAACTAATAGTTGCAACGAAGACAAAGTTTGTATTTTCTGAACTTTATATTAACTGACGTCAGTTCGGTCGGATGCGATTTTCTCCGCGTATGAGATCGAATCCGGTCAGACTGAACTGACGTCAGTTCTAACTGAAACGATCGGCCTCTCGTCTGTGGAGGCCTTAAGTGGTATGATGGCATATGCTTGCAGTTCATTAAACAACGCCGAAATCCCCAAACATGTATCTATATGGAGTCAGTAGTTCTGTTCAGTACTTTTGGATCCAGGGTATACCTTGGTGCAAAATTATACTTATTGGTAGCATATGCTTAGACTTCTTCAGAAAAAGTCGAAATCATCATATGTATCCATATGAATTTTGAGGAGTTCCCTCGATTCTTCATGGATCCCATCATCAGGTCACAACTTTGGTGAAAACGGGACCAACTTGGGAGTATACCCTTTATATAAAAAAAGAATTTTGAAAATCGGTCCAAAGACAAATCCAAAAAAAATCCAAAGCCTTATAGATACATATTTGGGTAATTCGGCGTTTTGTATAAAGAACTGCAAGCATAAACCACTATGTCAATTACAGTAATCATAATCATCACCACCATCATTGGACCATACATCATCACATAATGATCATAATATAATAGGAAATTCTCATAGCATTTTACACCGACACAGATATCTTTGAACAATACTCTGTAATTTATGAACCGTTTTTCAAAATCCGAATGGATGACTCGCAAGTCTCAAGCTACCGAAGTAGCAACGAAACGGATGATGCATCGAGAGTAAAACTACTACTTCCTAATTATTATTATAATAGACTAGTAGAATAATACTTATAGTCCCATTGTATATATTCATAACTGAGATTTGTTGGTATATCTGTTGAGGAGTACGTGTAGAACCCAGTCCATACAGCTGGCATTACCATATAAATCGTTTTGAATCCGCCGTCTACATCCCGTTAAATTATTTCGCGAACTTCTCAAATTTACATGGTAATTGCTAAAACTCAAGATTCGTTGTTAGCTCTCGATTGTGTCGAGTAATTGAGTGGTTAGATAGGAATTGATTATTATCGTCTTTAATTATGAGATAGCAAGTTTCCCCAAGTGGTAATATTGTTGTAAATATGGAATATCCCTCACATTTTATTCTGTAATCAGTGGCCTTAGAATGAAAAACAGAACAAAGTATTTGTAATGTCGTCGTAACGTTATCGAATGAAAATAGTACTTACCTACATGTAGGGCTATAGGGACCGTACACGACATTAACGCCATTCCGCAAATTAAACTTTAGGGGCTTATGTCAAATAGCGAATTAGAAGTGGTTTTTATTTTATTTCAATTATAGTAAATAAAAGGTTTAAGGAAAGACAAAAATGGTGCTTTTATAGACATTTGTTAATATCTATATTCTATCTGTAATAATCTATACTTTTATATCTATAATCTATACATATAGAATTCTTTGTACTGCATGACTGACTGACGGATCAACGCACAGCCTAAACCGCTGATCGTAGAGATCTGAAACTTGAAGGGTTATGCTCTTTGTATGACGTAGGCATCCGATAAGAACGGATTTTCTGAAATTCGACTCCTAAGGGGGTGAAAAGGAGGGAAAAAGTATGTATGGGGCGACGTGATTCCTTGGTCCAATCTACTTCAAATGTTGCACAAACATTCTTTAACAGAATTAATGGAATATCTCTATGGTATTGTACAGTACAGTACAGTTGTAACAGTACAGTTGGTACAGTCTGTATGGTACAGGCAGGCAGCTGCCCCCCCCCCCCCCCCCCCCCCCCCGAAGATAAAATAAACGACAATTTTCCAATTTTCAATATACCAGACCGACCATCTCGAAACAGGTATGAGCTGCCCCCCCTAGCTGAAATCCTGGGTACGCCCTTGATACGTGTATGTGTAGGTTGTGTAGTTATTCCAATATCAATTTCTTTTTCCTTTTTGCAGCGGCATTTTTAATACTTATTAAAATTTACACTGACTATATTTTCTGCTCCTATTTTTGCAGTTTGCTAAACAACAACAATAATGACCCAATACCTGGGTAACCGAGCTTTGCTTTGGAGTTCTGACAAGTTTATAAAAATAAAAAGAATCACAAAAATATTTATCTGTCCGAGATTCGAACCCACCACATTCCGAATTTTCGAACAAAGTATAGTAGATTGTTAGCCTAGGGTTGAAAAGAATCAATTCCCGAGGTAGTTAGACTATAGTCGGCTATAGTCCGAGTAGGAATTGATTATTTTACCCGTGGCAGACACTCTACTTTTCATTTAGAATATGAGGAAAATAAAACTAGTTGTTTATCTAAACTATTTATTGATAATAATATATTAGTAGTTAGTGCCTATTTAAAATTAATAGTCAAATTAGGACAATTTGTGAAATTAAAAGTTACACTTTTGTTTGGAATATTTATGTTGTTTGATATATTTTGAGAAATTTGGCTGTTCTGGATCAATATTTGGTGTCAATATTTCGCTTGAACTAAACTCGCTAAATTCACACTGGCTGTTTAGAAAGTCATGTCATTTTTTAATAGTTTTTTGAAGTGAAAACTTCTTTAGCGGCGCTGTGTACTTTTTTTGGAATGGGTAAAAATTTCTAAACTCGCGTCAGGACACGTGACCTGATCGAAAATTCGTAAGACGGATGGAGAGAGGACAGGCGGCGCAGGGCGCTTGCGCGAATGTTCGTGTGTGTTAATGTTACAGCGTGCCACGCGCATCCATGGATGAGATTAATATTATTAATTTATTTTGTTTATTTTATTATTTATTATTATTATGTAAAATAATTGTAATAGTTCTGAAGTGTTAAATTTTTAATGTAATATAAATTGTCATGTTTGTGTACGATAGCGCAATAAATGAATATTGTATTCCACCACATAAATAATAGTAGGTACTTTTATACTGATAATGAAAGCAATTCGTACAAAATTATTCTCTAACCATTCCAAAATATCAAAAATGCACAACGTTAATATTCAAGTTTTCACTTCTGCCGGCACTCCCGGAGTGCAACCCGTCGATTTTTTTTACATAAAACTCTTCACAGCTGACAGCAGTTCTATTTTTGAAGTTTTGAAGTTTTTCCGGCCCTCGGGTCCCTATGAAAGGAAAGCAGCATCTTCCACCCAATAATCAAATCAAAACAACACTACTTTCCGAGTATGAGAAATGAAAAAGATTATACTATATACGCATACCAAACTGTCAATCGGGACTGACTTATTACAGTCGAAATTATTGACGTAGTAGAAAAGTGAAGTATTGTTGCACGGTGTAAGGATAAAAACATATAATAATACAGCTTAAAAATGCGCAGTTTCCCAGGGACGAGACCTAGCTAGATCGATAGAATAAAAATTGAAAGCTGATAAGTAGAATCGAATGCAATGATTACTTGTGAAAAAATATCACCATAAATGAATAACCACGTTGTGATTATAATAAAACATAATTATATTTATTATTCTTTTAACTAACTTTAAAAATACTAAATATAACTAAATAGAAAAATCATTGATGTCAGGTACAATTTAGGTGGGATGTTGCTGGCAACCGATGCCTGTCGATGACGCCATGTCATGTCGCCATTACATGACGCAGTCTTTTGTCGTTGTGCGAAGTGACTGTGCGTTTTTGGTGTGCTCTCTGTTATTTTCTTCTGACCCGGCTTTTTTATTGGACTGATCTTAATGACTACGTTTATCTGGTTATAAATTGGACTCCGTTTGCTTAACGATTAGTAAACAAGAACAACATTACAGTCTTACCATGTCGAAACGGGGGAAAACGTTAAATAGTCAATCTCGCGAACTAGTGGTGAAATTATACAATTATTTTGAACGTGAATAAGTTAACGATGGGCCTCTTTTACCATTGACACAACCGAAAGAACGCGTTGCCGAAGCATTGGGAATAGGAAGGAGGACAGTAACTCAAATTCTGAAAGAGAAATACGGACCATCAGGCTCAGAAGACAATACTTTACGTACACCGAAAAAAAGAAAGAGGGACAATAAAATTATTGGCTTTGATAATTTTGATGCTGCTGCAATTCGCAACCACATTTATGGATATTACTCGAGAAAAGAATATCCTACACGGGAAAAGTTAATAAGTTCGTTAAAAGACGCAGGCTTATTTTTTGGCGATAAATCGTCTCTATCAAAGGTTTTGAAATCGATTGGCTTTAGATTTAAAAAATCTGACAAGGGGAAAATTCTGCTTAGAACGCTATGATATTATTTTGAAGAAAGTAACACTCTTACGTCAAGTTAATAAAATTACAGATTGAGACAATGTCGTGTTTATTGACGAAACATGGTTGAATGCGAACCATACGGTTTCGCGGACATGGACCGATGATACAGCGGCCTCCACCTCAAAAGTTCCATCGGGAAAAGGAGCCCGACTTATTATATGTCACGCGGGATCAGCTTCTCAAGGTTTTATTCCAGACTGCCTTCTCGCACTCGCCTCTAAAACTACAATGATTACCATGAGAAAATGAACTTTGAGGTTTTTAAAGAGTAGTTTGAGAAGCTGCTAGTCAGCTTAGAAAACCCATCGAAAATTATAATGGACATTGCACAGAATGATACGTCATTCTGTGCAAGTTGATAAACCACCAACTCAAGCAAATAAAAAGCAAGAAATTGTCTCGTGGCTGGTAACAAATGGTGTGGATGCAAGTCCAACTTTATTAAAAGTTGAGTTGTTAAATGTGGTAAAAGCAACTAAGCCGTCCAAGCTCCGCTATATAATCGATGAACTAGCCCTAGAGCATGGACACGAAGTTATTCGATCGCCATCGAGCTTATTTGGGCACAGATAAAGGGTCATGCAGCGGGGAACAATATTGAACCACCCTTCAGTACTGCTAAAATGATGACTCTGCTACGTACTGCGTGTGCAGAAGTCACCGCAGAAGACTGGAGAAAAGTCGTAGAGAAAACAAAGAAAATAATTTTACAAGATTTTGAACGAGATGTGAGAATAGACAATATTATTGAAAATGAATTAATAATGTCTCTGAGTGCTGAAATCAGTGATGAAGATGACAATACTAATAACAGTTCTGATAGTTCGACTGAATAAATGCATTTTTTTGTTAAAAATTATGTACTTGTCCTATTTTGTTCCTTAAATTTACGAAAGAAAAAATAATAATGGGACAGGGATTCGCCTGATGATTTTTAAAATTCACATATTATGTTTCAAGTCCGTATCGATTAATTCACTTTAATCGATGTTTTAAGCAGGTCACCTCACTATGAAGATAAAACTGACAGACATCAAATGTTATATGTTGTTCGTGCTAAGCCCACTGATTAATCTTTCAATGTTGTCAATTCGCGTAGGGTTCGCCATTGTAATCAGCTGTGTGAGGTCAATGAGTGTCGAAGAGAGTGAAATGTACTGAGGCAATGTAATAAAATTTTGTTAAAAATATAATATAATATTATTAATTTAACAATTAGGTATTTTTCTAATAGCTGATTGAGTGTAGGTACTGTTGGTTATATTGATGGAAATCCATGTTCATAATACTTAGTATGAATTCTTTTTCTGATTATACGTAAAAAAAACTTAAGCAGTATTAATTATATGCCCAAAATTTCTTTATGGATATTTCATTTTGCATAACGTTTTACCTCTTAAAAAGCCGCCATTTTGAATTTTTTTAGGCGGTAAGTTAGTCTAAGGTAGGGTCGCCAACCGTCCTGTTTTCCCAGGACATGTCCTAGTTTTTGCAGTGTCCTGGATAGTTTTAAAGCAGCGCGGTGTCTGGGTTTTTAAAGCGCCCTGATAAGGTCATGTATTTTGAAATTTGATTGACAACTTTTTTTTCCTCATTTAATTTTGTTCACATACTTTTATAAAAAAATATGATTACTGGCATTACATGTATTTCATTTTTAACCAATTTTCACAACATATTATTTCAACTGTTCGTCCTATTTTTAAACTGAATTGTCCTGGTTTTTCCAACTTCAAATCCTAGTTTTTTAAATTTGGGGTTAGCAAACCCTTGTCTAAGAATGCATGTAATACCTAAATACATAACAGTCGCAGCATTGTGTGGTGAGCAATGACATCACATGACTGAGGTGAATTTGTCGGTAGTTTATCTATTCATTAAAACCTATTGGTTCGATAACTTCTTTCTGAACAATATAATATTATAGGTAAACTAAGCTTATCTTAACTAACCAATGTGGGCCTTTTAGCGATTCCTAACCTCGTAATACATCGTAACGTAATCGTAGCTCCATTTCACAATTCACTCCCAAAGTACAATAAGATATGTTTTTCATAAAACTAGGTAGGTACTTAGTTACATAGCCGTATGATAACAAAACAGAATAACTTTATCCTCAAACTAGCTTTTGCTAGTTAAAACGCGTAAATACAGTATCCTACGGGAACACTGTGCTTTTTCGGGATAAAATGTAGCCTATGTTTTAATCTAGAGCCTAAACTACTACCATACCAAACGTCATCAAAATCAGGTCAGTAGTTTTTGCGTGAACGAGTAACAAACATCCATCCATCCATCCATACTCACAAACTTTCACATTTAAAATAGTAGTAGGATTTTAAAAAGGTTCATCTACTGTCGACTAGATGACACTTTGGCATTCGGTAACTCTGCGCCAGTTAATTTTAGTTTAACTACAGTTTATGTAAAATCTTCAAAAACAGGGAATCAATAGTTTAAAGTTATATGAGAAGACTATAATTTAGATAGGCTATTTAACAGATCTTTTTTTATGTCAAAGAACCAAGCCAATAAAAAATCCAAAAGAATTAAGCAGGGAAAATATGCAATGAAATAGGTACCTCAATTATAGAAATCCGTCTAATTCCAAAGCTTTTTTCGCCTGAAGTACAACAATAATTATTTTCAAACGCTTTAAGTGTTCTGCGTACTGCTAGGCAATTTAGGAGCTGACAATACAAATTAAGAAGGCCAAGCGAAAAGGTCAGAATGCTTGTTACGTGTACAATTAAAAATAATGAGCCCGATGTAATAGAAGACTGTCGAGCAACTTTTGGGAGGACATTGGCCGCGATTTGTTCGCGTTCCTGTTTACATTGTACAATAATCATTTTCAGCACATTTCTATTCATCGTTATTGTTTTTATGAGTAAAGCAAACTTACTCCATATTATAGAAAAAAGAAAACTGAAACATCGAAACCTATCCTAAAAAGGCTAACAATCTTCAAAAGTTTGTAAAGCCTTAGCAAGGCTAATCCGTAGTAGACTATGTGGACTGTAGCCTATTTATTTTTTTTCACAATAAACCCGAGGGCCGAGCCTCAGTACTAGAACGTTGGTGATGTACCGAGAGTACACTCATTACCACATTAAATAACATGGAACGTCAGGTCATTGAAGTTAAAGAAATAGTCGACGCCTGAATGCTAAAGCTCTCGTTATGTCCAGATAGGACCGGCACGGAAATTAAGAGGAAATTTTAATTGTTTCTTATACAACCAGTAGCAATAAGGTCCTATCTTAGACACGTGCATAATGAATAAACAAACGTATTTTTATTTTGCGCCAAATGCCAATTTCAATATAGTTAGAGTGTTGGTTAATTTTATTTCTATCGAGGTTTCTCCTTTATTTTAAGAGCAAAATTAAAGTGCCATACTCACGATACCTCAACAATTAAAAGAACTACTCACGGTAGTTAAAGCCATACTCACGGTCCAGCGTGCAAATCCAATATTGCGGCTTAAAGAGGACTTGTAGGCAAAAATTATAAATTATTGACACGATTATTAGTACCGGATTTGCCGGCTGGACCGTGAGTACGGCGCTTTAGAATATATTTTTCGTGTTTGATACGATTAAAATATAAATATTATTAACTTCTGGGCTTAAATAGCTGAGTATTTGCATGCAAAAAGCTCTCATCCTTTTATGGCCCATACTGACGGTTGAGCCTGCAAATCCAGCACGGGTACTAAAAGCCATCATTAGTGTCAAAAGAGTCAATCATTTATCATTTTTGCCTACAAGTCCGCGGCCTTGGATTTGCAAGCTGGACCGTAAATATGGCTTTAACGGTATCCGATATCGCGTCAACATGTTGTTATGTAATGATGAAGAGTAATGCGCCATACTTACAACCCAGTCTACAATCCCAACACCGGCAATGGCCGTCATTAGTGTCAACAATGTTTGAACATTTCAAATGTTTGCCTACAAGTCCGTTTCAAGGCTCACTGAATTTGGCCCCACTTTTTTGATTTTTGATTTTTTTTTATTTTTAATTAGTTGTTCGTCGTTTGTTCGTTATTGTTCGAATTTAAAAAATATTTGTTCGTTCTTTGTTTATTTATAATTAATTAAACAAATGTTTACCCTTAAGTTGGCCCCCCTCACTAGAGATCTTCATTTTTGTCGCTCAAATTAATTAATTTTGATTAATTATCGCTTGTTCGACCACTATTGATGATTATTCGATCATAAAAACAATTAAATCCTTAATTATGAATTATTTTTAATTCAATAAACAGCCATCACACTACGACTGCTCTGCGCATGCGCTTGTGGTTTTGCATCAGTCAGCTTACAATGGCCGTATTTCCTGTTTTTTTTAACGGCGGTTTTAATAAATAATTGCGGTCTTAATAAATCACGCACTGAGGCTGGATAGATCTATCCAACTTGAGTGAAATGAAATTAAATATTGACACTGACCGGACCGTCCGACCGTGACCGGAGAGTTTAGTGCATTCGCTGAATCCTTGGGCTAGATCACACATTTCAGTATCATCCGAGAACTTTGTGTAGTATTCAATGGCTAAATTGAAATAACTAGTGTTCTGAAGTTTCCTTGACTCAAATAAATGTTAAATAAATTTGTAAAATGAAGTCAATATTGCCATTTCAATAAATATAAATTGAGTAAAGGTTAAAATTATATTATGTTAACTTGTCAATACAGTCCACCGTTTCATCGTTATTAAAAATACAAATCTCTTTTGTTCATTTTAATTATTAGCAAGTTTAAGTAAACCTTCCAGATTTTTTCAGGCTTTGACCAAAAAATACGTTTCCTCATTTTGTTAAGATCGTCTTCATCGTTTCTAAAACAAACACGATTTGAATAAAAGCTTTAATTTAACAAAATTTCTTGAAAAGCTAAATGGTCAACGGCTTCGATTTAAGGAATATCACACTCGATGCCCTCGTTAATCAGGTGGTTTAGCTTCAATACTCAGTCATAAAAGAATCATCATTAGTAAAGTATGTATTTATTGATAATCATTGAAAAACACAAACTGTCGTTATTGTCTATTTACATTACGTCCAATATAAATTTCTAACTGTCACATAGCTGCTTGCCGATGATATTGCCGATGTGTCCGCTATATGCTTGGTATTCGCTATATGCTTGAAACTGCGTTGGAGTAGCATAGAATACATAGAATGGTGTATCACCAATTGCCAATATAGAATTAACATATGAAGGATCTACATTCATGTTACGAATCGCAAAAATCATATCTCGCGTGTCATCTATTTTAATACCAAGTTTCTTATTGTAAGCTTCTTTCTTTGCTTGATGTGGAGTATTTGATTCATACACAAACGGCGAACCAGTGTCTCCCGGATCTATACTATCTTTAGCTTTGTTCTTTCTCTAAGCAGAAGCACGCGTTTTCAAAAGTTCTTCTTGCACTTTTAACCGTTCGGTTCCGTTGAGTGGTCGTTTCACATCTTCGTGTTTTACGAAACGGGTGTCACGACAAAACATATCGATGTATACGGGCCCGACGTTTCCAGGACAGTCTTTAATTATTCCTTTCACTGGATTCATACAATCTTTAGCTCTACAATGCCCGCTTATAGTCGCATAATTTTTTATATTTTCGGTTATTCTGCCTCTTTTAAACACGAAAGCACACTTTAAATGGTGTTGCTTCCAAAAAGCACCAGATACTGCATTTGTCCACACCTTGAGTTTAAACCCAACATATTTACGACCTTTGTAAACCAGAGGTTCACAGTTGTGTACTTCATCCCATACATCCCGAGAAATTTCAACAGTAAAATGTGATTGCTTGTAAATATCGTTGTCCTCCGAATCTGAATCTTCATTAAGATCATCATTCACATAATCTTCATCTAACTCTTCGGAGATGTCACAATTTTCATTTACGTTTGATTTTTTATCAAAACTAGGATTTACAAATTTGCCACATTGTTTTCTGGCTTCACTTAAAATACCTCTTCTATCTTCTCTTACATTGGTTCTTATGCTACCAATAGTCCATTTACCTTTCAGCTCAGGATCATTTTCAATTGTTTTCCAGATCTCTGATTTCCATGGTGGTAATTCATCATTGGCAAAATGAGCTATGTATTTTTTTAAAACTTTGACAGCTAAATCAACTGGTACAGCTGATACAGGTGCACAGTGTATTTTTTGACCAAAATATTGGCCATGCCGTTTTTATTACTTATTTTATAGGATTTGTGATTATAAATGCAGGAAGAGAACACCCGACTGCCCATTTCATATAGAAGAATGCAAATTAATACTTGAAAAAAAAATCTATGGTTTCCAGAAAAAACATAGAAATAGTTATAGCTCAAAAGTTTGATATTCTTTTAAGATTTTATTAATTGGTCTAAATAGTGTCTTAAAAGCCCTACGATAGCGAAAAACATCCAGGCTTTATTGTTCAAGTCTTCAAGATAACGTATTTATGACAGATTTTGTAAATTTATGTTTTAATTTTTTTAACGCCATGTTATTTCATATTTAGATTTGAAACTAAGACTGAAATATTCCTTTTATTGATACTTATAACCCAAAAAAAAAAAATTAACTTTTACACCAATCTTAGTTGGTAAATTTTCTTACAACAATGAAAGCAACTATTTTATATAATAGTATAATGGACGTAGTCGTCATTTGTTAAAGTATTTTTTTTTTAAATGGAGCTAAGTATAATTTATAAGAAAATATATAATTATATTATATTATTAATGTAATTATAAGCATTGCTTCAATATTCAAGTGATGATTTTAGCTCATACTTTCCAGCAGTATACTTAAATATTATGTTAATTATATTAATAACATGCTAATGAATTACCACTCCATAAAATTTACCACTATCGGAATGTGTTATAAGATTAGAGTATTGCGTATCACACAGTAACTACTTACAATACTTCATAATTAGTATTAAATAAGTTTATATTTAATCGACTTACTCACACAATTGAATAAATTCTCCATTCAAATCATAGAATAATTAATATTCAAAATGGAGCATAATTTTTATATTGACAGTTTTTCACATGATATGCACAATATGTCGCTACGTCCCTCCATTATACTGTAGGCGCATGCGCAGAGCAGTCATAGTGTGATGGCTGTTTATTGAATTAAAAGTAATTAATAATTAAGGATTTAATTGTTTTTATGATCGAACAATCATCAATAGTGGTCGAACAAACGATAATCAATCAAAATTAATTAATTTGAGCGACAAAAATGAAGATCTCTAGTGAGGAGGGCCAACTTAAGGGTAAACATTTGTTTAATTAATTATAAATAAACAAAGAACGAACAAATAATTTTTACATTCGAACAATAACGAACAAACGACGAACAAATAATTAAAAATAAAAAAAAAATCAAAAATAAAAAAAAGTGGGGCCAAATTCAGTGAGCCCCGCTTCAAGGCCACGGCGTTGGATTTACAGACTGGACGGTGAGTAAAGTGCCTTACTCACGGTCCAGCCTGCAAATCCAACACCGGTACTACTGGCTACTGGCCGTCATTAGTGTCAAAATTGTCAATCTTATATAACTTTTGCCTACAAGTCCGCTTCAAGATCGCGGTAATTAATTTGCATGCTGGACGGTGATAAGCGCTTTAAGGCGCCTATTAACTATAGATGCCCATAATATTGTAAGTACTCTTTATGTACATATTGAGAAGAAACATGACTCATGAGTGCCATAAAGTCGTCGTAGGCTGCCTGATTTTAGATGCGGACATACAAAAAAGCATGATTTAAAAAAAAAGTATAGCGTTCTGTTGCTGTCAAATTCAAATTTGTATTTTGTAACGGTTCTCAAAGTTTGAACAAACACAACAACAAGCAGTCAGGTGCGTATTGTAAAGCTCTCGATTATCGACTTGGCGGGAAGTGAACAAGCATCTGCCACTGGTTGTGTCGGAGAACGTTTCAAAGAAGGTGCTAACATCAACAAGAGTCTTCTGTCACTTGGGAACTGTATAAATAAGCTTGCTGAAGGAAGTACATTCATTCCATACAGGTAATCATTAGAATTACAAATGTTATGGTAATAATTATGCACTTTGAACAATATTAGAGGAAGCTTAGAACAAAATTAGAGGAAGCTTAGAATAATATTGTTAGCTACATGTAGAATAATATTTTTTTATTATTTAGAATCATTTAAAAATGAATGCCTTTTTTAAAATGTATAGTACAATTTTTATTATTGACCTATTTTGCAGGGATTCAAAACTAACTCTACTATTGAAAGACAGTCTTGGTGGCAACTGTAAGACGGTGATGATAGCAAATGTATCACCATCTGCGTTAAGCTACGAAGATACATATAACACTCTGAAATATGCTACAAGAGCAAAAAAGATACAGATGAGTATTAAGAAGAATATTGTGGACGGCAATATGAGACTGTCACAATACATCAAGACAAATGAAGAATTACAGAAGAAAATTAAAGAGCTGGAAGCCAAACTCCTTTCAGTGGCTGGCTGGCTGGCTTTAGTAAAAACTGTGGAAAGAGAGCCTGATGCAGTTAAAGAGAAAGGTTAGCATATTTTATTACATTAATGTAAGATGTTTTGGATTTTTATTTAGTCATTTTGATAAATTTGATTATGTGGTGGTATCCATTATTGTTGGATTATTGACTTATTTACTATTGGGCTATCTTTATATGCTTAGTATACTAACACCGGCAATGTAAAGGGCATCTTCAACATCACAATCCTACCGTTCTTTAGTCAGACCCGCTTAAAGCTACTAGACAACAGTCATTGTACTAATAAACCTCTTGTTCCACAGCAAAGGATTCCTGGCGTAAGCGTTTAGTGGACGAGGAGAGTGCACTCTGTGAGGTGGAGAACCGTCTCCTCGCCCTCATGAGCCAGCAGCGCATCCTGGCACTGCGGCAGCGGCTTCGGACCAGGGCTTATGAGCGTGTTGCAGATCTGGCACACAGGTCGTCCGCTGAGGCTATACACCAAGTAGGTTTCCAGATGATGAAATTCTGTGTAGTGCTCAAAAAACCTACCATCATTATCCATCACAAAATAAATTTTCTTGGAGATTAATCCTACCACATTACAATCATGATGTTAAATATTTATGTGCTCTTTTGTCCATCCAATCATCAACACTCAACAATGTTATTAGGGCAATAAAATCCTATGCCATATTTTTATTCTAGTTCACTGTAGTTGGTCTTATCAAGTTACATGCACATGGATCTTAATTTTGTATGGAAGGATTTGGTCAGATATATATATATATATATATATCTAAGGTTTTATCTATATATATATATATATATATATATATATATATAGATATAGATAAAATTTAAGTGTTGTACATTATTTAAAAGAGCATTAAATGTAGCAGTTTTAAATTTTTTTAGTTAATATTTTTCATTCTATGTTCGCCGTAACTTCGAAGTGCAAGTAAGACAATACTGTTGTCTTGTAAGTAAAGTGTTAAATAAAAGGTCAAAAAATATCTTTCTAGTTTAAGTTATGCTTGGATCAGTTCATTTTATTTCTATTATTACGAGAATTAAAACATTGAAACTATTTTCAGTTATTTATAACTCAAACTGGTCAGGTCACCAGCAGCCTTAGCATGCGCACCCTAGAAACACCGAAGAATCGACAAAATGACAGATTGATGAAACATTAATACCATTTGGAGCAAAATAGTTCTTATTGTAAGGCAGCAAGGTTGCATGCATCATTGTTATGATAAAAATCTTCTCTTCCCTCATGAGCATGAGCTCACAAAATGGCCTCTTTTGACAGCTAAAGTAGAAACGTTTAATTATTTTAATGTCAAATAGTCTTACAATATTGTCAACTACTCCACATCATGGTGGTCCAAGACAAATAGTTTCTTTACGTTCAGTCGTTTACTTGAAAATTTGTTCATTTTGGACAAGATTTCCCGGCAGCCATTTTAAAAATATGGCTATGTAGAAATCTTGACTTCTACGACGACGACCTTGTTGCCATGGATTAAGACCTATTTTGCAACAAACTTATTCAATAGAATATTTCTTTTTTTAAATTATTTCTTCGGATCGCCATGCTATGCAAGTCAAGAACAAAAATACATAATAGCAAATATCTCATACATAGGCTATACAAAGGGGGGATTCAAATGATTTCAGATTCTTCACCCCTGGAGCTATTTTTCATCATCTGATAATTATAATATACAATAACTGATTAATCTTTTGTATTTTCAAGTATGCACAGAGGACATTCCGCGCCAAGAGCGCGCAGTGGAGAGCTATGTTAAACAATCAGTTATACTAGATACCAAGATTTCCACCACATGGAAAAAGTGGAATGAACTACATAAGAAGTTGACCAGTATGTGTAACGAAGCGGCTACAGATTGTCCTGACCTTGCGGACTTTGCTCAAAATATAAAATTGCAAAGCAAAGTGCGACATCTTGAAGCCCGGAGCGAACTGAGATTCAAGCTACTAACCATAGAAGATGAAGAAAACACAGCAGTCACCGAATATATGAGGAACATGCCAAACATGCTTAAGAAACTGTACTTGACCCTCAAAAGATTAGACAAGGTCCCACCCGCATTGACAGAGGAATATCTGGAGATAATGAAAATAGCTAAATCGGTCAGAGAAATCACTTGGTCGGATAAAGAGAAAGAAGATGGTGACCCCCAGTATAAGTTTATATCAAATTTGGACCTGGAAAAACTGACACTGGCAATGGACTTTACGGACTTTGCAAGATACAAGAAAGAAGAAATAAATGTGACAATTGATCTCGACAGTGATGACTTGGCTGACTCAGAAAATATTGAGCCCATTTTAGGGAAGAAACGTAAAGGGACACCGATAAAATTAGTCAACAACGACACTATAATCATTAATGACTCGTTAGAAAGCTTAGATACCACACGAAATATATCTTCGGCTAAAAAACTTAAACGGGAGGACAATAGAATGTTTGGTGTTGAAAATTTTGCTACCATCAATACAAAAGATTTGAATTTTACTTTTGTTCTGGCTGGCACGATGAAGAAAAAGGAAATTAAATTAGAAGTGCCACTGGTCAAAAGGGGACTTATGGACCGGACGAATATACCGTCAAGGACTCTGAATTTTGACAACAAAGGTATGTATGAATTAATGAATGGATATTCTTTATTGCGTTCATACTGTATAACAATGAAACTTAGAATTCCAAATAACTTAAGTAAGTACAAACAAAGTAGCAATTTCTTCCGAGCAACTCACAAGCAGGAAAGTATTTAAATTTTATCACATAATATGTAATTAATCTAAAGCTTGTTTGATAAGAGTTACCTTTCCCTATTTGATCATTATTTAAATTTAATTAATAATGACCAAATGACTAGCTGCTTTTATATCTATATAATATATGAAATAAAGTCGTGTAATTAAGACTGTTTACAACTCAAGAACGGCAGAACCGATTTGGCTGATAATTGGTGGGGAGGTAGCTTAGAACCAGTTTCCTGGTTCTAAGCTACCGGATAATTAAGTGCCCTGCCGAGTCTGTCTGTATGTTTGCGATAATTTCAAAAACTACGGAAAGGATTTTCATGCCGTTTACAGTTACCAACAGAGTGGTTCCTTAGGAAGGTTTAAGTCGATAGTAATTTATTAAGGTTTTGTGGAAATAGTTTGATTTATGACGATAATTGTTTAATGTGTCGGAAAAAAACAAGCCGTCTGGGAACTTTTATCGAAAACGCTGCCTAACCTAACCTGTTGGAGATAAATAACAAAACAATGTATAATGGGATTGTTTCTCCTTTATAGGTCTACAAAAAGTATGCGATGGCATAGATATGTCTTCTTTTAAGGATAGGTTACTATACCTATTCTATGTTTAAAAAAATGATCAGAAATAATGTGGTATTTTTAGAAGCTATTTAGACGGATACAATTTAATTATCCTTATCTAGGAGATACCTTAAAATTATAAAGTACCTGTGAAAAATTTATTATAAAGTTATATTTTTTCTCTGTGCTACTGCTATATTGCAGGTATATTTGCTAAAGAAGTTTTTTGCCACGAACACTCTCCCACGCGGGCGAACCTGCGGGCAAAAGCTAGTATGCTTTAAAGATGAGGTTTTATACATGACTAACGACTTTTTTTATAATGTAAACAATTTTCGAGAAATCGACCACCCAAGTGGTTTACAAGTTGGTCCCCCCTGGCATTTCTAAACTATAAAGGTTAGAAATTTGCAACTTGCCATGCTGATAGGTCATGTGAAATACTCTTTAGAAAAATTATTTTGAGCGAAATTGGATAATTTTTTAATGTTATTTAAAAAAAAATCCTATTACGCGTTGATAGTTACGGAACCCTCTTTAGACATGTCCTGAAATGCTCTTGGTTACGTTATTTATAAGTTCTGTAAACTTTAAAACAAGAAGCGTGTTTCCGCCGGTTTTCTAAGAGACCTTGTGTACAATGAAAATGTTATTTCAGCTAAAATAGTGAAGCCGATAGTGGGCAGAGCGGTGCCGATTAAACGCGCCGGCGCTGCCTTTGGGTCCAGTGTGGCAAGGGATGGAGCGCCACTGCCTCGTAATATACAAGGTAAATATAATGTTACTTCGGTGCACGCTGAAATCGCGCTACATACGTGGCGAAGCACTATGTATAGGTCACAACGTATCAATCAACAACATTCAACTATTTGCAGTCACTCTACAGTCTTTTATTTATCACCCTGCAGTATTAGTTAATGTAGCGCGCTTTTGCTGAAAATGTTTTTACAAATTAGAAGGTTTACGTGGCGTTCAATTTGTATAAACACATGATTTGTGAAAACAAATGTGTTTGATTCTAATCCGGAATTATTGTATACTCTAATCCGGAATTACAATAATTCGAAAGGGAAAAGGGGTCTTCCCCCTATCCGGATTAACGAGGCTGCTAGACTAAGGCTAGGCTAGGCTGGTATAGAAAAATGTTACGGCGCGTTACACAGGGGAGAGGGGGTGTCTAAAACCTTCAAAATTACGTTACGTAATACTTGAACGTTTCCTAAGCTATTCGACACTTATCAGAAGTTTGTGAAAAATATTCCAAATGTGTGCTCCGAAATATAATATTCATCAATACTATCGAATTCATCGGTATACTGCGTGACGTAGATTTGACTAAGCCGGGACGTAATACCATTTACCACTCGCCAGTACACATGCAATTTTCTGATATTACAATACCTCTTTCACAATCTTCTAATAAGTGTCCAATAACTTATTCGGAAGTTTTGTCGCTGGTTACTTTATTTCGAGCGACAGGGACAAGACATGTAAATAAGGATTGACACTAACATATTGTGTTGGTGAAATTGGAACTTATTCTCGTAATTAAAAATGTTCAATTCACAGTATGGTTCCAGTCTCAGTATATTTTATATCATACGCGCGCGCACGTGAGCACGCGACCGCTTTACTTGAGTCTGAAGTCATATTTCGAATTAAATATTTTTAATTACGTATTCTACATTTTTCCATATTGTTGTGTATTTGTTCATGTGTGTGTTTGTGTGCGTTTTGTCTGTCATAAATAGCAATTTAAAATGAACTCCATAAACTTTTACAAATTAACTATAACAACGTAACTAAAACAATATAAAGATTAAAAAATACTATTAACTTGTCTTATACCATGAAATAAGCAAGGTAATATTATGTGCCAGTAAAACCTACTGGCCTAGGTTCATAATGTAAAAGTAGGCTACATTAGATAGTTTTTATTATTTACTCAAGCTTCCTTAACGCATAGCTGCCGATGGAGTTGATTTTAAATTCTTCTATGTATTTTGTAAATATACGTTTACGAATTTCGTAACAGTATATGTTATGTTATGACGATTTAAATAATATTTAAACATACGCAGAAAATGATTACGATCAATGTAAAACTAGCTTTATTTAATAGCCTCCCACGATCGATTAAATATTGTAGCAGTATAATGAAACTTTTGAAAACACGACTCTCGTGTATTCAGAAAGCTGGGAATGCTTATTCTGATCTGTCGGCTTAGCACGAACAATTGACAACAAGTTATTTGTAACGAAATAACGGATGAGAATTGTATGAAATTCATGACAAGTAATCCTGGGACTATATGATCCGGAATCCGAAAGGACGGTGAAAATTCAGAGCGCTGAAAATGGAACTCTGCGATAACACAATGGAGCTGAAAATCGAACACTCGAGTGTCGAGAGTTGTCAAATTTGACATTGAAATGACTGGACGCTCTTGCACTTTTTTAACGGTTTTGAACTTTAT
Organism: Phengaris alcon alcon; assembly: GCA_037179445.1. NCBI lineage: Eukaryota > Metazoa > Arthropoda > Insecta > Lepidoptera > Lycaenidae > Phengaris > Phengaris alcon. The sequence continues at coordinate 1,570,449 of JAYRCH010000228.1, forward strand.
TGTATTGGCCCATCGAAATATAGTTCCAGCCTAAGGTACCTTACGGTCGCGTGTGGACACTGGGTGCCCTTGTTTTATGTTCAGTGTATATATAACATACTAACGTTGTGTTCGTCCTGTGGACTGTGTCTAACGGACTAGCAGACGCGCGGAAGGTCACGGCAACTGAGCGGTCAGTCAGTTTCAAAGCGGTGCACGCGCGCAAGCGGCCCCAGGCGCATCCCTACACCAGGCCCGTCGCGAGGCGGTGACGTCACCGCGCCTGATGACGCCACAGCGACTGCGGCGATCTGACGTCACGAGGTAAGATCAAGACACAAGTAGTTGCTTTGGGGGATTTACTCGGTACTCGATTTTCGCCGTGCAGTCGCTTCACAAATCGCCTTAAGGCGCGTCCCCTGCGAGTGTTTTTTTCGAAACATTACACAAAACACCGAAACATTGGGTCGTGGCTACACACCTTTGTGTAGGAATACACAATGTTTTTGTCTTCCGAGACGGACGGAAAACATTCCCCGCGCGAGTAGAAAGGAGAAGGAATGTTTCATTTCTTATCAACTGTTACACCACTCACATGACCATTAAACATAGAAATACGGAAGAAATTATTTATCAATCCTAGTCTTCTATTCGTAAATCCTGATAAATACTAAAATTACGGGTCAGTAAATATGGCCTAACTCAAAATCTGGGGGTCTAAAAAGGCCACTTTAGATGTTTCATATTATTGTTTCATATATTTTTTTCCATACAAAAATCGTGAAATGGTACATGATTCAGCTGATTTCGTCATATTAGAAAATATTAATTTTGACAGTTTTCAATAGAAATGCGTAAAATGGTGCACATAATATCCATGAGTTGAAAAAAATATATGAAACACCTAAAGCGGCCTTTTTAGACCCCCCTGTGTTTTCTCCTAGATTCTGCAGATGTCTACACAAAATGTTTTGTTTCAATCAAAAACATTTTCTATAGCCGGAGACAGCTTTTTGTTTCATGTTTTCTGTGTAATGTTTCGAAAAAACATGAGCAGGAGACGCGCCTTTACCGTTTATTTAGGCAAAATGGGAAGAAAAAAGATGACGCGGGTTCGAGTCCCGTCAAGGAACCAAACGTATTCTGTGTTTCTGGTTTCATGGTTGTTCGAATGTTTTATAGCATAAAAATATTAAATAAGTATGTCGCTCGTCGTTTGGCACACGTCAGTCGCAGCCGACGTTCTTGACCAGAGACCAGATCAAAGCACATGACCAGAATGCTGTGGTGTAAAAGAGTCTATATTATATTTTTATTTCTCCAGGTCACCAGCGATTCAAGTGAGGCAACGACGACACTACTGCCTTCACTATTTTAGATTAATTTAGGGGCAAGCTTATTATACCTCGGCATTCACGAAATACTATGTAATCTAGCCTGTAACATTAGAGAATGCATGAGCTAAGATATTTTTGTAAGGGGAAATTAGCATAACTTATTTTTCTGCCTTGGTAAAGAGATACATACTTTTTTTACGGCACTGCGGATTACCTTTTTTTACCTTGGTACATAAAAAAACTATGCATGTTCCCTTAAAATCACTCGTGTGACGATTGATTTTAAGGGAACATGCATAGTTTTTTTATTGGCTTTTCGGAAGGTACACAATAAGCCAGGAAATATTGTCTTTGCAATGGCATATCTACGATCAACCGTTGACGAAATACAGTCATCGCAAAAGTGAGATCGTTGGAGAGCAAAAACGCTTTATACGAAAATGATGCACGAGTGACGTCGCAGCAGATGAAAATGTATGAAGTTAAATACTAAATTGATTTTATTTCCTTAAATACTGCATTTATTATTTTAACAAAAAAATTCAAAATAACATAAGGATTATAACAGTAATTATCGTTTTTCCGAATTTTTAGCAATCAGGTTGCTAAACTTATTCGTTTAGCAACCTGATTGCTGTACCTTTTGCATTTTTCGGCCCATATTCATGTGGCCTTTCGGAAAATAGAAGAATATTGCTGTTTAAAAACAACCGCATGTTCCCTATTAATTGTAACACTTCCGATGACAACGATGCAATGCGCCACTCGTATCGAAACGATTATTTTATTTATTGCCAGATAGTGCAAGGGGAAAGAGGCGCAGTTTAAAGTGTGTTCCACTTGCCCCATTTTCCGAATGTTGTTTACATTTGGTGGTGTTATTACTCTCGTTTGTCTGTCTGTATTGTTTTTCACTGAAATCACTGGAATCGAGCAACTGATTGTAATTAGATCGCAGCCGCATCGGATTTGCATCGCTAAAGTGATTGAATTGCAAATGAGTATACCCTACGTGGGAACTCGCGTATTTTTTGTTTTTCATGATTTTTGTAAGTTTGTACCTGTAGATTGTTTAGCCTAATGAATATTTTTGAATTAGACATTTTAATGTGAAAGAGTAATTTGTATGTAATAAATATATGTTTTGAATGATTCCTGTTTTTTTTTACATCCGTCTAAAACAATTTAAATGGTAAAAGATCGCTAGTTATATAACAATCTAACGGTTTTTACAATTTTACTGTCACATGTATAATGTCTTCAAAATTTCCTCATGTTCAAGACACACACACTCGTCTTCGTCGGACCAAATAATAATAATAAGATAGATCCCCTTCCTAATTAGGCCTCGGAAAATACACTTTCTGTAATTGTCGCATTTCAAATTTTAGTTATTCTGATTTATCGAAACCTGCTCGGGTCGCGTCTTCAGACCCCTGAAAATCGGGACGTCCCGCGCAAATTGGACAATCCTAATTATGACCCAGGAACTTTGTTTGTTTGTTCTATATTTTGTTTTTAACTATTTGTTCCTTCGGATGGATTCGAACCCGCTAACCACTGAGGTTAGCCACAGAAGTCGTCAACTATTTATTCACGTTTTAATTTATAATAATATTAATTTAAATTTTATGTAGCCTGAGCTCAGCAAGTGAATATGTAAGGTGGTTATGACGGGGAGATTTTCACCTAACTTTGAATATGATAACGGAGCGGAGGTATAAACTATGATGCGGTACACTTAAACTTAGTTTATGCCCCGATAAGGTTTAGCTGTCATCTGCACTCGACGTGTAAGATGGTTTAAAATGTGTGGTCAAAATTTTAAAACTAGATTATATTTCATGATAGTGAGTGAGTTTAAAGTACTTATTCATAAAAATGATCGCATTATTAATTCTGTAGATGTAGGTAAAGCTTTATTTCTGTGGAGTATGTATATATTCTCTGTAGGTATGCAAGTGTTGCTTTCTATACTTGCCCCCTTATCAATGAAATCCATTTTGCTGTCTTAGTCTGATACGTTGGCAATGCCACTTGACAGACAAAGACGGCAATGTGGATTAGCGTACATCCGTGGTGTAAATATTTTATTATGTGTCGGGTCCTAGCTCCATGATCGGGTTACGGGAGACTTCGAGAATTATAATAATATAAAATGTCTACGTTTCATCACTAGCGAATGAATTTTAAAATATTGCGCTTTTACACATCACTACTCTTGTTAGTCGCGTTTGCCGTGTTTAAATAATAATCACAAGGGTAGATCCAGCCTCCAAAAAAGGTTGTGGTCCATCGCACCAAATCGGAGCGAACTGCTTTCTGCGTTCCGAAATCCGAATTTCCCTATCGATATCAACAGAATGTAAAATAATGACGTCACAAATCAAATAGGGTTGTGGGCGTGCCCACACTGTCCATATAGGTGAATCCGCGCTTAAATAATCATAACGTACTTGGTACACAAACCATCTTCTTCAGAGTTCAGTCACTCAGTTATTGATTTCTTATGTTTACGCGAATATTGTTCATTGTTACTTGATAAAAATTGCATTTCAATCCATTGCATAAAAATCTCAGATAACATTGGCGGCGTACTGACCTATAGCTGTAAGGATTAATTCGACTAGTTAGTACTTATATTATATACTTACAGTACTTATTACTTAATTTATTACAGTACATAATTAATCAAATCAATTTATTTAGACACATAAAAATATATACAGAACAATATTAATATATAATTATATAATATATATCACTTCAATCCGATCCCGTGCTAAGTTGAACTTGTGTTACGGCAACGGGTATCAGACAACGGATTTATATTTTTATACTACACACACACACACACACACAATTTATATCGATACATGATTTATACATCGTCGGGGAGCCTTCCCCGAAACCTCCGGTAGACTAAGTACGTCTGTCGGCCATAACTCTTCCACCACCACCACATCGAAGTTCTGTAGAAGATGCGTCGGTACTCTCACCACAAAGGAACTGAAGTTGACCTTGTGGCGAGACTCCAGGCGCTCGACCCTTAAGGTGAATGACGTCTTCTTTCGGATGTAGACCAGTGCAGGCGCGACACGTACACAGGTGTGGCACGTACTTCGCACCGTAGATGCTGCTCGGGTTCGCTGAGTGCGGTGCCGCGATGGTTGCGTACGGCGGGCTTCTTCTTCTTTTTTCTCGACCAGAATGAAGTCACACACTCCTCATCGCACCTCCTGCTTTCGTCCTTGACGGTTCGAGGAGGCTCTCCTTTACCCCCTTTGTCTTAGCCCGCGGGGGTACGGTGGGACCAGCGGTGAACTGCCATAATTTTTCGGAGTCGCTGTTGGCTTACGTCATATTTGTTCTGATCAAATTTAATCTAAACGTATAGAAAAAGATGACAAACGACCAGATCTCTTCTTTTTGTACGGAAAATAAGTGACATAATTACATTGGTAGCCACCAGATAGACTATATTATAGACGAGGCATGTTGAATGACGTGTCCCCACTTGAATGGCCCCACTTTTGGAGTTTTTGGGGCCATTTTGACATTTGAGGTATGGTAAAATCAAGATGGCTGACATTTGAGGTATGGTGAAAACAAGTTGGCGTGACTTTTTCTTTTGGTTCTGTCAAATGTACGTCATAGCCTATCTTTGTTTGGTAGTATACAGCCATACACGCTATTGTTTTTTTAAGTTTAATTAAATTGGATCAGAACGGATCTAATATGGGTCAGATTTGGGACCGCAAGGTTTAAAAGGAAATTAGAGCAGAAATCCGTTAAGTAATAAATCTCCTATCGAACAGAGTACTGAGTTTATCGCCGCTACCTAATTACCAATTTTCCAGTTAGCTGCACGGTGAGCCGACGATTGACCGGTTTAATCAGGAACGGGCGAAAAAATTGATTGAATCAATTCATACGAACTCGCAGTTTTTGTTCCCTCGACCATTCCTAATACTGTAGTAGAATTTAAGTATAAATAATTTAAGTTTATAGAATTTAAGTACGTTCTCTGTTTAGGGTGTCTTCTAAGTTCTACGCTTAGTTGTAAGTTGGTTGCCGCAGGGTGACCTCTAGTTAATACTAATCGTTTTATAGATAAGAATACGGAATCCTTCTTGCGCGAGTACGACTCGCATTTGAGCGGTTTTAATTGTTGTTAAAGATTGATGCGGTGTAGATTTTTCAATTTATCACTTCTAGTCCTACCTACCGAATTCTACGACATCGGCATTCAACGGCAGAATCCGTTACACGTCGCCCTAAGACAAAGCGCGAAGGTGCACCCAGGTCCCAGGTAGTTTGACAGGCTGCCAAAAACGGAAATGCGGTGAACCTATCCATCTTCAGTATTTCGTGGCGCGAGACGTCGCCATGATTAACGAGTATGAAATTCATCTAATTTGGCTTATTGCCTTATTGTAATTACTTTGGACTTTGCAGAAACTTAATGGTTCTCGGAAATCTTAGCGGGATTTATAATCCATTTGTTAATTTGTAAAAGAATTTCCCGTGAGAAGGTATATGCTATTTTTACAATTTTATATTGAGCCTTAAAACTTCTTAAGCCGAAGAACATTAAAATACTTTGAACTAAATTGCCTGTGTAAAAAGAAAGTTAAAAGTATTGTTTTCTCGTAATTACTACTTTTTTTCTTTCTAATTCCTGTATTTAAGTTCCAATGTACTTTCAATTTTAATTAAAATTATAAACGAATCGTCTTGATATCATATAAAACTAATTTTGGAGTTTGGACTAATCAAAACGTGTCTGTCGGCTTTGACGTTTATGAGAATACCATTTCGCTGTTATAAACTTATAACAATATTATATCGTGACTGCATCAAAACTGTATTATTTATGGAAATAACTTAGTTTTTATTACATAATATCGTGACTGCATCGAAACTGTATTATTTTTGGAAATAACTTAGTGTTTATTACATAATATCGTGACTGCATCGAAACTGTATTATTTATGGAAATAACTTAGTGTTTATTACATAATATCGTGACTGCATCGAAACTGTATTATTTATGGAAATAACTTAGCGTTTATAACATAATATCATGACTGCATCGAAACTGTATTATTTATGGAATAACTTAGTGTTTATTACATAATATCGTGACTGTATCGAATGTACCCATCATGTAAGATTTAATTAGCAAATCACAGTATTCAAGGTACTGTGATGATGGAAGCACGCACCTCCTTTGAGGATTTGCCAGATAGTTTCGGTACCTACAATAGAAGACAGAATAGAAGTAACAGACTAGTCTAGTATAAACTAAACACTGTCGTACTAAATACCTTCTAATCCCTGTTTAATACAAAGTTGGTAACTATTCAGGCGAGAGATGGGGGCCGCATTCCTCCAGAACTGTGAACTGTATAGGCCAAGAGCCCACAGCTATATATTTTTATGTACGAACTTTAGCGATTTATGACTCACCTTTATTTAGGTTGCTCCTAAGTTAAGTGTAAATTATTTTGAACTAAAACTGTTTAAGAGCGAGTTTAGTTGTGTAACTATTTCCTGAAATGTGCAGCACGCTTATCGTGACCACCAAAGTAATGCGTTTTGTCTACACAAGAATAGACGTACTGACAAATAATATGGGCGAAAGACAGCTTTCCTTTGTCAATCTGACATTTTGTCTATTCTTCCGTAGAAAGAAACCATTTCTACGGTGGTTATGCTAAATATGCTGGACTGGGTAACTGGTAAGCTTTATTTTACGAAGGGGGCTCCTATGTGGTTTGGTAGTCTCTGCTTACAGCCCTAGGGGCTCGAGGCGTCTCCAAGGGGTATGTATTCCTACCTACCCCAATAACAATAAATATAAATCCTGCAATATTGCAGTGGCAAATGGAGTGCACTCTTATAGGTCAAAACAATGTCAAACCCATTTTGATTGGGCCAAATTCCAAAAATAAGTTTGATATTAAGACATTTATAATTCAATGAAAGTAAAATGAAAGTGTAAGTTAATTACGAGAGTTGGGATTCAGTACCTAAAGAATACCCACCTCCTGGACTAAGAAGGTGATATCTTAAAAGAGGCCAATTTTAATTACGTGTCGGAATCTGGATTTCGAAGAATCTGTCGATTGGCTCGAACTTGTCGGATTCTTTCGACTTCGACGTTTATCGTATTAACGGCGTGTTTGACGGCAATGGAACGCGATCTGACGGTATCACGGTAGTAATTAAAGTTTTCGAGTTTTTTTGCATTTCTTGTGACGCTAGCTTTATTAAATTCTTTTAGTGACTTTTTCATTAATTACTTAAATTACTGAAAGTTCCTAGGGAGTTTTGGCGGGAAACTCAAAATAGCACGTTTTTAGAAGTTGTACCACTTGCCCACACTTTGCACGTTAATGAATATTTAATGGTTAATATTCTACCAATATTACATATTAAGAACCGAAATAACACAAATTTATGAAGAAATACAAATTCCACAACTTCACCTATTGAACTCCCCGGCAAAACTCCCAAACTTGACACTCGATTGTCAATTCTATTACATTAGCCCAGAGTTCTGTTTTCAGTGCTCTGAATTTTCTCCGGCCATCCGGATTCCGGATCAAATAGCATCCTTACGCCTTACGCCCGAAATTAATTACGTATCTAAAATCTTAGATTGACTTCAATCTCAGATTCTCAAACAAAAATTTACGTAAATTGACGTGAAGTTAATCCTAGGAACGTTGAAATGTCAGATAGCTAAAATGAGATTAAGATTAATAAGCGGACGAAGTTCTTAAAATGTATCAATTTAAAATTATTGAATTAAAAATTTACTTGTTTTTTTTTTTTACTTGGCGGAAACTGGGGACCTGGGAACACGGCTCAACGCGGTGTGTACAAGATACTTATAGAACCGGTAGAAACCTCATTTTTTATTAGTCAAAGCTCTGTCTTCACTTTTTTATTTGTTCTGAGGTGCCGCAGTTGAAAAATAGCCATTTCCAAGTTACTAAAAATATGATGATTTTCGTACACAAACTACAGATTGCACAAGTGCAATTCTCAACGACAATTAGCTTGACATTTTTCACGAATTAACGCAATATTAAGGCCAATTCGTTTTACATCAACAAGTCACCGTCAGTCCGATGTTATTTATTCGGAATTTCGCTCGACGAATGTTGTCCCGGGGCGTGAAAATTATGAAATTGTACAATTCACTGCTAAATGCATTTTGTGGAAATTTCGCGAGCAAATTGGCAAATGTTTGTCGAGTTCGTGTTTTTTTAGGCAATTTTGGGGTCGCTCATGCGTCGCCCTACGTTTGTTTATTGTATTTGGCACTGTTTGTTTGTCCGATTTTTTTAAATTGGATTTCGAAAAATCTATTACAATAAGAGTCAGCTCACACCGCAACGACGCGATACGCAGCCCGCTACCCGACGCAGCATTTTTTAAATAGTGATACAAAATTATACAATAAATAGTGAGACTTAATCCAGTACTTACACAAGAAACTTACACGTTTCATTGCAAGAGCGGCAATTTTTCAAAAGGGGTTGTTGTTGTTTTGCTTCATTATTGGCAATCTTTTAAATATTCATACAATAAAAGCCATTTCGCCACACATTTCTGGGTATTAGAATTGTAATAAAATTAGTTAAGTATGTATTTTACGTTTACCACAAGTCCTTATTTTATACATAGTTAGTGTGTTTGCATATTATATATAAAATTATTTTAATAATGTTTATTATTGCATGGCGCGGTTGCGGTAGGTACTATATTTTCTTGAATATAATATATTTTACTAGATGTTTTGCGCGACTTCGTACGCGCAAAAGGAAATCCCGCGATAAAAAGTAGCCTATGTCCTTCTCCGTGGCCTGTTCTATGTCTGTGCCAAATTTGATCAAAATCGGTCCAGTAGTTTCGGAGCCTATTCAATGCAAACAAACAAACAATCATCACAAATCATATTAAGTATGATGATTATACCGTAATCTCTCTGATTTTCACGTAATTGTAAGGAAAGTACATTGTGATCTGTGACATGATTATTATTATTTTTAGAACTAATTTATATTATTATAATTTAATTGTTGTGGTTATTAATAATAAATATTTATTTAATTACTAGTTTCGCTGTTCAATTTCGCATGTCCTCTGAACGGTAAGGAAGTGTGGGAAACTAACATTAAAAAATAAAATAAATTAAAACTAATTTAAGCCTACGTGAATTACAATACCTATTACCTACACGTTTGTGTGCGGAAGCGAATCTATGTGTACTAATAAGGGCGTCAAAAGCCGGGTTTTGGCGAAATAACGCATACTTTTTTCTGTGGCACACTAACAACGACCGTTCAAAAATATGTGTGTGCCAAATTATATACCTACCGTAGTCAATACAAATACGAACCCGACCACATCCTCTCGAAATTTCCTAAGAAGCGAAAAACTTCGAAAAGCCGTACCTGAAAACTAAACCTAAAAGCTTCCAGTTTCACAGGAAATCAATTTCTGATAAAAATACTAAGACTTACGAAAGAATATTAGAGTACGCAAAAACACAGAAGTATACGATGATTCTAAGAAAATAACGACTGAGAAAATGTCACCCTAGAGCCAGCTCACACCTTGATGCGACGCAGCGCAGCATTTTTAGGATAGCGATTCAAAAATATTGGATACTGAATAATTAAGTTGGCGAAAGGATGTTGGCATAAAAACACTAAATCCGGCGACTAAATAATATAATACTAGTTTTGTTAACTAACTAATCTGTTTATATTCATAATTACCGGAATTAGCAAGGGAGGACGGACAGACGAACGGACGGACAGAACACAGTGAAACTATAAAGGTTCCTTGTTACTACGGAACCCTAAAAGTAATTTATGAATCCTTTCCTATTTAAAAATACTTATTCAATGAATACTTAAGATGGGGTAGAAAAAAAAAAGATTTTCATCTCCACCTAAATATAAATTTATTATTATTTCATGATGTGAAAAATAAAATCCATACACCATCTATAACTGTACCAAATTTCATCGTTTATATTAGTTATTGCAGAAGTTAGATGGGCGGACAGACCGACTGACAGACGAAACTATAATGCCCGCTCCACACGCGCAAACCGCGCGCCATGAAACACACTTACACATTTTACACGTCATTTTCGCGGATCTTTCAAAGCGTCGCGCACGATACGCGTCATTTTTACGGACCTTTCAAAGTGTCGCGCACGATACGCGTCATTTTCGCGGACCTTTCAAAGTGTCGCGCACGACACGCGTCATTTTCGAGGATCTTTCAAAGCGTCGCGCACGATAGTGACTCTTATTACACGATAGTAACTCTTAAGCGCGCGCGCTTAAGAGTTACTTGTACTACGGAACCATAATAAGGGTTTATTCGTTCGTATTTGAATACGGGATAAATGCTGATCCTGTCGCCATAACCCGCTACAGAAAACAGCAGCCCTTTGATCCACGTATCTTGTAAAAATGTTTATAGCATTCCAATAATGATAGCTCTTGTATGCAATAATACTTTTATATTAAACATTACTTACCCCTTAAGCCATCTAAGCACGAGAATTTTGTTACTAATAATATAAAAGATGAGATTTTTGTTTTGAATAGAAAATATATAAAATTTTAAAAAGATTACCTATACTAATATAATACCTATGGAAGCTTCACACCACATCAATCTGGCCCCGTGCTAACTATCCGAAGAACTTGTGTTACAGGTACCAGACAAAGGTATATTTAAGACTTTTATTACATTATACCTATATTTTGTTCCCTAGCGGCATTCGAACCTACATTGTGGAAGATTTGTTTTTTATTATTAACTTATTTTCCAAAAACTCAAGTTCCTTTTTTTATGAAAAAAATTAATGTAACAGCTTCTCATTTCATGTGGCTTTCAGGTGCTTAGGTAGGAAAAAATTATTGCTCGCTCGCTCCGCTCGCTCGCGTTCAAGATACAGAACACATAATTATTATGTTACTTAATACCGTCGGTCGGTTTTAGGCTATTGATTTAATTGTATTTTCTAAAGTACACAGTCTTTCAGGGTTTAATGTTTAATTCAAGAAGTAAAATAGAATAAAAATTTTGCTCACTCGCTACGCTCGCTCGCGTGTTATATAAAAAGCTCGCCCACTTTTTGCTCGGGGGCCCCGTGGCAAAATTTGTTACGGACCCCACGCCGGCTTAATCCACTGGATGCATTATTTCCGTATTGTGAAGGTAAAAAATATAGGTATATTTTTCAGTTTTTGCCCCGCATAAAAAAATTGAAGATCCGGGGCTGCCACTGAGCCACAGAGATCGTCAAACCTATACATTCTTATACACCTATTCCTAGTTCCTACATTACAACAATAAATTTACGCGTTTGCCAACGTGCAGTGAAAGTAATTGACGTCCACGCTTCATAAACAGGGATTTTTCCGTTTATTTAACACCCAGCGCGCGGCGAGGCGCGGCGCGGCGAGGGGCCAGAAGCAGCTCGGCAAATGTTGACTCGCGCGATATTGCGGTGCGGCGGCCTGAGGCGAGGCGCCTATTTTAATTCATACTGTCTTTTATGAACACTCTTTCGACCTATAATTACGGTTTATTTTCGTCTTTACAAACTGCAATAAGATATAACTATGCAGTTATGTAACTGGAAGTTTCACAAAGTTTTTTTTTCAGAGGGAGTGCGAAGACCATGTTTTAATGCCGCAATGTTTCGTCGAACTTGCGGTAGGTGAACCTAAGTGCTCAGCCTTCATAATACGCTGTCAATATTTCGTGGTGCCCTTGAACAATATTAATGTATACTATTATTATTTATTTTAAATAACTTACAGCTTGGAAAGAAATAGTGACGCGGCGACAAAAAAAATGACGCCGTGGCAGCAGGTAATAAAACATTTTCGACTGTATCATCTTTTATCCTTTTAGATTGGAATGACATATTATAAATAAATATATTAAAATTTAAAAAAATAACTATAATATATATCATTCCAATCTAATAAGGATAGAATGTGTTGTCACCGCGTCATACTCTTTTTCCCAAGCAGTACTATACTTCATAAAATTCTGAGCCTACATTCTGCTCATCTTTAGTGCGAGAGACTAAAGCCCGCTACACGTAACGTTTTATCGTAAAGCAAGACCCGCGACCGTGACTGGGTCGCGCTACCCATTGCTTAGTATGAATTTATATGGAGTCTAAAAAAACCCGTGACCGCGTCGCGCGACTCTAGTGATGGCTAGATAACCTTATTCGTTGGTCGGGATCGTCCGTCGCGGTCGCTATGATCGGAATGCTACCTTAACGATTTAACGGGGTAAGTTACTGATAAAACACAGCGAACTGTGTTCTATCGATCGTATGTACGACAAATTGTTACGATAATTCTCACACGATCGATAAAACTGCACAGTTCGTCTTACATCGTTAAATCGTTGCGATAAGTCGTTACGTGTGTAGCGGGCATAAGTCGTCCCACAATTGAAATAATATAATAATAATAAACTATTCTTATTGGCAAATAGTCATCACATTACAGTATTAAGCCCGCTTAACTGCGTCACAGTTTGCCTGCGGGTATTTATTATATTTCGATATGAATTACCGACTGAGCTCCTGTGAGTCTCTAGAGGGCTTAGCCAACATGCCATCGTTAATTACAATGACGATCTTCGAAATTGAAAATACATCTAAGTGATATAACAGATTAAAGACATAGGACCAGATTAACATCTACATAGTGAACTGTCAATTAGATTTCACTACTACAAGCATACGACGAGTGCACAATTCTACCCGTGTACGCGATAGGAGAATTGTGTAATAGTATCAAAATAGTGACATGATTGTGCCCTCTCGAAGGGACGTCTAAATTTTCAAATTTCTTACCCTCACCAAACCAAATTTGGTACCTTTTGAATGTGTGGAGTCGTAAGTACTATAAGTTTCTTTAAACTGTTATTATAACAGCCTCCGTGGTCTGGAGGTTAGAGCTTGGCTCTCGACCGAAAATATTGTTTCCAAGTTTGGTTAGGTCAATGCAGGCTGATCACCTGATTGTCTGACAAGAAAGATGATCCATGCGTCGGATGGGCATGTAAAAAAGTCGGAAATGCGCCTGATCTCTCGCCAGTCGTGTCGGTTATCCGTCTCACTGGATTGCGATAGTAAAGGAGGAGAGAGTGCTCTTGTGTACTGCGTACACACTTGGGTACTATAAAATAGCTCCTGCGTAGCTGACCTGGTTTCAATTATACCGGCCACCGTCACCGAAATCAGTGTGGGGAGCTATTATTATATAAGTTTATCGTAATAATACATACATCACTTGGGTATCAAAAACCATCATATTTAAATACCCCGCTTTACCTACCTGTATCTAAGGGTGAAATTTTTTTCAATTTTTAAATTTTTCCAGTTATTAAATCAAATTTAGTAAAATAGTGTATAAAGTGAATAATTTTCTAAAAACATAGTAAGTATCAAATAAAACATTTTTTAAGAAATCAAATTGTTTTTACCCGACTGCGCGACAAAAAGGAGTGGTAATGTGTTTATCACCTATATATGTATGTTTGCACCTTTGTGGCACTATTAAGACCAAACGCGTTGACCGATTCTTCCGATTATCTCTTCTTCTTCAAAATCTTCACACTTTCTTAATATTTACTTTATTTGTATTTACTTTCTTTTAAATTTGTTGATCTTTAAACCAAATTGTACTAAACATAATAATATGGCGGTAAGTCACAATCGTACTGAACTTTGGTTTTTATATCCAAAGTTCAGTACGATTGTGACTATTAAATAAATATAATAGCCCATACGTGACACAAATCTCTCAGTCTCAGGCTTTTACAACCTTATCTTATAACAAATATGACAAATAGTCATAGCAATATATAAATATTATTATGGTTCTTACATCATACATTCCAACAAAAACTCTACTTAGACGTTGATGTCATCTGGGCCGTAAAAAAATTTTTTTTGTGAATTTTTGTGAATTTGAAAGTGTTACAAAGACCAATCGATAGTGCAGATTTTTTTTTAAATAAAGACTGCATTCATAACTCATTTTGGGTAAAATGGCTTATACGACCTGTCTACCCCTACTAAGGTAGTGTGTGATACATGCGAATATTACCGCGTTCAAAGGGTAAAGTTATTGTGGTGGTGTCGAGTTTACCCCGCACCGAGCCGCGGATCACGCCGGCCTGCACTAGACAGGTTTTAAGTTATTTACAGCGTGATAAATCTTTAGACTACACTTTACAGTTTAGAGTTTAGACAAACACGGTGAGACATGATTGAAAAAAAAAACGTAAAATTAGTCAAACAAATATCGTTTTCAGGGCGCTTTAAGCTACTAAAATATATTTTTATATTTAAATATAAAGTTTTATTAAAATTATTTGTTACTGTGCTTTTAGGCCCTTATAGGCCCTTAGGCTAAATTAATTCAGAAAAGCAAGCAAGCAAGAAATTAGAGATAGCCACATCTTCTGTGAAAATTTTAACTGTCTAGCTATCACGATTTATAAGATGTATCTGTAGCCTGGTGACTGAAAGACGGACGTACGGACATACAGTGGAGATTGGAGTAATAGGATCCCGTTTTTTAGGGTTCCGTAATACTCAAGGAACCCTTATAGTTTCGCTCTCTGTCTGTCTGTCTGTCTGTCCGCTCTCCTAGCATCTTATGAATATAAATGAATGAAATTTGGTACAGTTATATAATGTGTTACATATCTCCGTTTTGACATCATAAAATAATAATAATTTTATATTTTATGGGAATATTATTTTACGTGAAGTTTACATGTGAAGTGAGGATGGAAAATATTTTTTCATTCTACCCCATCTTGTGGGGTATCGTTGAATAGGTCTTTGAAAATAAAGGCATAGTTTCATACATGATTTTTTTTCAAAGTCAACCATTTTCGAGTAATCGGCGTCCAAAGTGGTTTAGAAGTTGGTCTCCCACCTGGCATTTCTAAACTACAGGAGATAGAGACATGTAAGTTTCCATGCTGATTGTTGATAGATCATGCTAAAAACTCTTTAGGAAAATTATTTTAAGCGAAATCAGACAATAACTTTAGAAGTGATTCAAAGAAAACCTATTGCGCGATGATAGTTACGGAACCCTCCTTAGATATGTCGTGACTCGTGACATGCTCTCGGTTAGAATAAAAATTTATAAATAGAAATATTGTAGAAATATTTATAACTATATTATAAGAAATATTATAAGAAAATATAATTAAAATAATGCAGAAAACTGGGTGCTGGTAAAAAAAAAACCTTAAAAAGATCACAAAAGGTAACCACAGTATACCGAGAACAGTAGTTCATCTTAGGCCCCTCGGCGTGTTATTTGCCTACTCTTGCGTTGCCGCAAGGACTGTCGTCACTTTATATTTTGAGTTAACTACATATTATTATTTGCATATTATCATGAGCATCAATAGGTATATCCTACCAGTGGTGTGGGGTCCCTATAACTCCATTCCTATCGGCTTCACTTACCACTTACCTTTTGTAGACCCGCGTCCAAATCCCATTATCCAGGTTAGGGCTTCCCTATGAAGAAGAACCAGCCTTCGCCACTGTAATACTGAAATTCGATACATTCCTTTGAAAGACAGAAAGTAGACCTCATTTACAGTAATATTTTTCATGGAATCCCCTATCCGAAAGTTGATATTTACAAAGTTATTGAAATATCAAAAAAAAATCATTATTTTCGACGTTTTGACTTTGACATGACGTATTTTTAAAAATGTTTGTCTTTTTAGTGATGTTTTTATGTATTTTAACCGTCAATGAGTCAAATATTATTTTTAAGGAATAAATAGGGACAAACTAAGCGAGAATTTTTCATTATGAGACATGAAACAGAATTTTCTTTTAAGAAAAATGCACATTTTTCTTAAAAACAGGTGACTTTCTTAAAAAAATTATGATACAATGCGTACAAATATTCTAAATAACTTCCTTATCTCATTAGCTTTCCAAAAAGGTGCAAATGTCTACATAAAAATATGACGTTGTAGTAAACATATTAGTAGTAAAATGAAATAATGTCTAAATCGATTTATTTGCGATGAGGTTAAAATAAATGGAAAAACTTGAATTTAATTACGTTTATTGTGTTTAAAAAACATCAATGTTTAATTAAATTTAATAATAAATATTCTACTTTAGGTCTTGTTCAAAATGTGAACCTCTGTTTCTGATACAGGCCCGTAGTCTTCTCCGTACCTCTGTTTTGATTATTCTGGTAGTAAGACTAGTTTTGATTTCTTCTGCTACATTTCTTATGCGGCTTCTGAGCTCCTCTACAGTAGTTATGGGTGTAGTATACACCAAAGCCTTCATATGACCCCAAAGATAAGAATCACACGGGGTCAAATCGGGACACCGTGCTGGCCAAGGAATTGGCCCGCCTCGACCTATCCAGCGATGTGGGTAAGTTTGGTCTAGCCACTGGCGTACGCCGAGGCGGAAGTGGGCCGGGCAACCATCATGCTGGAAAATCATATTACGACGAGTTGCTATTGGCACATCTTCCATTAAACCAGTAATCTCCTCTCTTAGGAAATGTTCGTACATTTCACCATTTAAATTTTGAGGCAAAAAATGAGGTTCAACTAAATTATTATTAATTATACCCATCCAGACATTTAGACTGAATCTGGTTTGATGGGCCCTTTCTTTTTTCATCCTGGGGTTTTCTCCTTTTGGTGCCCAGTAATGTGTGTTATGGAAATTGTTTATCCCGTCACGGTCAAATTTCGATTCATCCGTCCACAATATTCTTGAGGAGAAATTGCGATCCTCCATGTCTGCATTTATCATAAAACGGCAGAATTCCATTCTTCTAACCGGGTCTCCCTCTTCCAACGCTTGGACAGGTGTGTAGTGAAATGGATGTAGACGCGCTGTGTGTACTGTAAACCACACCTTTCATTGACTCAATCCAAGACTTCTAGCTGCCGCTCTTGTAGAAATAGAAGGATAATTTTGAAAAAGTGTTAAAATTTCTTCTTCTTCTTCTGGAGCATACAAACGAGGTCTGCCTGAATCGCCACGTCTTCTATCAACACGGCCGCTTTCCCGAATTCGTCGAAATGTTGTTGAAAACACTCTAACGTTTGGCACTCGTCGATTCGGAAAACGTTCAACGTATGTTCTTCGTGCAGCAGCATTACCATTACAAAGTCCGTAAAAAAACAAGATGTCAGCGTATTCATCGTACTCAAAAGCAGCCATCGCGATACAAAAAAATCACAAGTAGAAGTAAGGGTGTAGTTTAAAGCAACAATACGTCCGTACACGGCAATAGTTGACTTAAAACTAATATTAGCTACTAAATTTGCTCTCTAAGCCAGTCGGTAACTCATTGACAAAGGGCCGCGACGACAGTAGCCGAAACATCCCGAAGTTTGAACAAAGGAAACAATTGAAAAAAAGGTCGCCTCAGGTAGAGTAATTCTTGAGATAACGTTACCTGATGATTGTTTTGTTTTTGTTTATTACATGTTCATATTTTTATGTACATATTTGTACCTTTTTTGGAAGCTTATGAGGTAAGAAATTTATTTAAGGTATTTGTACGCATTGTATCATACATTTTTATAAGAAAATCACCTGTTTTTAAGAAAGATGTGCATTTTTCTTAAAAGAAAATTCTGTTTCATGTCTCATAATGAAAAATTCTCGCTTAGTTTGTCCCTATTTTATTCCTTAAAAATAATATTTGACTCATTGACGGTTAAAATACATAAAAAAATCACTAAAAAGACAAACATTTTTTAAAATACGTCATGTCAAAGTAAAAAAGTCGAAAATAAAGAAAAAATTTTTGAAATTTCAATAACTTTGTAAATATCAACTTTCGGATAGGGGATGCCATGAAAAATATTACTGTAAATGAGGTCTACTTTCTGTCTTTCAAAGGAATGTATCGAATTTCAGGTCACCCTGTATATATAATAAAATATATACCTGTCTTCCTAATGTTTTTGGTAATTAAATATCGGCGCGATAAGCGATATCGTATCGGGTAATGTGAAAACTCTTTATGTATACGTAATTACATATTATTATGTATACTATATTACATAAACCAGCATTTTGCCAAAGCTTTGCGCGCGTTTAAATCGTTTTCTTTGTGAAAACTTACAACTCACACTTCAACTGATTTAAGGTATATTAAACGTCGTTCCTTAGTTATTTATCATTTACGTCATGGTAACTTAACTCCATTTCGATTCAATGTAATATAAAATACTTATGTAAATAAAATAACCCAACCAAGAGCATGTAAGGACATTTCTAAGGAGGGTTCCGTAACTGTCAACGCGTAATAGGTTTTTTTTCAAATGACTTCAAAAGTTACTGTCTGATTTCGTACAAAATAATTTCTTTAAAGAGTCTATGAGCATGGGAAATTGCAAGTTTCTAAGTCTCATAGTCTCTTCACAGATTTCGTCCATTTATAATCATAATTACAGAAGCTAGAAACGTGGACAGACAGACGGACGGACAGAGCGAAATCTCGTGGGAACCATGCACTATTCCGCGATTTAAAGTAGCCTTTGTCCTTTCCCGTGGTCTAATATTACTATACCTGTGTCATCAAAATCGGTCCAGTAGTTCCTGAGCCTAATCAATGAAAACAAACAAAAGTTTCCTCTTTATATATTCGTATAGACAACATTATGATCAATACGTACAAACAAATAAAATTATTAAATTCTGTTACTAATTTCAAAAAAAATTATGTCATATGGAGTGTATCTTATAATTCTCTTCCAAATCTACGCAAAAAAAATCGCGGCTAAGAACTAGTTTAATTTTTAAATTTCGCACTGAAAATGCCCCCCGGTGGCGCGTCACATCGTTTTATTTCAGTCGGTAGATAAATAGTTTGCCACCTCGCAATCGCGCGGCACTGGGTTTTTCGGATATTTGTATAAGATTGGACTTACCAGTTTCTTGTTTATCGACTATTTTCGATATGATGGAACGCAGGGAAGTGACCGTCGTGCCACCGAGGATCTCAATCACTGGAACTGTTGGAAGATCCAATTAGTCTACGTTATACTCTATAGTCTATACGAGTGTTTCCCAATTAGTGGTACGCGTACCCCCAGGGCTACGTGAGATAGCATCAAGGGGTACGCGCAGCAATTTCTTATCTAAAATATTAAATCTATAAAAACAATACCTAACGCAATAACAATTGCCAAAAAATATTCAACTTAATTATACGAACCGTAGGTAAGTCAACCGTGTGGATCAAGCGCTATTAAATATGTGTATTGTATAATAAAATCCTAAATATATGCATAAAAGTATTAAATATATTTCCGTTGTCTAGTACTCGTATCATAAGTTCTTCGAGAACTTGTGATACGGGTCCCACGGGACCAGATTGACGTGGTGTGAAACATCGTCAGCGTCCATAGATATTATTATTATTATAAAGCGCCTAATTCACGGTCCAGCCTGCACCGGTACCAAAGGCCGTTATTAGTGTCAAAAGTGTCAATAATTTATAATGTTTGCGTACAAGTCGGCGGGACCATGAGTATGGAGCTTATCAGTGGCGTGGGGTTCCTATAACTCCATTCCTATCGGCTTCACTTACCACTTACCTTTTGAACACCCACGTCCAAATCCCTATCTATTATACAGGCTGAGGCTTCCCAATGAAGGAGAACCGACCTTCGCCTCTGGCGCTTATGCAGTAAGACCACCTTTTTGTACAGTTTTTTTACTTTAGATATTATTGTGTTTTTTTAGTGAGTCTAGAAAAAAAAAAGTTTTCTATTCTTTTAAAAAAAGGTAAAGTTTGTGAGTTTGGTTCCAAGGGTTATCTCTGGATTATTATCTGGAGTATTCCCGTGTGATATTATATTTGCGTGGCCGGAGCCGCGGCCCTGTAATATTATAAGTTATAACCAATTTGACGAGAAGTGAAGTAACAACTTACTCAAGTACATTTCGACGTCGGTTTTCACGAAGGCCGTCCATATCGCTCCTATGAACCGACTGAAGATGGAGATGAGGCACATAATTGCGTCGTCCACCTGCAGCTTCTTACTTATCACAGCTATTAAGAACATCGCCCCTGGAAATATTGAGTAGCCGTTGTGATAAAAAACGAGAGTGGGAGAAAGAAGGAGAGAGAGAAACATAATTTTGTCTAGCTTCCTTCCTTTGAAATATAACCCAACCAAAAATACAATGCGACTTAGGTGCATGCGCGCACTGGCAATAGAATTGTCTCTGTCGCCCACCATTTGCGTTCCGATTATGAACTTTAGAGCACGAAAAATAGAATTAACTTTTACGCAAATCATGGTTGTTTTTCTTACGGTTGTCGGAATGCTGTGTAACTGTGCTGTGACAGGTCTTCAATGCAAATTGTGTACAATTATTGTGTAAGAAAGTTTTTTTTCCGATAACAATGAACCATTATTAATCCTTAGTATATTTATGGTATGCTGTAGTACTTACAAGAAAAACTATACTTACATTTTGATGGTCATACTTATTTTAAGAAGTAAAATAAAATAACAGAAAACCCATAACGTAAAAAGCTTTTTTACGTTATCGGTTTTCCTTGTGGGATATAAGAACCGGAAACAAGTTCTTTGTAAGTTTAAAATCTCATTATGACATGGCATAGTCGATGAGTTGTTTAGCTGAGGTCAGAAAACTTTTAAAATCAACTATTTTGTACATAGTTTTGGTAGTGGAATTCGAATCTGCGACCATCGTCTTTATTATATTACTAACTAACGTCACGAGCGCCGCGCGCACCCCCCGCATACGTCTAGCCACGCACAAATAGCTGCGAGTTGTCATTCGTGTAAGTCTATTGAATGATGGTTCTTTACGTTAGTAATATGTATATATTTTTGGATTCAGTCTAGTTAGAACTCACCAAACGAATGTAGTACTATGGAGTAGCCGGCAAAGAACCCAATACTTCACCATGTCCCAGTTCAGTTGGTTCCGCACAAACAGATAACTTACGTGGTGTTCAGCTGTAAATACAGAAATTTATTACTTGTTGACCCCCGACGTGCATCAGTGAATCGTGCTAAAAAGTAAAAATAGTCCTTACTTTGATTTTAAATATCAGTCAGTAAAAAATAAAACATTCTACAAATTTTTGTATACTATATAATCGAGTTCATGAGACAGAATGTAAAATGTAAACGAATATTTAGGGGTTCGCAACCTTTGGATCAAAGGGAAAAAATGTGAATTACGTGGTCATTAACTTGAATAACGAATCTGTAAAATTTACTTTAAAAATGGCGCTGTACCCGATGGTTGACATTCAGACGCTAGATTATAATCCGTCCAAGAGATTATATTATTGCCTTATTGTTTCCGAATGACACTTAGGCTATATATAGTCCACTTTTTCCGGAATGTCATATATGACAGCTCGACATTCGACACTTCGATTTTCAACTGTATTTTACTACCGTAGAATTCTATTATCAGTCCTCTGAATTTACCCGGGCCCGCTGGATTCCGGATCATATATCCCACTCCCAGCCTTATGTTACTTTGGATGGATTGAATTTAGAATTATTTTCATTTTGATAGCATTTTGACGGACGATCACTGCTTACATAAATTTTTCTCTCTCGTGGTTTTTAGTTTTTATAGTGGAGAGAGTTTGCGAGGCTACCTTACTCAACATACGCTATGTCACGCCTATGCGGCAAGTGACAGCCAATCACAGCAATCTATGTCCTGATTATTATTGGTTCGATGACGTATCGAACCAATAATAATCAGTTGTAAATTATGTGTTGTTTCATCGTGGATCAATACCACGGCCTCCCAGAAAACCTGAGTGAAATAATACTTGCGTTGAGTTTTGCCGAGTGAGCGAGGTTTACGGAAGCATAATACCAGAGGAGTTACGAGTGTAACAGCCTATATATATATTACTAAGTACTAACACATTAGTAAGCAATGAGAGACATCGGAAGATAGATAGATAAATACATTTTGTACGTTTCGATGTTTTTCATGCCAGGCAACTTTTTATAAAGTTGGCCGAATTTTCTTGTAAAGTAAAACTTTTCACTAGCTTTATAAGGCTTTTTTCACATCTAGCGTCAGCAGGCGACTGTCAATAATTAATTGTCTGCCGATCGCGCTACTGCCGCGCTGCATTCGCCCTAACGAGAATCTTTATGCGATACTTTATAGCATCCGCACACGCCTGACAAGCAGCTTGGTAAGCTGGATTTTTGGTGTGGTGTTGGTGAGTACTGGGAAGGCCCTAGGCGACACCGGAGAACAAGGATTTGTTCATCTACCTAGCTATTTGACTAGCGCAGTAATTCCCTAAGTGGTCCAGGTGGACCCCCAGGGGTCTACGGAGACTCGACGGGGGTCCACTTTGGACGTGACAAAAAATAGGGGTCTGCAATCGTAAGCAGGGGTGCATGAAAATTAATATGGTTTCGATAGTGAAGAACTAAAATGTTGGCTTGTTATTTTAAATAATATGATACCTAAATTAAACCTTCTTAATAAGATCTTCTCAATTTATAAATAAATTGAGAAAAAAATGGATAGTTCCGAACTGGGAGTCGAACCCAGACCATGTCGGTATCGCGCCGAGTGCTCTACCAGTTGAGCTATCCGGCCCTATGCCACTTTCCTTTTTCAATTTCATTTATAGCTTATTGACCCACACCGTCCTGATTTGTTCAAACAATTTAATGAAAAACAAAAAATAATGTAGTTTCAGCTTTCATTGGTAAATTGAAATTTATGAAGGAAAATATTGGTCGGCGCGAATTTTTACAGTTTTCTAACTTATCGCAGGTAGAATGCCTTGATGAAGATATTCAGACATACGTTCAACATTTGATTGCCCTGCATGATGATTTTAAAATCAGATTTGAAGACATTCTGTCGATGGAAATACCACCATGGATCTTAAATCTATTTGACGAAACGGAAGTGGAAAATGTAATATTACAAAAGGAGCTACTCGATCTTAGCACTAATGAGGAGCTGAAAGTGACATTCAAAAGAGGGTATCAAAAATTTTGGCTGCAGACAGAAATACCTGAAAAATATCCTGTACTGTGGTGAATCGCGCTAAAGCTTCTGATAGCGTTTCCCTCGTCATATCTCGTCGAAAAAGTTTTAGTGCCGTTACAAACTGATTAACAAAAAAAGGAACATATTGAATATCACAGAACGGGGAGATTTGCGGTTATTCCTTACAAAACTCAAGCCAAATATTGATAATTTGCTGCCAATCCATCAAGAAATTACCATTGTAGAAGTTATATTACGTTATAATCAGTGTTTAATTTTGATTATATTACGACGGTTAAAACAATAATAATTATTAGTGTAATAATTTATATATTTGAATATATAGTATACCTACAACACAAGGAAATATACTATATTTCTTTTTACCACTCCGAATGGGACGTTTTCTAAATAAATTTTGTGAGAATTGATTGGTCATTGTGCTGAGTCACTGTAGATTTCAAAAAAGTAAAGTTGGATGGAGTCACTTTTTCGATTGGCCAACTTTGCTTTTTTGACATCACAACACAATAAATTAAAATTTAATTGAAATTTTGTTTAGTCTAGCTACTTATTTATCAAAAAATTAACGCTACTTATTTGTCAAAAAATTAACCCTATCAAGCAATTAATTCTAACCTTTTTTTTTTCGAAAACTGTTAATTCGTCGTTGAAACTCAGCCACAACGCAAGTTTCCATAGATAGATAGATCTGATCTTCACTTTTTTTCAAGATTTAGAAATTGGTAGTAATGTAGAATGTAGATACAGGGGGTCCACCGGATCCAGCAAAATTTTGAAAGTGGTCTATTTAACAAAAGAGTCTGGGAACCACTGGCCTAGAGTGTAAATATAGCACATTGTAACGTTCAAACTTACCCATAGACGGTCCGTATAGTATGAACACGGCTACCAACGTAAGAACTACTTTGACTCTTCTGTTGGCTGTTCTTTTCCGAAACGCCACTCCGACGGTGTCCAAAACGTGGGTGACATCGAAGATAATTACTGTAATATCACATATAATAATAAAGTATTTAAACACGAGTACCTGGGTTACCGAGCTTTGCTCGAAGTTCTAGTAGGCTTGAAAAATAAAAAGAAGGACAAAAATATTTATCTGACCGGGATTCGAACCCACCATATTCTAAATTTCCGAACAACGCAAAAATTATACATACGCATTCCAATCTGCCAATAGGACTGACATAATAGAGTCGAAATTATTGATATATTGTTGCACGAAGAAAAAAAATATAACTTGAAAATGCGCAGTTTCCATGGATAAGACCTAGCTAGATTGAGTTTACTCCCCAAAACTCCCCGCTTACTATAGGAAACCGGCAAGTCGTTATACATTTACTGCCTTGTAATTAAAATACGCGGACAGAAAAAATATTTATTGTAAGTTGTACTTTATGAACATAGAAACAAAAAAAAAACATTAATATTATATATCAAACTCGGGGATAAAAGACAGTTAATTGACAAAATATAACCTAACCTATTGTTCAATAAATTGCTCTAGTGACGGTTAGCGGAAAAGCGACATCTATTAGTCAATTACGTAAAGAAAGTTAACAAAAAATTACAGAAAGGCACAACGCCGGAGGCGTGGTCCAGAAGTGTGGTCATCTTGTTCTTCAAGAAAGGTGATAAAACGCGCCTAAAGAACTACCGAACGATATCACTTCTGAGCCATGTCTATAAGCTGTTCTCAAGAGTCATCTCGAACCGTCTTGCCCGAAGATTCGACGACTTCCAGCCCCCGAACAGGCTGGGTTTCGAAAAGGCTACAGTACGGTGGACCATATTCAGAAACTGCGGCAGATTGTACAAAAGACCGAGGAGTACAATCGCCCTCTTTGTCTTGCGTTTGTGGACTACGAAAAAGCTTTCGACTCCATCGAAACCTGGGCTGTTCTAGAGTCTCTCCAGCGTTGCCAAGTCGATTGGCGATATATTGAGATGTTTAGATGTCTATATAAAGTCGTTACGATGACCCCCCAAATCCAAGATGTCCAGACAAGACCAATCCCATTACAGCGTGGAGTGAGACAGGGAGGCGTTATTTCTCCGAAACTGTTCACCAACGCACTGGAGGACGTCTTCAAAACACTGGACTGGAACGGAGGAGGCATCAATATAAACGGCGAATACATCTCACACCTTCGATTCGCAGACGACATAGTCATTATGGCTGAATCGCTGGAAGGGGATTTTTTTGCTGAGGAATTGACGGGGATGCTGAAAAGCCTAAGTGTTTCTTCCAGACGGGTGGGTCTGGAAATGAACTTGGATAAGACAAAAGTCATGTTCAATTCATTCGAAGATCCAATGCCAGTCACCGTCGAAAATGTTAGCATCGAAGTTGTTCAGGAATACACATACCTGGGACAGATTGTCCAACTGGGTAAAAACAACTTCGACAAGGAAGCTGACAGAAGAATACAGTTGGGCTGGGCAGCATTCGGAAAGCTTCGCCAGATCTTTAAGTCTCCAATGCCCCAGTGCCTCAAATCGAAAGTCTTCGACCAGTGCGTCTTTCCGGTCCTTACCTACGGAGCCAAGAGTTGGACACTCACAAAAGGCCTCGTCCACAAATTCCAGGTCGCTCAGCGAGCTATGGAGAGGGCTATGCTCGGAGTCTCTCTGAAGGATAGTATCCGGAATCAGGAAATTCGACGAAGAACAAAGGTCAGCGACATAGCCCTCGGGATAAGCAAACTGAAGTGGCAATGGGCGGGGCGGGGCGGAATATTTGTCGAGCAGCCGATTGCCGATGGGGCAGAAAGGTTTTGGAACGGAGACCGCGAACAACACGCCCCGTAGGACGACCTCCCGCGAGGTGGACCGATGACCTAAAGAGAGCGGCGGGAAGCGGTTGGATGCGGAAGGCCGAAGGGAGGACCGGGTATGGTGGCGCGAAATCGGAAAGGCTTATGTCCAGCAGTGGACGACTACGGGATGACGATGAGGATGATATAAATAGTATAGAGGGATCTATGTCAAACCCCAACTAATTTTTTTTTTTTCATAAAACTAATACTAAACTGTTGAACTATAGAAAAAGATAATAACTTTATACTCTAATAAAAAATAAATCTATCTAATGGGCCACTAGATGGAGCTTTTACGCCTTAAATTGACAATTTACAGCATGACCATAGACTATACAGATATGATTACAACGATTATCACAGCTTATCTGTGGATATAGGATAGGTACGTATTTTGCACATGAATTCTCTGATATTCGGAGATTCATAACTTTTTATTCCTAAAAATAAGTCCTAAACATTTAAAAAGCCGCGTGGTGTCGTGGGACACCGTATAGGAACGAAGTTCCTTATTATAAAAGTATTAATTTTAAGTTCTATTCGAGGTATAAAGAAAATAATAAAGACTATACATAAAAATCTTACGTTACGGACGATTTTCCCGGCTAGGGTAGGAGAGGTCCGCATCGCCCCATAAGGAACTTCGTTCCAATATTTTTAATATGTTAACGCGTTTGATAAAAACAAATGGATGTTATGACATAATATGGTATATATTAGCCATACGCTATCTAAGCAGCTTGGCAAGCAGGGAATAATTTGCTTACCTTGTTTTGCTTGTTTGCCAAGCTAGGAAATCTAACGTGAAACTAGACATACTTAAGATATCATCTAACATACTTTTATAAGCGTGATGATACTTAGGTACGATTTTTTCTCTTTTATACTATTTAGGTATGTACTTAGAAAAATCTATGTATGTTAGGTATGTTTAAAAAGTAACCTATGTAGGTACTTAGGAAAACTAATATTGCTCTTTACTGCAGTCTAATTCTAAGATAATAATAGTTTTTTTAATAAGCATATTTATATTGCTATTTCTTGACAATTATGTTATCCGATTTTGTTTTATTGAAGGTTAATTTTATCGCAACGGGATTAATTTTATTTATCGTGTGCATGACAAACGTTTCGAATAATCGTAATGAAAATCAAAATACACACGATCGATAAAACCGTGAGCTTAGCAGGAACATTTGACAGCGGCGTACACGGTACACTTTACATATATATATGTAAATAATATATATATTGAATAACTTATCAAACTAATGAAACATTATCTTAAAATCAACAAGATTGGAAGACAAATTAAATTTTTCACCCATGCTTTAATTTCTTATTACATTTTTGTAGTGAAACGTTTATAATGCATTCGTGGACAAGATTGCGTTTACAGTTAAAAGAAAAAAAAGGTCTAAAAAGACAAGTAATCTAACCATTGATAAGAAAGCACAGTGCGTGGAGTCAGTGAATGAGTAGACTGTTGATCCTGTTTTTTTTTTTTTCCCTACCGTAAGCAGGGCCAATTTTTTGCTTTGTTTTTTGATTACATTTTATGTTTTATTTTTAATTACAATTTTTGTTATTACATTTCCCTTTCTTTACTGTCATATTCTACATTTCTCTTATTACTTATTACATTTTTATTCTTACATTTATATCTTTTACATCCTATTAACTATTTACTTTACATTAACTTTTACGTTTAGTTTTACATCTTCTTGGATTCTTTCTATTTGTTACATTTTTGTTTGCTTATACAGCTCTATTTCCTGCTTACATTTATACATTTCTTTTACATTTCCTTTACATTTGTCACCACATCAACATTCACTTACACTACTTTTCTTTTGCCGTTTCTTACGTTTATATCTTTTAACATCCTATTAACTATTTACTTTACATTAACTTTTACATTCACATTCACATTTTTACATTTTCTTGAATTCTTTCTCTTTATTACATTTCCTTGCTTACTTATACAACTCTATTTCTTACTTAAATTTATACATTTCCTTTACGTTTCCTTTACATTTGTCACTACATTAACATTTACTGCATTCATTTTTATTTCTCTTATTACATTACTATTTATTTCTATTTCATTTAAATTTTTTCTTTTACATTATTCCTTATAATTCCTTATTAGTATAAATGTTATCAGGTTTTAATTTAGATTTATTACTGTATTTTACTATTCTAATTTCATATAATTTGTAATATAATTCGATTTAATTTAGTTACACTCTTTTGTTTGTATATCATTTCCAGTTCGGAATGTCCACCCCGAACTAGTTTTGCATCAAGTTTATATCATAATAATACCGGTGCAAAAAGTGTGGGTACCAGTGCGCGAGCGCGCGAGCATATAATAATGGCATCAGTTTACATTTGTTTATAATATAAACTGTTGATCCTGTAAAAACAGTTGATCCTGTTAATACAATAGAGGAAATAACGAACATAGCCAAATACTTTTAGGAAACTAGACATTTTAGAACATAAGTGAAACTCACTCAGGTTTATGTGACTGTCTATGTTCTTTAAAAATATTTCTAAATAATATTTTAGATATATTATAATACACAATAATATTTATAAAATGGCAACCGAAATCAAAAGAAAATAAACATTTTTTTAAAACATAAGTGAGGTTCACTTATGTTTTAAAAAAATGTTTATTTTCTTTTTTAAAGACAGATCACTGACGGCCTCTACATATTTTCGATTTTGTAAGGTGCAAAATCTTTTTACACATATGTGAAAAACGCTCCTACATAAAAAGTTTATATTTGTTTGAGCATGCTTCTCACAATTAGCTAAAAAACTAAAATTTACATCGCTATACATTTTTTGTATTATTATTATTTTTTAATCAGGATTTGATGATGACATCAAGAAGAAACTATTACAAATTTTGGCGCATTCTTCAACGCACGTTATTAAATTTTTAGACGCGTAAATTAATCTATTCTTGATGTCATCATACTCTTTAAATTCTGTGAAGGAATGAACATTTTCAATGTTTGTGGTTTTAAGCACTTTTTCACAATCACCACAAGCAACTTTGAGATTTTTTAGGTTAAACCCACATACATAAGCACAAGCCTGCATTTCCGCAGAGTCCGACAAACTTGCTTCAAATGTGTTGTCCACTGAAGCAAGCATGTCGGACATAATATGTGGATCTTCCCTATTTTCTTGGCTTGCGGTGTGTGGTGACGAAAACAGGTCTTTAAAATTCGACATAATTGTACTATAGTTGTCGTGTTCACAATTATTTCCTGATCGTATATGGGCCAGATTTGAAATGATGATGAGGTGGTTTTCAGCCCACCAATAAATTGTGAAGACGTCGGGTTGGAATTCGCACCACAATTTGCACGAATAGTGCCAAACAAATTCTCCAAAGGATCGTGCTGGAGACGTCGAGTTGCCAGTGATCTGACGTTGTGTTTTTGCTTAAGCATATAAAATATTTTTACGATGCCATTCATGGTCCAGATCCATCCATCTTTCGAAGGCGGTGAGCTCTGGCACCCCACAAATTTTAAATTTTCGAAAAACGATTTCATTTCCTCAAAATGTTTAATATGAGGTGATGTTGACGTCATATTTGTGGAGTGCGGTTTACCTCTTCGGAGATCAGGGGTATCACTGTTTACAGCGTCAAACAATTTATCCATGTTTGATATTACTTCGGCTGTTACTGTTGCATCTGCAGACAACTCTCCTGAAAATTAAAAAAGAAAAAACTAAACAATTATATACTTAAACAGATATTTTATGGTAGATATGAAATGTAGTCTACATAGTTTCATGGAATAAACATGAAAACAGGGCAAAACTGGAGTAGATGTGTGATTGGATGATGACAGGGTGCATCTAGAATTCTAGACCATTTCTCCATGTCTTTTCGCGGCCCATCCATCGAGGAAATTGATTCCTTGCAGATTGCAGTTGACAGACCAACGTCATTTGGTCGGATCATGTCAATTCAATATTAATTGTGATCTGTCTCTCTGGGTTTGACGTAACGCGACCAAACTACGTAGGTCCCCCATCTGCCTAGGAATCAACTTCTCTGATAGTACATACTACATGGGCTTTAGTGGGGGCAAGCACTTCAGTCAAACCAATATACATATAAATATACAACATACCTTTTGATATTTTGGCCAACATGCCTGCTGCTACAGAGTGACTCAGCACTTGAGCAGCTAGATTTACTTTCATTTTCTTTTTTGTGTTAGGGTTTAAGTGGTCGTTTCTTAACACTGGCGCAAACACGAAATTTGGGTTCATGTTGTCGAGGTTGTAAAAGTCTTGAATGTGACTCCATTTCGCAATACCTGTAAATAAATATTTTTTTTTTATAGAAGATTAAGTTTTAATTACTCAATATTAAGTTTTACTTAAATTAATCAAACAGAAAGATATATTAAGTATATCTAAATAGATGCTCAAACGGCTTTAGGTCATAATAATCAATAATCATCACTGGTTAGAATACTGTAAATTTAATATTAATAATTCATTAATTTTACAAACTATATTAGTACTGTACAATGTACATGTAAATATCATTGATATTAATTAGTTGAATTACACATTTGATTAATAATAAACAATAATTACCATTGCCTTTCATGTTATCAGATGTAATATTCGTGATACAGTTTATATCATATTTAAGAAATAAGTTTCTGAAACATTTTAATAAATGGGGAGGATCGAAAATAGCCACCACTTCATTGTTTTCTATATTGAAATAGGGTTGACTTTTGGAAGCACCTAAAGTTGCAAAAATGCTCATTCCTATTTCAAAGCACTTATTCAATACCTAAAAAAGATTATTATTAGTAAACAGTTGAGTATCAACTAAATACTAAGCTTGCATGGTATGACAAAACTGTATAGTGCAGCAAACTTATCTGGTGGTTATAATAGGTACTACCAAAATCACTGTGGCAATTGACAGGATCTATCATTTTTTGTTCAGCTATAGTGCTGCCGTGAGTCATGACCAGCCAGATAAGTTTGCTGCACTATATGCATCTTGATGTTAAACAAAAACTTAAAGCATTTTTAAGAATAACTAAATACACAAACCTTTTTTATTAGGACCGCCAATCTATCTGATGTCACATTAGACCCTGACAGATAAAATGCTACAGGTATTTAGGTAGGTTTAGGATTTGAAAGTGCTTGGTGCAGGAAGACACCAAGTCAAAGAAGAGTCTTTGAAGGAGTCAGTAGCAGGTGCCAGATCTTTTATATAGCCTCAATGCTATAATTTTTTCTTCCATTGTCCACCTTCTGCCAGTGTGTTTCCTTTTCACATTTCTCAATTGCGATTGCAACATCAATGCAAATGAAGGACTTAATTTCTTCATCAAAAATTGCACTGATTTGTTTTCAGTCAAGTCGTTCAACAATTCTTTTCCTTTTAATTGTTTTACTCGATTGTGCAAATAGCAGATTCTTTTCATGTGTTTTCTACAGGTTTTATACAACGCTGTAACATTATGTTTCTGGATTTTCGTCGATGGCATCGAAGAAACTAACTGAAATAAAAAATAATTCGTCTGCATTAAATAGTATAGCTTATAAGCTTCCTTGATAAATGGACTATCAAACACAAAATTTCTCAAATCCAACCAGTAGTTTTTGAGATTAGCGTGTTCAATCAAATAAACTCTTCAGCTTTATATTATTACTATATATTCCATTAAGGATTTAATTAACAATGATTACCTTTTGATGTTCCCTCTTACTGTCAATAAATAATTGTGATGAGCCTGGTCTTGGTGTCACAATAGATTGCATTTTAGCAACAGGAACCAACTAAAATTAAAAAATAAATAGTGTGTAAGTAATTAAATTTGGTTATTTTCAAAAATATAGGTAAGTATCTATTGGAAAAAATACAAAACTAACTTACCTTTTCATTGCTTTCGTTTGTTATTTCCTTTAAAATCCGTGATGGCCCTGGTACAGATTTGATTTGATAATCCAATTCAGAGACATGTTCGTGCTAAAACAAAAATGTAAAGTGTTAAGTTTACCATAGTTGGTTTCCACTTGCATGACTTTGTTTGTGATTTATAGAAATAACTACAGTTAAAAATGTAATATTATAACAAATGCATGTTTTTACCGTCTAGTAGTACATGTACATAACACATTTCGAGCAGATTTATAGTTACCAAATATAACAACATGTGGCAAAATACTTGTGAATTAACTTAACATTTTTTAAATATTTACGTCTATGGGCGGTACTGTCCATCAACATGTTAAAATAATAATATTATTCATGGCATAAACATAATTCTTTCATACCTTTGAAACTTGAATGTTTTCATTACACAGTTTTTTCATGGGTTGTGCTTGTGCTTCAATTTCCTAAAAAAAGAAATTAATAATGTAGGTTTGAACAAAGCAACATGTCATTACTAAATGATAAAATTGAATTTTTCTAAGTGGAAATTTGAAATATGTTTACCTCATCAAAATCAATCATATCTGGTACAGCATGTTTAGATAATTTCTTTTCCTCAATATTTATAAATTCTGAATCTTTAAAATGCTTGTTGGATAACATTCTATGCTCAGCATATAATTTGCATTGAAAATCAACAGATGACCAAAGCTTGTCTGGAAAACAATATTTGGCCCACATTTCACATCTGAAAAAGAAAGGAAACATAATTTGGTGGTGTTATCAGATATGGTCTCACTTGGACATTTCAATATGAATTGGTCAGGTTAGGTTAGGTTAGGTCAGGACGTAGAGTTATTAAATTGCATAGATAAAATTATTTTCTGTATGGATTCGGACTTACCGCCGCATATTTGTTGATCCTGGTTTAGGAAAACGATGTAATTTAATGTTTGGGTTATCGGCAACTGGCGATATCCCACACTTAACACATTTTCGCTTAAAGTTGTCCGTCATTTTTAGACTTGCACAAAAAAGAAAGAGTCACTGTCTCGGAATCTAATTAGGTATCTCGACACTACGGAAGAAGAACAAAAGCTCGATTCGACACGATAATGGTGAACACATAAAGCACAAAGAGTCACTGTCTCGGACTCTAAGTATGTATCTCGACACTACGGAAGAAGAACAAAAGCTCGATTCGACACGATAATGGAGAACACATATAGCATAAAGAGTCTATAACACAGTTATCGCACGTAAACAACAAGTCGTCCGCCCAGCCAAACGCAAAACAAACAACACGTCGTACAAACACAAACAGTACGCCATATTTTGTTGGGTTGCCAATGAATTTTGATAAATTTGCTACTACAATATCTTATAATATTTTAAACTTATTATTTTATTATCAACCATTGGTATGATATACAAATAAACAATTATATAAAGTTAAATTTGGATGCTATTTGCTAGAGTAAGTGATATTATTTTATAAAAAGTCTGTAATTTGCTGTAATTATATCTCAACATTAATTATTATTTACTACTAATGGTTAGAAACATTAAGAATCTGTACCACAGACAGTATCTTGTCATTATGCCAGACCCAAATTATATAATTTTTTGGTCTCTTTTTAGGTCTTTCTCAATGCCTTTTTTTTGGGGTAACATTTTTTGTATCCCCAGTAGGCATGTCTCAAGTTCGCCGTACAAAGTCGACGTAAAGTTTTTTTTTTAATATATGGCGTCGACTTAAAACCATTTGCCAGTGTCAAGTTAAAATGGCGGAAATAGAATTTTCGTTTCAATTTTCAACACCGTATTCCTAAATCCTCAAGTCCAAAGTCTAGCCAAAGTCCAAATAAATAGTCAGTGCAGTCAATGAGTCAAGTCAGTAGATTCAGAAACCTGGTAGAAGCTTTACTGAAAGTTCCTAGGGAGTTTTGAAGGGAATACAAAATAGCACGTTTTTTGAAGTTGTATCACTTGCCCACACTTGTGCACGCTAACGAATATTAATGGTTAATATTCTACCAATATGACACATTAAGAACCGAAATAACACAAATTTATGAAAACAATAGAAAATCCACAACGTCACCCATTGAATTCCCCGGCAAAACTCTAAGCGTAAAGTTTTTTTTTTAATTATTTATATATGGCATAGGGATAACCCCTGACACTTGATTGACACTGGCAAATGGTTATAAAACCATTTGCCAGTGTCAATTTAAAAAGGCGGGAAATGGAAATTTCGTTTCAATTTTTAACACCGTATTCCTATATCGTCAAGTCTAAAGTCTAGTCAAAGTCCAAATATATAGAGTGAATAGTCCATGAGTCATGTCAGTCGATTCAGTAAAGTGGTAGAAGCTTTACTGAAAGTTCCTAGGGAGTTTTGGCGGGAAACACTAAATAACACGTTTTTAGAAGTTGTACCACTTGCCCACACTTGTGCACGTTAACGAATATTTAATGGTTAATATTCTACCAATATTACACATTAAGAACCGAGATAACACAAATTTACGAAATATTACAAATTCCACAATGTCACTCATTGAAGTCTCCAGCAAAACTCCATGCGTAAAGTTATCGAATGAGAATTGTATGAAAATCTGTTTAAAGCATGACAGCGCCCACACAAATGTCATTCGATAACGTTACGTTTACGCCGCCGTCAAATGTTCCTGCTATGCCCCCTGCACATTTCGACTTACGCCGTTTAATCGCCGTTTAATCATTAAACGTTACGCGTGTAGCGAAACTAAGTCACCTTAGTCGTCTAGATACTACGCAATCGCGTATAGAATCTTCATACTACCCGCAGACAGGACCGAAACGCAATTTTCTACGCTTCTATCCTTTTCCATTGCTTAGCACAAAGAGGAGTGTCGCTAAGCGCCTGAGCGGTGCGTTCCGTGTGTGAAAAACGTAGTCGTAATCTTATTGGACTTATCCGCCATTTTCCTAAGGATATATTTTCGAAACACACGCAACACCAGAGGAGTAGTAAGTGTATTGCCGACCTTGCAACCCCGGTAATTGATTCACAGAAGCATGTGGTTTGCGGCATCAATTGTCACAGCCATACTATAATTAGCTACACCTCAACCACGATCTTAATGTTTTTTTGGAAAACCATAGTCTGTCATTTTTATAGAAAAACGATGGTTGGCGAGGGACATTAAGAAATTAGTCGATTTCATTAAAAAATGAGCGAGCTTAAGATCTTGTTCAGAAAGGGCAATTCGCTGCGAAAACCTACGTGCGTATACGATAACCCTAGACGATAACCTTACGATTACGTTGCTTTCAATTGTTTCTGCTTGGCTCCTTACCTTTGAAGCCTTTAAAATCTGAAACGTTGGCAGAAAAAAAAGAGAATAGGCGACATAAATAAATAACTTTTTTTTAAACTAGATGTCGCCCGCGACTTAAATAATACTAAAATAAATAAACGCGGTAAACTGTACATTTTGCCGTGATAAAAAGTAGCATGTGGTCTACTCTGTGTCTGTGCCAAATTTCATCCCAATCGGTAATGTAGTTTTGGAGCCTATTCAATGCAAACAAACATATCTTTTCTCTTTATTATATTAGTTTAGATAAATTTAGAAGTAATAAGTATATAATTTATTTTCATATTTAACATACAGAGTGTGTTCTCTCGACGTTAAGAGATTTTAACAGCAGATAATATTATCTGCGGTTTAATGTTATCGACAAAACTACCCCGCTTTGGGGGTCGAAACCCTTGCTCCCCCTAAGCCTTTGAATATTTGATGTTTTGGCTACTATTACGTTGAATAAAACTAATTAAATAATTTTGTTTATGACCTACACACATCAAACAAACATTTTATAGCTAATAACAATTTTTAGGTTATTGAATATTTACTTTCTTAAAAAAATGTAATAAAACACATTTGAATCTCGAAATAAGATTTTTTCTAAGGTTTTTATAATTATTTTTTTAACTATTTATGACTATATTGTGTATAATTTGACGTCAAACTACACTGACAGTTTATTCCTCCTACCGACAATCAGATGTAAGAATACTCAAATAGCGTACAAAACATCCCCCTTGCGGGTCAAAACCGGTGAGGGTTGCGACCCCCAAAAGGGGAAAGGTTTTGTCAATTCAAAGATTCATTGAATCTTGAATCACAAACAACGAATGATATATTAATTGTTTTGTCGGCGGTTTTCTGTGGTGGCGGTTGTAATGGTGGCGGTGTTAAATTTCTGAAATATAAGTAAATCTTTTTGTAGCGTAACAATCTTTCAAAGCAAATTCATGATAAAGTAATATTTCCATGGTTTACTTAC
Source organism: Phengaris alcon alcon (assembly GCA_037179445.1). Taxonomy (NCBI): domain Eukaryota; kingdom Metazoa; phylum Arthropoda; class Insecta; order Lepidoptera; family Lycaenidae; genus Phengaris; species Phengaris alcon. The sequence continues at coordinate 1,607,028 of JAYRCH010000228.1, forward strand.
GATTTTTGTTCAACTTTTGATACTTTAACTGTCCTGTTAACTGCAAAAATATAATACACAACCTGTTCGCGCCAACCCTAGCGCGACGTTTAGAATAAACACAAAGGACATCACTACGTGATGTATGGCCGACCGACTCAGGGGCGCTGTCAGAGAGTGACGAACACTTGCAATTAGAACCCCTCCCGCGCTGGATGCATTTTCAGCTCATCCCGAAACCTAGTGAACGCGAACGCGTGTGCGCATATTTATTTGTGCTCGTTAATATAATACCAAATTCGCCGGCGAACCACGATAAATCTATCGATAATCCGCTCAACAGCTGTGTAGTGTAGTGAGAAGAAACCTCCGCCCAGATACAGAACCACCAGCTCAACAATAAGGTCAGTCCCAGATTTCTCCAGCCCTCACATTAACCTATATACCTACTTCCCTCAGCTCAAAGTCGTATGTGTAAGGTCCTAGCTTACACACAACCACAAAAATAAAGCTTAATATTGTGAGTTTTTAACAAATTTGGCCTCCTCATACTGATTAAGCAAGTAATAAAATTAAATATTCAGCATTTTAGCTAATTCGCACGTTTTAGCACTTCGTGCATTGCAAATTGATGTTCACATTTATCTTTATAGTCCATGTTGTATAATTAAATAAAAACATTTTTAAAACAATAATTTCAAACAAAATGTAACATACAAGTCACAAATCTTAATTTATTTACAAATGTTTTCTTATTCTAAAGTTTTGATTTTTGACATTATGAAGTTTTTTATTATTATTTATATATGGCATCGGCTTATAATCATTTGCCAGTGTCAAGTTAAAAAGGCGGAAATTAGAACTTTCGTTTCAATTTTCAACACTGTATTCCTATATCGTGAAGTCTAAAGTCAAGTCAAAGTCCAAACATATAGTCAGTACAGTCCATGAGTCATGTCAGGCGATTCAGTAAAGTGGTAGCTTTACTGAAAATTCCTAGGGAGTTTTGGCGGGAAACACAAAATAGCACGTTTTTAGAAGTTGTACCACTTGCCCACACTTGTGCACGTTAACGAATATTAATTGGTTAATATTCTACAATATTACACATTAAGAACCGATGTAACATGTAACGATGTAACAATTTAAAAAAAAAATACAAAATCCACAATGTCACCCATTGATATCCCCGGCAAAACTCCCTGTCAAAATATATCAATAGGTACTCAATTGTCATTTGTCAATATGAATTTGAACTGCCATTGCAGTTTAGAGCAGTAGAGCAGCAGTAGTACTTCAGTAGTACTACTTATTATCTATGGTTTAGAGTTTTCCTATTTTCCCGAATTTTTCTTAGGAAGAAATTATTTTACTTTAGAACGATTCTAAAATAGAGGGAAAACTTAAGGCCACAATTGCAAACATATTTTACAATGGTTGTTGGAGCTTTTCCAATTGCAAAGTTATCAGTTTTGTTAGTAAAACAAATCAGTAAACCCATCGCAAATGTCTGTAAAGAACGAGCCAAAAATAGTCCTTTTTTTAGGACTTACGTGTGTATGCCTCCAGCTCAATGTAAGACAAAACTAACTGTAATATACTATTAGGTATAACCTGTGGGCTGTGTGTAAACAAACTAAATAAACTTGTTTTTTTTAGTTTACAACTGGTGCGAAGTGAAGGCAAAAATGTGGATATTGAATCTAGGAAAGCCAGTAAACATTCCAGTGCTCAGTCAAGAGATGGCTATTGAACTAGGAGCCAATTTACTTGGCGAAAGTGTTATATTCATAATTGGTGCTGGTTTACTCATTGTAGAATATAACAGGTGATGTAACCATTTTTTATATTTAATTTTTCTCTATGTATTTGCTTGCTTACATAGACAGGAAAAAATTTGTTAAACTTTTTATGCATACATTTTAATGTGAAATGTGAATTTAAAGTGACTTTGAACTTTAACTTGAAATTAATGTGTGCAATTTCTAAGTGTTAACTACATTTGTTATAATATTGTTTTTTTTTATGTTTCAGACAAAGCAAAAAGGAGAGTGCAAAGGAAGCAAAGCGCTCAGAAGAAATGCAACACATAACCACAACAATAACAGACCTTTACTTCACTGTTCAACAGCAGCAGACCCAGCTCAGAGAAATGGAAAGATTAGTCCATTCTTTAAGTAGGTTTTTACCTTTGTAAACTATAACTATAAAAAACATGATAATTAAGCATTTATAGTTTTTTCACTCATCTAGACAAAATTCTTGGTCTCTAATTTAAAATTCTTGAAGATTGTTGTAGATGTGTAAAAGGCTTTGTAAATATTCATTAATAATTGAGAGATACTCTTGATTAACGTAGAGTAAACCATTGTCTGACCTTATCTGTGAAAAGTCCTTTACGTGGAACTGGACAAAACTGAAGTATTATTGTAGGGGTTGTTTGCTACAGGGAAGTTGATTTTGGATGTTCTTAAGTCCAAAATAAACCTGAACTCAAGTTATGATGGCAGCAGTGACTCGTTCAAAGTGTTTATTGTTATTAAAATATAGTTATGATTACACAATTTTAGAACATTTGTAAAGTGTACGGTCAGCGGTTATGCTAAACAAGCATTAATGTACAACTCCACTCATATAATTATTAAAAGTATTTAATTTATACATTTATGTTTCAGATGGTCAGAAACCAGTTGCTTCACCAACAAACTCTCCAAGTAAAACTGATGCACCTACTAAAGGCAACACGCCATTATCTCCCGAGCTAGGTAGCAAGCCACAGAATATAAGTTACATAACGGAGTACATTCCTGGTGGCCCAACACCCTACCCGGACAAGGGTCTCATTCTACAGTCTCTGAACTACATACAGATGGATGTTTTCAGCTCATTTTTTACCAAATCTAGTCACACCGAAATAAGCCATAATGAAAATCCCTCGAATAATAATAATTACAAACGAGAACCTGCTGTCCTTTCTAATGCCCTACATGACATCGAAAACAATTTGAGAAGTTTGTTTTAAGATGTTGAGGAACAGTAAACACTTAGAATTATTAATATAAGTTATTAAACATACTTTTAAGTTCACTTTCATTTGTAATTTTTTACATGTATTCTACTAGCTTTAAAATCAGTGGTAATTATATTTTAAATGTCATGAAATTGTAATTTTTGGTGTTAGTCATTGAGAATAAAATGTACAGTTAATTTTATAATTTTTTATTGATCTAACCATTCACTCATGTATTTACAAGTCTGTGGAGTGATGAGTCCGGTGGAACCACACTTTTGTATCAGAGGGCAGACTCCGCACGGCACTTGCACTAGGCCTGGAGGTGGAATGAGGGACTCGATTGCTCTATATACTTTATTACCATCAGGGTAAACACTGCTTTCCGCTTTACCATCATATATTAATGTATTTAAAATTGTTATTACATCTTCCACTTCAAGTTTTACCTAAAACAATAAGTTGCCAGTGACAAAAGTAAAAATTTGTTTGTAATTTATAATTTATAAAATTAATCTTGCGCCCAAAAAATAATTTGGCGAATGCACATTTGGCAGCGAATTAATATGTTGGCAACTAAATTGCTAAACTGGCGCAAGCACTCAGGCGACTAAAAATTGTAATATCGGCAGATAAAAGGCGAAATTTAATCCAAACTGGCACAGAAAAGACATCATCTTTTTTGGTCCAAATATGAAAGTGCCGGCCAATAAAAAAATATGCTGTATTCCGTTAGAACTTGGCCCCCTGAGTATTTATTATTATGACACCAAAGCTGTAGGGTCATTGTCCTTGGTTTTATTGAAGTTCAAAAATTCAACATCTTCATACATTTTCAGTGAATTTAATAAACAAAAACAAATGATTTGTTCTACCATATCTAGATATTTTGAACATCGTTTAGTAAGATATATCGTTTCTTGATATATTTTGGACATGTTGATCTTGTTTTGTGTTTTTGAGGATTATAAATAAAATATATATACAGGGGTTATTTTGTTTAATTAAATACTATAAAATCATCGTCGTCTGGTACAACAATAATGTTCTCCAATCCATATGATGCACATAATATGGGAGCAACATCCAATTGTTCGCTTTCCTATAATGCACGAACAATAATAGTGAGCGATTGCTTGTCGGCCTGATAACGACCTATCGATTACAATGTAGACATAATACTGTCTTGCTCTAACATGCCGCGATTGCAGTCGGCCTCTTATCATCCATAAATCATTGACCTGCAATTCCGCCAAGTCTTCATTTGATAACTCATTGCTGAGCTCAATTGTGAATGCTTTTGGCCTGTTTTAGTTGATAAACGCCCAGAGCGAATAAAAATAATTCGTTCTCGTCCATTCTTGGAAAATCTACGAACTCTGGCATATCTGCAGTCATTAAAGTAAACTGAGCACGTCTGCGATTGTAGTTATGGCGTATTACAAGATCTGCCAATCTATTTGGCATATTAATTCTTTGGTGGATAATCTCTAAAATCGCAGCAGCATTTGGATTATCTTTAATCAAAACATGAAAACGATTTATGATCGCCGCTGCTATCTTGAAATAGTCGAACATGCTGGGAAGGGCTCTGTTATTATATACATTTCGCAACAGGCGAAAATCTCTTTTGAACCTGCCGTTGACCACTTCAACCACCCAACAACAGATTGTTATCAGTCTGGACTTATTGGCCTGATCCGTGGTTAGCTGTGTCTCATTTGGATACTTTGTTTCAGGCATGTGTTGTACGTATCCGCAAGATTCCAGATTTCTTGCTGAGTCTCGAAAACCACGGTCCAGAATAAAAACATCTCCACTCCTATAAAACCAGTGGAAGGCACTGTCAGCATTATTAAGCATGTCATTCATTATATCTGCGTCAGATGTGGTGGCAGCATATGGTCCGATGACTTCGATAATGTGTCCATCACAAGAAACCAAGAGGAACGGTTTGAGGAGGTTTCTGTATTTGTGATGTCTGTAAGACTTGCGTTGGCAAAAATAATTTCCACTTTTTTGTAGATAGATGTACGTGCCATCACAAATCGTGATCGCTTTCCTTTCATTTTCTGGGCTCGATGAGTTCCCAAACAGATTGTTGGGTAGAAAAAGGTTCCTGTGTGCTACATCCTCACGGGAAATATGGTCAAACCCAACATTTAAGGGCACAAAATCTTCTAACAGAGCGTTGCGTCCGATTTTTAACCACGTATGAAACGCTGTTTCGCTACATTAAAAAATATTAGCAAGCCGCACGTTCGAGTCACCTGTTCTTAACTTGACTAATACTGCCGCCAGTACGGTTCTTTTATTCTTTTTAGTTCTCAGACTTGGTAAACTGTCTAATAATTCAGTAAACTGATCTTGAGTGATTTTCATACTGCTCAAAATCAAGTATTTCCTCCGTAATATGTCTTTGTAACATCGACACGATAGTCATTATTTGAGCTGCGGTGAAATCCTCAGGAGTTGTCTTGTACAGGAAGTAAATGCCACAGATTTTGCTCCACGTGTTCATTACAGACAGGCGCGCTTTCTGGCACGAAATAGCTGTAGCGGCAGACCATGCGAAAAATTATGTTCTCTGGAACACGACGGCTAGATTCATTCGTACAATGTTGGAAAATGCAACTATTTGCGGTGTTTGGAGCACGAAGAAGACCTGGCAAAATCAGCGAAATTGGTCTTGGATTTGGAACTTCCGATGGATCACGGTCTTGATCAGGTTGCTGTTCAGCCTCCCGAATAAGTCGCTGGTGCGTTCGTTCCGTTCTTTGCCAACATGGTCGACAAATGAACGCAGTAGGCTCCAACTGAAAAGTAAATAACAATAACGATAGAACTAGAGGTGGAAAAAACGGCTTATATTTGATAAACGTTTAAACGTTGTACTTTTTTACAAAAGCGCGCTTAAATAAAAAAGAGCTTTTGACTTAAAACGATTTTTTGACGCTTAACACAATTCGCTAGAATAGTGTTTTAGGGCAACGTTTAAACATGAAAACATAAAAAACGTGCTTATACGCTTATATTAAAAAGCGGACTTTTTAAGTGCTTTTCGTTTAATTGGTCACCTCTATATAGAACGGACGGATTGTATTTAGAAAGGCTGTCGCAAAAATCATATAGGTAAATAACATAGACCTGTTCTTACCTGTCGAGCTACTATATTTTCTATCACTATTTGGGCGATATCAAGATGTTGCATTTCTCTGGAAACCCAATCATATCTTCGCCGATTCTCTGTCGATGCACGGCACGAGATACACAACTCTGCCATGATTCGCAGCAATGTTCAAACTTAACAACGAAGATAACAAAAACAAAACAAATCAAAGCACAAGAACTAGTGGGCATCACACGGACGTACACGGCAGCGTTGCTTCGGTACTAAACAATACACGCGAACGCGAGCAAACGAATGAGCATGGCGCGATGGCGGTGGTGCGCGAGAAAGAGAGGGGCGAACAATGGAATACGGTGCTGCACCGTATTCCATTGTTCGCGTGCGTGTTTACCTGCGCGGCCATTGTTATTGCCATTTTTTAGGAAAAAGTCCCGGCATCCCAGCCGATTATGCAGTAATATTAGTGGTTTAAATGAGATATATTATGTTATCTTGTCAGAAATATGTTAAGAACCACTGCATCTTACTAAAAATGTTCAAATGACAAGGTATGGTAGAACAAATCATTTGTTCTTGTTAGTTAAATTCACTTAAAATGTATGAAGTTGTTGAATTTTTGAACTCAAATAAAACCAAGGACAATGACCCTACAGCTTTGGTGCCATAATAATAAATACTCAGAGGGACAAGTTTTAACAGAATACAGCATTATTATTTCTTGGCCGACACTTTTATATTTGGACCAAAAATGTATGAAATCCCGATGATGTCCTTTATAAGTTATACTTAATTTCCGAGTTGGCGACCATTAAACGATGTAAGCAGCTATAAAACCAGATTGGGTTGATAAATTAATGGCTGCTAAAAATTCAATTTACAGGCTACGGAAAATCACATATTTGGATACTGTTGGAGTTTATTTTCCTGTTATGGGTGAAGTTTTCAGGTTTTTGGAGTGTGCTGAATAATATTAAAATTAATCTATTTTGAAATTCCAAAATAGCGTCCTTTTTTTTATTTAAATTAATATGGGTGTCCTTTCCAGGTTTCTGGGGGTGCTGATTACAAAATTGGGTTCCAATTTCAGTTTCCAAAATACAGAATTTTCATTCTTCGTAAAAATATTATTGCTGATTATGATTGATGATTTTTTGGAAATTCAGGATTTTCAAATTTCTTTTTCTCCCATCATGAAGAAAATAATATGTGGTTGCGGGGGTTAATAAGGGGGAGGAAATTTTAATTATTTTTTCAGTTTCACCGTTTCCGAGATAGAAGCGATTATAGAAAAAAATACGGCAATGCCTACTTTGAGATACGAGCGATATACATCCGCCATTTTGAAATTTCCATAATCAATTATTTTTTGTAATTAACGTCCCCTTAAACCTATAAAAGGACACCTAAATTCATTTTAATAAAAATAAATGTCCTATCTTTGAAATTCAAAATGGATATCATTTTTGTATTCAGCACCCCTAAAAACCTCTAAGTCGTCATCGTATACAAGTAGTGGCACGTAAGTTTAGCTGAGAAATGTAGAGGGGATAGCTGCGCATGGGTACAGTCGCGCACGGAATAAATTATAACTTTAATAAAATAAATTTAAGAACATATTTAAATGTACTCTTTGTACACTACCGAGTGATTAAGTTTATGGGGAGTAGAAAAAAATATATAATCTAATTTGACAATTTTTATTTAATATAATAATTAATAAAACAAATTGTCTGCTGTCCTTTTTTGGATTTTACCCAAACAACTGATTATATCATTTATTCTCATGTTCCCCGTCTTAATAACGTCTGAAGTTTGTCTTATCGTGCTGTCATTCGAATGACTGAGCAAAATACTCGTTGCTTCGTCAATCTCACTTTTTAATTGCTTTAAAGAATCGATCAATTCATTAGTTTCCTTTTTAACAAAACAATACACGTCATACACCATTTTTCGTGCCTTTCTTTTCAAAACAGTATTTCTTCTAGGCATGTTCACTGTTTAAAGTCACAAACAAATTTAATAATAAAAACCAACAATAACAATCGAACTCAAACGTAACAAAAAACAATAACAATGAACGGCAATAACAATAGATTTTAGAACGCGACTGTACATTCAGAAGACCGCGGAGCGTCGTATCACGGCGGGGGACGGAGTACGACTGGCTAGCCAATCGGCGCTACGCGCGAGCACCCTTCGTCCCTCTAGCCCCCCCTGAGAGACCTAATTTTTGACTTCTGCGCAATAACGGTCAGCGCTAGAGTTTTCGCTACCTGTATAAATTTTACAGAAAAATAAAAATTCGCCATTTTTAAATTTCAAAATGAATGACTTTTATACAGTTATATAATAACTTTTATACAAGCATCTACATGAATTCCAACGAAGTTGGGTAATAACCTAACTTCGTTGGAATTCATGTAAATGCTTGTATAAATTCATAGCCAATAGATGTCGATTGTCGGGGTATTACGCAACTATGTACTTACCTATGAAACTATGTTGGTCATGTAGAGTGAACTATTGTTGTATTGAAATTTGCATTTTGTTGTGTGTATTAGCACCATGTAATCTGTTTAAATTTTATGCTATTCATTTATTATAAAACTAATAAGGACTTAAAAAGAGCATTCCAAATAAATTGTGTACTTTAAAATACCGCCGATGTTTTAATTTCGTATTTAAAATAATATATATAATTTTCTAAAAAGGCCATCATGTAATATCTAAACGCAATAATGTCACAGTACTTCAAAATTATAAACCATGCCAACAAATAACATGTTTACAACATAGAAATGTTTTGATATTATTGGATTCTTATATCCGAATATTTGCGATCCAAGTGGCTCACAGAGGAACCATCCTATGAAGTATACTATCCTACATAGAATAAGAACCTCCTTTTTTGGAAGTCGCTTAAAAATGTCGAAGCCGGGACCACAATAGGTCGTTTGCGTTGCGTTGTGCTTCGTTTGACAGTTCTCATTCCATGGCTTATGTCAAAATGCACTACGTCACATGATTTGATTTAGACCAGACCATTTTCTCTGAAGGACAATTTAGCGGACTATTTAGTTGGACATGCCCGTAGGCTTGCGCAATCTTTTTTGACAATCTAACTTTTTAAATTGTGTTCTTAAAAAGTTGTAATGTCAAAATGATAACCATGACCAACGAAAGTTAAAGTTCTTAATAGCCCCCCAGAAACCTACAAAAGGACACCCATATTAATTTTTATAAAATGAAATATGTCAGCCATCTTGGAATTTCAAAATGAATGTCATTTGCGTATCCAGCACCCCCAAAAACCTGGTAAACGACACCCATATCAATTTTACAAAAAATAAATGAAAGATTTCTTGTAATCAACACCCTGCGAAACCGATAAAAATTTAAAATGGGAATTTTGTATGCTCCTTTACGTTTTTTGTATGTGCGCTCATTTTGCTGCTTATTATGTTTTTTGAATTACCTATATCAGGGAAAATATATGTACCTATTCTTAAATTAAATGTGTACTCTCAAATTGTTGCCAAGATGGTTATTTGTTCGCCAAAATAATATCTGTCTTATTTGGAAATTGGAATTTATTGTTCCTTGCATTCTTTCGCCAACTTGGTAATTTAGTATTCCATATTCAGTTTTTTCAGATCCAAAATTTGATTGTTTTGTTGCAAGTTTATATACATGCCATTTAAAAATTGTTGCCCACCCCAATTTTTTATAAATAATGGAAAACAAACACTCACTTTACTTATGCCTAAATCTGTGATATACTTCTGCACCTCAGCTGCAGTAGCATAAGATTGTGTTCTGCCTACTATTGGACCCCGTGGGTTATTTTTTATTTTTTCAGCCCGCTGTTGTAGAAACCTCAGGCATTGTCTATTGAGTATGTCTACAAATTCTGACTCAAAATCCTGATCCTGATACCAAGCCCCACCAGATATTGAGCGGTCAGGTTCTAGGTTGAACAGCATGTACACCTTCTTTTTCGATGCCTAGATTAAACAAATACATTAGTAACATAATTAAATATTTTTAATAGTTTATTCGTTAGATTTTTATAGCTTAGTCCAGACAATACAATACTTACATTTACACATTTTACTGCTTTGATTAGTTTTTTACTTTCTAAACTTTTTAACACCTTTGTAAGTTGAGTATTGGCAAGGTTGGATCGCACTCTTATATCTCTTATCCAAATCCCCTTATTTCCAGCTTCTTCTATGAGATTGTAAACAACTTTTTCCTCATTATCTGCACCCTTTGCTAATGTCTGTTTAGTATTGTAATTTTTTAACCTAAAAAAAACACTAAAACTTTAGTGAAAGAAATAATGTTAAATATAAATAAATATTTTCGTACGTTACTTGTAAATCAGTTTTCCACCCTGGTTGTATAAATCAAACAGTCCTTGTTGTAACAGCTTATTGATAGCAGCAACAAGTTCAGCAGAAGAAAGTTCAGGTACAGCACTGGCCATATCTTTATCCGAAACTCCTTTTGGATTTTTTCTTGCGACATTTAATATTTTCTCTAATATCGCGTCGTCGGATTTATTTTCACTCATTTTCAGAGTATTTTTTAATAACTAATTAGATTAAAGTTACCAAAAAATAATGTAACACTTTTATTTATCTTCTTCGTCTTCTTTTTTCTTTGACATATGACAGGACTGTCTTTTTTTACATTAGTTTGAAAATGGCAAAGCTTAGGGCGAAGTCTATCGGCCCTAGGACGCCGCCGTCAGCCGTGTCTGTATTGTCATGAATAGAAATATATAATTTACATACCGTTTAGTAATTAAACTATGAATAAGAAGTATTTTAATTTTGTTTCTTTACTAAACAGTACAAATGGAAGCACTTATTTAAATCTCAATTATTTTACCAACGCTTACCGTTTTAGACCTGTCTGTTGACTGTTCCGTTCTAGCATTAAATGAGATAGAGAGATCGAATCCGGATTTAGCATTAAGCGCGTAAGAAGTCTGGGGAATAGAATTGGGGAAATATCATCTTTTTTATCAAAAATTATGAAGTAGAATCAATAAGAGTTTTGCCGGGGAAATCAATGGGTGACGTTTGAATTTTGCATTTTTTTCATAAATTTGTGTTATTTCGGTTCTTAATGTATAATATTGGTAGAATATTAACCATTAAATATTCGTTAATATTCGCACAAGTGTGGGCAAGTGGTACAACTTCTAAAAATGTGCTATTTTGAGTTTCCCTCCAAAACTCCTTAGGAACTTTCAGTAAAGCTTCTACCACTTTACTGAATCGACTGACATGACTCATGGGCTGCACTGACTATTAATTTGGACTTTGACTAGACTTTAGACTTGACGATTTAGGAATACGGTGTTGAAAATTGAAACGAAAGTTCTATTTCCCGCCTTTTTAATTTGACACTGGCACACTGGTTATAAGCCGATGACATATATAAATAAATAAAAAAAAACATCAACAATTTTGATTGTCAAATGTCAATGTCAAATTGGAATTAATTGAATTTTGAAAACAGTTCTGCATTTTTACTTTGGAAAAACATTGATACATTTACTTGGAAAAATAATATTCACATAAAGTGCCGCTGTGACAACGTTCGCCTTAGTATGTCGTCGAAAGACATTAAACCTATGTCATTAAAAACATACAACAGTATTGTGAGAGATTTTCATAAAACTACTTCATTTAACAGAAAAACGGAAAATGAACTTAAAATGAAGTACAAAGAGTAAGTACTTTGACAAATCTTTGCTCGGTTATTTCAATAAATAAATAAATAATATTTAGTAGCCGCCACTGCTTCCTTCAGACGTTTAAGTATTTTCCTTCCTATCCCAACTAAAATCACACTTGCACAAACCTTATTACTTCCAATTACAGACTATGCTAAATTAAGTTGCCGTCACTTTAGTGGACAATTTCTCTTCTATAAATAACATCATTAATTTATAATCCCAAAACTCTTTATTATCTGAAAAATTCCTTTTGCTTTCTTGGTTATAAAAATCCTATTCTTTGTTCTTCAAAGAAACTTGCTCTTCTCGCTTTCTCCTCACAATACTCCCTAGCGGACGCCTTCTATGAGTCATAGAAGGCTTCTTTCACTATTTCTGCTGTATGACTGTAATGCCTTACCTGAATCCATTCAAAAATCAAATTATATTTGTGTAATGTTTAGTTTAAAATACTTAATATTATCCATTTAATTTATTAAATGTGTAACATATAGGTAAGTAGTATTTAATCATATGTCATTAATTTTATTTAATTTGTTTAGTTGTCTGGAAGAAACTGCTGTAAGCAGTAAGACTGGCATTTTATACTGTTCCTCTACTTTATAAATTAATTGTTGTGTGATTTTTTATTGAGTGTGCAAATAAAGCGTTTTCTATTCCATAATTTTGCACATTATTTAAAAATAATGCTAATTAAATGTTTTTAGTGTTCCAACATTTACAATGGGCAGTATTATTTCGTTGTTGGTGCAAAGATCAATGAAGCAGAGTTATCGAAAGTCTCCCTCCATATCCAGTAAATATATGGACTTGTACAAAGAACTGATGAAAGACAATAAAAAAGCTAATGTTATTTTATGGTAAGAGGATTTTTCAATATTTTTGCGTTAAATGTTTTACATTTGCTTGCTACTACAGTTGCAATATTAATATTTCAGTTTGGCTGAAAGTCAAGGTATAAGCCCGGCGCTGTTTGTTAGATCATTACTTCAAAATGTTTCATCCGACTCCCTCGTGGTTAAAAAGTATGTAAAGGATACAACTTTAATTGAAAATAAAGATTTGGCTTATCAAGTGTTTGTGGTAAGATAATTTTTATAACCACTTAAAGCCACTTACAGCCATAAGGAATAAAAATCTAAGTAGGCATTTTATTTTTAATATTCCTAAATTTGTTTTCAGGCTATTGTTAATGACAATCAGTATGGACCCCAAGCTGATATAATTAAACAGTAAGTATGTTAGATAATTCATACATGACAATTAATGATGAATTTATCAGACTATGAATAAGTTATAAAAATAATACTAAGACCAACAATTGGTCAGATATTCAAATAGTTTTTTTTAAATAACTTATGATTACAACATTCTTCTTATAATTTCAGATCTATTGGTTTGGAATATGAACTGCGCCTTGAAAGGGAACTAAGGCTCCTGAACATATCTTTCTCTGATGAGAAACTTTTGCGGTTGCGTGGATATGATAAAACTCCTGATTTTAAACTTGACGTTCCAATAGCTATTGATGGATTTATTGTGAACTGGATAGAAAGTAAAGCCCTTTTTGGGGATGAGGAGAATCATATGGGCTATTTGAAAGAGCAACTCATTTGTTATTGGAACAGATTTGGTCCTGGGCTAGTTATTTACTGGTTTGGCTACTTGGAGACTTTGGAGTTGACATCAGAAGTTAATAATATGTTTATATTGCGCACAAGACTTCCCAATAAAGAGCATATAACTCAATACAAACTTGATCTATAACATTATTAAAGTATAAGCAATTGATTGTGTATAAAATTAAAATATTAATTAATAATGCAAACTGTGCTTGTTCGCTAACAATTAATAAATGACGGCCATATACTATCCAACAAGCTGTCACTCCACCAGGCATAAGATTGAAATTACTTAGCAGCGCCTTTGCATGAGGGTTTTTGATATTTTTTCTGCCGCTAGGAGGCAGACCCAACTCACACAAAGCGTCATCTGTGGTAGCGTAAGTGGTATAAAAAATGGTCAATAAGAATTTTCGAAGCTTTTTCTGTCACCAGGCGGCGCTTGGTAGCCCAACAGTCCTTGTCGTGTCAAAAAGCTGTCGTATGCCACGAATTTAAAGACCCTCACTGTAGGCATGCCACATATGCTCACGTGTAAATATGCACTTCAACCATGTCTGCAGTTGTTGTGGTCACTTCCTTTTTGTTTAAATATTTTAAGGTATACTAGTGCAAAGGAACTGTTAAGAAATTGGTTGAGCAGGAATTTTGTCTATATTGTATGTACAATAGTTTTTACAAATGTCCACAAGGAGGTTGATCAGTATGGCTACATACATACGTAGCACCTCCTTGTGGACATTTGTAAAAACTTGCTGACTAATTCGTTAGAAGTTTTCAAAATAAACAATTAGACTGCCTTTTACTGCTAGTTTTTCATCAACTGTTAAAAGATTTGATTAGGGATGATGACTACATCTAGAATATTTAGTTTCATTATATACTCAGAAATATTGAGGCATTACTACTTGGTATGAGGGCTGCACTAAAAGTATCGGGAATGGAATATTTCCACTGTTCCTGTCATATTAAAATCTTTTTAATTTAGAACTCCTTGGTTTTAAAAATCGAATACCGTTTATTTATTTAAAAAAAGATTCTCGGTCTTGTCACAAGGTCTTGTCAAACTTGTTTAGTCGTTGAGAAAATGGAATTGACTCGAGAAAATTCTAGAGCGATGATTTATTATGACTTTCGAAGTGGTTTAACACAAAAACAGTGTGTTGACCGGATGATTTCTGCATTTGGTGATGAAGCCCCATCCAAAACCACAATTTATCGCTGGTTTGCTGAATTTCAACGTGGATGTGTCAAGCTCAGTGATGATCCCCGTCAAGGTCGTCCAAAAACTGCAGTCACGAAATGTAGGTGTAGTTTAGTAATTAGATACATCTAAAAAGATCAAATGGGCTTAAATAAATATTTTGCACACTATAAAAGTAGTAGAATATGTGGAAAATGTAAATAACTAACAACTTATTGTACCATATTCCTGCAAATAAATGATTTTGATTTGATAAATATTTTTTTGATAAATTAAAAAAAAATTGTAAAAAACCTACCTCATTAGTTTACTTGCATCATATACAAAAACACTCATTAAGGTAAGTATGAACTTAAACACACAAATATCGGAGATATTTACAAATATGTTCCTGCGGCCTTATACTTCATACACATAATATTAGGTCATTACATATAAAATTGGTGTTTTGTAAAGGAGGAACAAAAAGTTGATTTTTTAAACTTATATTTATTTAATCAAAGTATATACCATTGATATCTATGCACTTTTGTCATCTCATAGGTAGTTCATTGATTCCTTTACTAAAAAAACCATTCGGACAGGAATCAATAAAATCTTTGAAGGCGCTTTGGACTGCCCCATCGGAGTTGATTTTTTTCCCTTGCAAGAAGTTATCCAAATTTCGAAAAAAATGGTAATCTGTTGGTGCAAGGTCCGGGGAGTACGGTGGATGTTTTAGACATTCCAATTGAAGCTCCTCTAATTTGGTAGCCATCTGTAGTGCAGTGTGTGGTCTATCGTTGTCCTGAAGCAGCAGTGGCCAAGAGCGAATGACCAACCTCGGTTGTTTAGCAGCTAGCTTTTCCATCATGATTTGCAGTTGCTCGCAATATACATCTGCCGTAATCGTCTGGCAGGATTTAAGAAAACTTTAGTGAACGACACCGGCACTAGTCCACCAAACGCTTACAAGTAACTTTTTTTGAGTCAATTTTCGCGCAAAATTTATATATTTACGCACAACGACCATATATATCGATCAGTTACAAATGGTGATCCTATCAAGGTTTGGTCATTTTTGAAAACACTAGGAATCAGTAAATCTAGTTCTGCTCCACGAATCAAGGTTAATCTTGACTTACTTAACCATCACTTCGCTATCGTTGCCCCTATAGCCAGTAACCTAAAACAAGCTACAAACAACAGCAACAGGAGCTTGTACACTGCATCATAGATAATAAGTAGTACTACTGAAGATGGGTGCGTTCCACTAAGCGTTCACAACGATCACGCTCACGACCGCAGTTTTGCCCGTTCCACTTGCTTGTGAGCGTTACTGTCGTAAACTCAAGTGGAATGGATTATAGAGCGTTTTGAGCGTGGAGGTAAATAATAATTAAGGAGATTAATAAAAAAATGCAAAAAATTTAAGAGGTTAGATTATAATCTGTAAGCCTTGAAAATAAACTTAATAAATTATTGTTTAAATCGATTTATATTGAAAAAAAAATATATTTTTTTATATTTAATATTAGTTTAACGAGGAATTCTTCATCAATAATATGATCCGTGACATTTTCATCAGCACGATCAGCAGACGTTGATGATGCGTTGATGTACCGGGTTGTTCATTTAAAGCTCTGTTCAAAAGTTGTGTCGCAAATGCTGTCTATAATAAAAATAAAATTTTCATCAGTGAAATTTTAAACGTATGTAATAATTATTTCAATAAGAAAATTAATTTAAAGAAGGCTAAGTTAATTTTCATTTCTCAAGTTAGGTTATATTATTGGAAATCAAGGAAAAATGTATACATGTATATTAATTATAAACTACAATAAATTTTTCTAAGCTTCTTTTACATAATTATATTTACCTGTGGAGGCACGCTGAGATTCCGCTGCAGAAACATTCACTTCTACTAAAATATCTCTTTCCACATGAAATAACGTAAGCTTAACGGTCGCCATTTTTGGTGCTTTGAGTTTTGAAAACGCCGCTAATTTCCTCAACGATCACTTCGACCCACCTTTTTAGATGGGTCGTCGTGAGCTTCGCGTGAGCGAAGTCATGACGTCATAAGTGACGTTTTCGCCGCGACCACAACGACCGCGGTCGTTATGTGGAACGACTAAAGGAGCATTTTGATCGTTGTGAGCGCTTAGTGGAACGCACCCTATACTGCCTTAATAAAAAAAAGACAAAATGTCACGTGTGATGTACATGGAGGTTAGAATAAAGAAGACCGATCGCTGTAGAAAATAGTGTCCCAGAAATATGGACAAAATAAGTGAGGCACTGCGATCGCTAAGTTGTCTCAATAAAAGCTGGCCACCAATGCCTCGAGGAAAATTATACTACTTACCGCGCACTACACACGCGCTACGCGGCAGAGCGACTGGTGGCTGAAAAATGAATTATAAATTCTACAAATTTTCAGGGACAGACGGGCAATGCTTTAGTGCGTAGTGATCGGTCTCCTTTTGTCTAACCTCCATGACGTATTTATTTGTCAGCTCACAGCTGTTAGTTGTAAGTTTTGCCGGAGAGTTCAATGGGTGACGTTGTGGGATTTTGTATTGCCTCATAAATTTGTGTTATTTCGGTTCTTAATGTGTAATATTGGTAGAATATTATCCATTAAATATTCGTTAACGTGCACAAGTGTGAGCAAGTGATACAACTTCTAAAAACGTGCTATTTGGTGTTCTCGCCAAAACTCCCCATAAACTTCAGTAAAGCTTCTACCACTTTACTGAATCGACTGACATGACTCATGGACTGTACTTGACTATTTATTTGGACTTTGAATAGACTTTAGACTTGACTATATAGGAATACAGTGTTGAAAATTGAAACGACAGTTCTATTTTCCACATGTTTTACTTGACACTCGCAAATGATTTTAAGATAAGTCGACGCCATATATAAAAAAAAACTGTTACTTGTCAATTGTCAAAACAAATCGACCTTTTGCAGTACGCACTGATTTTATAAAAAATGAATTGTTACAAATAAAATACTTTAGATAAAATAAATGTTTTGTGAATTTAGTTTTTAGGTAAATTCTTATCACGCATATAATTATAAAGACAATTCAAAAATACTGACAATGACAGAAGAGAAAGATATTTCTACTAGAACATGGACAAGAAATGTTGTTAGTATTATAAAGGTATAGAAACTAGTAAATTCTGTGTTCTACGCTATTTCTTGAAATTTAGTTTAATTTTATAATAATATAATATATCTATGGACGATTCTTACCACGCTTATCTGGTCCCGTAGTAAGTTCTCGAAGAACTTGTGTTACGGGTATTAGACAACGGAAATATATTTAATACTTTTATGTTAGGTATACACATATTTAAGATTTTTATTATATTAACAATATATTTAATAAACATCCATGACCCAGGGTTCCTTCGGCGGGATTCGAACCCGCGACACCCGGCTTGAGCACCAACACGCTCAACCACTGAGCCACAAAGGTCGTCGGATTTTAACGATAAAGATCAGTCAATGCTGCTTTTTACAATAAATTTTTGAAAAAGTATATTAAAATACCTTACAGGATGGATATTCAGACGGTGTTATAGATGGACAAAATGCTACATATCAATCCAGTTTTGATTTGGGCTACTCACAAGGACTTCTATTTGGATTCGAATTGGGCATGAAAGACGCTAAGTATGTGAACAAAAATCTAATTTGCTATTATTAGGTAAATCAATTGTAGATTTATGTTAGCTATGAGTTTTAGAATTTTAAAGTATTAATTTGTTTTTCAGAACACAACAAAATGAAGTAGCTATCTCAGAATTAAGTGATAATAGAAGAATAAATTGTCAGATATGTATTGCTGGGGATATTGATAGAAAAAATATTGCAGATTTATTCAACATACAAAAGGAAAAAAATGATGAGTATTTGAGAAAATCAACAGGGTTATAACAAAAGGAATGACAAATTAACTAATTTGTAATGAAATATACATATATATATACAGTGGATATCTTCATGCCTTGTGTCTGACAACATATTTATAAGTTATAACTTAAATACTAAATTAAGATTGGTACATCTTTAGATTAAGTTTACATTTAATGTACAATAAGATCTTAATAATAAAAAATCTTAACTAAAGTGAACCCAATACAAGTAGCTATTTTTATTTACACCTTTAGTACTTTTCATTGTAATTACTGTTTGTAAAGAACTATTTTCTAAATCAGTGTTATAATAATAAGCTTAAGATTGAAGCCTTTACAATCTTGGTTTCTTTTCTGGGGGAGGTTTCATATTCTCCTGCTTGATTTCAGTTTTAATTTCCATGTGGCCTGGCAGGTTGCCGTTTGACATTTCCGAGGTGACGGGATCCATGGGCTCCTGTTTGATGGTGACACTGTTCAGGTTGCCTGCATCAGCCGGCTTGTCGGAAACTTTTTCACTTCCAATCTCCGTCTTAACAGTAACACCGTTTGTCTGCAATCATTTATACCAAATATTCTACACTAGTTTGTTTGCATTGAATAGGCTCCAAAGAAATGGACCGATTTTAACAAAATTTGGCACAGACATTATCTAAGAGTAAACTGTAAGAAAGGAGATAATACTACTTTATATTGTAACAAAATGTGTGGTGACAGCGCACTTTCCTTTTGCAATTTGCATGACCAAAGACATAGGCAACACCTAGTTCTTTATAAATCCATATAAAAAACAGCTACTTTCTTTATGTCCTTATGTATAATTGCCAATCTTTGTATTTCTACGCCAATGACAGACAATGTATAGAATACAAAGTTTCCTGAAAGTCATTAAAAATGTAGTTGTACTGTGATTTATATTTAAAATTCAATACCTGATTTGTTTGAGTCAATGATGGTAAAGGGAATTGCCTCACTAACTCTGCCAATAGCATGTCTACTCTGGAGCGTTGGAACATGGTGGCTGGTTCTTCCTTTGGAGCGTTTGAAACTTCTTTGGGGGCAGATGGTCCCATGTTGTATGGACCTTAAAAAAGTTAATAAAAGCTTGTAAAATATATTCAGATTTTATGAATTGTTTCTATACTTTCCTACTCTGTAAAAGTTTTAGATAAATAGATAAACTCTTTATTGCTCACATTAAAGAATACAATCAGTAGACTAAAACTAAACTTAAAATCTTAATGTGGGCAAGGGCAGCATTTTTTTTAATTCACAATATTATTAAATAACAATACAGATTTAGTATACCTGTTTTACTTTTGAAATCCCACCAGTATCCTTTGCTGGGATGATATTTGGAGTAAGACATAGTTTCTTCAAATGAGCATTGCAAATGGTGAACAGCAGAGAGCTAAAACATTTGTATAAATATTTATTCAAGTATCAAAAATTATTTGCGAACATAAGACTTTATTATTATTAAACTACAGGATATCATGCGTATCAACCTATTGTAGACATGTGAACAGTTGATGAACAATATAACAAAACAAAAAAAACTTACTAATCTAGAGTTAAGTACACTTGCTAAATCTGGAGCTTGGTACACAATGCCAGCAATAATGTAATAGTCTGCTAGAGGTATGGTCTGCATGGGACTGTGCCGGTGTTGCTTCCTTATTACATACAAAATTGGCTCTTGAACATGTAACAAGATGTATTCCAAGCCAGTCATATTCCTAAAAACAACAAATAAGTAATAATTTCTGTATCAACAGCTAAAAGACAAGACATACTATTCAAATACTTACTGCAATTGATCCATACTAAGACGCTGCATTTTAACAACTTCATTATTACAAGTTCGATCGAAAAATGGATTTGATCTTTCGGAGAAGTAATCCATTATGTTGGATGGATTCAGGGAAGGAATCCAAGCAGAATCGTGCCAAGAAACTGTAAGTGGATTCTCCGCGGGTATTGGTAGGTGGTTTATTCTACCGGGCATCATTTTGGAAGGCTTTTTGATTTAAAATTTCAAAGTATAAACTATTATAAATTTTTGAAAAACTATGGTTCTAATAAAGTAATAACTTCAAATAAATTGCTAGTTTGCTACACAAATCACAATAATGACGAAATTATAATTATAGATCATAGATGGTAGGTATTACTACTGAGACTAGAGACAACTGAGTACTGACAGTGACATTTGACAATTTATTTTTTTAAGCGTTCGGCCTAAAACCATTTACTAGTTTCAAGTTAAAAAGGCGGAAAATAGAATTTCTGTTTAAATTTTTAAAACTGTATTTCTAAATCGCCAAGTCCAAAGTCTAGTCAAAGTCCAAATAAATAGTCAGTGCAGTCAATGAATCAAGTCGATTCAGTAGTGTTAGAAACTTTATTGAAAGTTTCTAGGAAGTTTTGGAGGGACACAAAATAGCAATCTTTTTGAAGTTATAGCACTTGCGCACACTTGTGCACGTTCACAAATAATTAACGGTTAATATTCTACCAATATTAATCATTATGAACTGAATTATCACATATATAAGGAAACAACACAAAAACAATGCTATTTTATTTATAGTATAGTAATTTTATTAAAGTTTAAAAACTTGTCGCTTAAAGAACAATGGCTAAAAAACATACTAATACTAAATAGAAGACTTATCTACAACTAAAACTATCCTATTTATACAAAAAAAATCCCCAGGTCGTCCCCATCTGGCAGAGTACCTAATAAATTGACAGTGTTGCCTCGTTGGATAGGAATGGCTATCCGTTGTGCCAGGTAGTTCCCGGTTCTGGGGTCACGGGTGGCTTCAGTAAGCTTTTTGGATGTTTATCCAAAAAGCTTATGTGCCCCTGTACCCCATGCGCCTAGGCTTCCACCCCAAACGGTTCAAATATGAGGTCTCCGCTAAGATTATCATATTTGCAACGTTTGATGTTCTCTGTTGGTTTGCAGCCGTGCCCTGAACATGGGAAGAATCCACTGACATGACTTATTGATTGCATTGCGATTTTAAGAAAATTCTTTCCCGCCTTTTAAACTTTTTTTTAATATATGTAATATGGCGACTAGCTTGAAACTATTCCCAGTGTCAAGTATAGGTAAGGAAACTAATCGCGGTAAATATATGATAGGAGCAACAATGGAATCAAGGGACGCAAATTTAGCTAAGGACACCATCAGGAAAATAATATCATGGAATATACAAATTATTACGTACAATAATACAAAAATGAAATAAAATACTTATTTACAAACGTATATCATTGATTATTATAAATTCAATTAAAAAATTGAAATATTTTACAGGATTATATATTATACACCTCATACAAGTGGGAAAGGCAACACGAAGAGAGCGCAAAGAGGATAAAAACGAAGTATGATCACGTAAAGGACATGAGAAAAATATTTGATCTTAAGTTCTCGTATCCTCCCCGCAATCACACGCATGATTATTTATTTATATACATATTATTTAAATATCAATAGTTAAATGCCTAGTAGTTAAATGAGTAGTAGTTTTTTTTACGCTTATTGATAAGCGTATACAAAAGCGGCTACGTTTCGACCTGCGCCAAAGCAGTAATCGAGAAATCGAAGATGCAATAAAGCGAAACAAAGGCTCGAAAGTATTTGCTAAGCAATTGGGAAGGAGTCATCTGACGAAGCTGACGACATCTAATGGTCGAGTCGTCACATCGAAAAAGGATCTACTTGTTGAAGCTGAGTCCTTCTGTGGACAACTGTACTCTTCACATGAACGGAAACCCACAACTCTCGATAGGGACAATAAACGTGCCCAACTAACCCGCCACTTCACGGACGAGCTACCGGAGAGCACAGAGATCGAGATGGCTCTTGAGTAGCTCAAGAAAAACAAGGCAGCTGGAGATGACGGTATTACAACTGAGCTTTTAAGAGCTGGAGGGCGTCCAGTCATAGACCACTTACGGAAGTTATTTAATACCGTCTTCAGAAAGGCACAACGCCGGAGGCGTGGTCCAGAAGTGTGGTCATCTTGTTCTTCAAGAAAGGTGATTAAACGCGCCTAAAGAACTACCGACCGATATCACTTCTGAGCCATGTCTATAAGCTGTTCGCGTGAGTAATCTCAAAACGTCTTGCCCGAAGATTCGACGACTTCCAGACCCCGGAACAGGCTGGGTTTCGAAAAGGCTACAGTACCGTGGACCACATTCACACACTGCGGCAGATCGTACAAAAGACCGAGGAGTTCTTTGTCTTGCGTTCGTGGACTACGAAAAAGCCTTCGGCTCCATCGAAACCTGGGCTGTTCTAGAGTCTCTCCAGCGTTGCCAAGTCGATTGGCGATATATTGAGATGTTTAGATGTCTATATAAAGCCGCTACGATGACCGTCCAAATCCAAGATGTCCAGACAAGACCAATCCCATTTCAGCGTGGAGTGAGGCAGGGAGACGTTATTTCTCCGAAACTGTTCACTAACGCACTGGAGGACGTCTTTAAAACACTGGACTGGAACGGAGGAGGTATCAATATAAACGGCGAATACATCTCTCACCTTCGATTCGCAGACGACATAGTCATTATAGCTGAATCGCTGGAGGACTTGACGGGGATGCTGCAAAGCCTAAGTGTTTCTTCCAGACGGGTGGGTCTGGGAATGAACTTGGATAAGACAAAAGTCATGTTCAATTCATTCGTAAATCTAATGCCAGTCACCGTCGAAAATGTTAGCATCGAAGTTGTTCAGGAATACATATACCTGGGACAGATTGTCCAACTGGATAGGAACAACTTCGACGAGGAAGCTGACAGAAGAATACAGTTGGGCTGGGCAGCATTCGGAAAGCTTCGCTATATCTTTAAGTCGCCACTGCCCCAGTGCCTCAAAACGAAAGTCTTCGACCAGTGCGTCCTTCCGGTCCTTACCTACGGAGCCGAGACGTGGACACTCACAAAAGGCCTCGTCCACAAGTTCCAGGTCGCTCAGCGAGCTAAGGAGAGGGCTATGCTCGGAGTCTCTTTGAAGGATAGAATCCGGAATCAGGAGATGCGACGAAAAACAAAAGTCAGCGACATAGCCCTCAGGATAATCAAACTGAAGTGGCAATGGGCGGGGCATATTTGTTGAGCAGCCGATGGTCGATGAGGCAGAAAGGTTTTAGAGTAGAGACCGCGAACAACCCGTCCCGTAGGACGACCTCCCGCGAGGTGGACCGACGATCTACAGTGTTGGCATTGTTGGCCGACAGGATTATGTGTTCAGGGCCGTAAAATTATCGTTTTTTATTTTTAAATTTATCGTACAAACAGAATTTTTTTTAAAGCCTATTTATTGTGAGCTATGTTAATTTTTAATAAGCAAAATAGTGATTATACAGTATTTAATTACAAAACAATATTTTTTTTAATTATTTAATTTTTCAATAAATTAGAAAGGCATAGACGTCTCACTTACAAATTACAATAACAACAATAACCATGAACTAAGCATTAAAGAGTATCTAAAATATTAAAATTTTTAGTCAGATTGGAACTGTATTTTGTATAAAGTATACACAAAATCCATTGACCTTATATTATTATCAAGTGAAAGTAGATGATTAGAAACTCAGAAAGTTAATACGAGAGGGCAGCATAGTGAAATTTCAATTTTGGTGGGAACATTTGAACAGAAAAAAATTATCGCAAAATTATGTTGCATACGTTGGATTATCGTACAATTTCGTCACATAACGACACCTCTATGTTTGATCGTACGAAGTGTTAAATTATGTGATGTGTACGATAATTATGTGACGAATGCTAACGCTGACGACCTAAAGAGAGTGGCGGGAGCGGTTGGATGCGGAAGGCAGAGGACCGGGTATGGTGACGCGAAATGGGTAAGGCTTATTTCCAGCAGTGGACGACTACGGGCTGACGATGATGAAGACTTTTTTGGTATTATTGGCTGCAATTTGTACATACGATTACCTTTATGTTGTCCAGTAAACTCCCAATACTTATTCCAGTCATCGTATAAATGAATTGTCCGTAAATTTAGAAGATCGTAAGGATAGATTTTAAATGCATGAGTGTCACCACTCTGCTCTGGCCTTTTTAACTTGACACTGGCAATAGTTTAATAACTTTCGCCAATTATTAAAAAAAAAGGAGTACGGAAATGTCTTGACAGTTGACAGCTATAGATTTTTCGTATTTTTAGTACTTTTTACTCGGTCTCAAAATGAATAATATTATTTATTTTCTGCAAGAACATTGCATTTTTAAAAGATTGTGTTGATACCATTATCTATTTACTTACAGTAAGTTGTCATGAACGGGTCTAACAGCACCAATAGCATTTTTGGTCCCAAGTCTTTGGTGAAACTTACTGACGATGAACAAAACACAAGTCCATTACAGGTCTCGAGTATTGCAAAACCCGCAACATCCCGAGAAAATGCACGCGACAGCACGGAAGACCTTTTGGACCTTAAAGGAAAGGTAGAATCGAGATTGATGTCCATGTGGAACAATGTGAAGTTTGGATGGACTGTGAAGATAAAGACAAGCTTTTCCAAAGAATCGCCAGTGTGGCTTCTTGGTCGATGTTATCATCGTAAACTTAGCCCTACGGGCTCGCTGGAGTCTTCCACAGAAATGGGCACTGAGGCAACTGCTCACGATGCAGTGGATCAAATATACGGTGAAGGTATTGAAGGCTTTAAATCAGATTTTATTAGTAGAATATGGATGACATACAGAAGAGAGTTCCCGATGATATCAGGTTCAACTTTCACAACTGATTGTGGATGGGGATGTATGCTGCGCAGTGGCCAAATGATGTTAGCCCAAGCATTAGTGTGCCATTTTCTGGGTCGATCGTGGCGATGGTCACCAGATAAACCCATACAGAACGCTAGAGAATTTCAAGAAGACTGCCTTCACCGCATGATTATAAAATGGTTTGGTGATAAGTCTTCAGTAAATAGTCCTCTGTCTATACATCAGATGGTAGGCTTAGGTGAAGCCTTAGGGAAGAAACCGGGTGATTGGTACGGACCAGCATCGGTAGCTCACTGTTTAAAGTCTGTAGTTGCTGCCGCCTCCAAAGAAAATTATGAGTTTGATAATGTAGAAGTTTATGTTGCTCAAGAATCAACTATATATGTACAAGACGTATATTCACAGTGCAGATTGCCAGATAGCAGATGGAAGTCTTTGATATTGTTAGTTCCTGTGAAGTTAGGCAATGATAAGTTTAATCCTATCTATGGTCCATGTCTCACTTCTCTCTTAACACTGGATTATTGTATAGGAATAATCGGAGGGAGACCAAAGCATTCGTTATATTTTGTTGGATATCAGGAGGACAGACTGATACACCTGGACCCTCATTACTGCCAAGAAATGATTGATGTTTGGCAACCCAACTTCTCGCTGCAAACATTTCATTGTCATTCACCAAGAAAGATGATCATAACAAAAATGGATCCTTCATGCTGCATAGGTTTCTACATTGCGACACATCATGAATTTGAAACATTTGTTAATATTGTAAGTGCATTCCTAGTGCCTCAGGGAGTCACTGCTAATAACGAATATCCAATATTTACATTACATAATGGATCTCGCTCCTCTGTGATGAACCCACCAAACATTAGGTATTCCATATATGAGGCTGAACAGCACTGGATTGCTCCAAACTTATTGGACAGCGATACAGATATTGAGTCTGAAGAGTTTGTTCTTATTTAGATGTCCTTTCTTATGTGTCACAATATAATATCAAAGATGTAAATGTACATAGTTTAAAACTAATAGGAAAAATATGTATTAAAATTTAAAACATAACACTGTAGATTATAAAGTACTCATTGAAATGAATTGCAATAAAAGGAAGTCAAATAATAATACTTTTTATTGTTAAATAACTTATCTATATGACCAGAATAATAAAAATCTTGAAAATTCTATGTAGCAATGAAACCTCATTGCTTGCTGCAACATATGGGTTTTTATTTTTCTAGTTAGATTTTATTTACTTTTTTTAAAGCTTTAAGCACTTTGTTAGCTTTACTATTTAAGATAAGCATTTAATATAATGTGTAATTAAAGAAACTGTGTTTTAATTTCGTATTGCAATAGGAAAAAAAATGTTATACCAATATGTTTTTGTCGTTAGTGGCTATTTTGTAGGGAAGAATGTCTTGCTAATGATTGAGTAAGTATAATAAAACAATATATTAAATGGCCAGGCCAGTATAAAAGTAACTGAATAAATAAATTTTAAATCTAAGCTCATTAAATACATATTTATTTTGAGTATTCAATTTTCATTTTCCACTGGAGGAGCATGTCTCTTAAAGAAATTCATGGCATTATATGCAAGGTGAGGTCCAATGTTATGCAGTGGATGGACTCTGTTTAGCTCGTTCCATGGTGTACCAACAATGTACGGGTCTCCAGTACAGGTACCGTGTTGTGCAATTGACAGACCACTCAGAGTATAGCAGGTGTGGTATAAATCGTGAGGTCTGTAAAAAAGCATTTATTGTAAAAAAAATTATAAGTATGAAATTATATTTTAGTTTGAGAAAAAAGATATCCAATGTTTTAGAGGTATTGTTGTGAATAGTGAATATAAGCCTAATAAACATATTATATTGTTGTTAATACAAGTTTGGGAATGGCAGCCCCAAAGGGAGATCTCCGACTGAGATGGTGGTATGCTTGGTAAGCATTTATAATATTTATTTATTTAATAGATACACCAACAAGGAACAAACATTATTAAAAGCTAAAATTGCACATTCATGTTGTTTACACATCTAAATGCTGCCTTAATTATAGGTGTAATACAGCTTGCATCTTTTACAAGTACTTACATAATTTCAGGGCGATTAAGTTACTATGAATTAATATAATTAACAAATTAAACATAAATAAATCAATCACTTAAGTAATAAACTAAGAATTTAAATGGTTGAAACTAAACAAAGTTGTTCGACAATTACTTCAATTGTTATTGCGTTCTTATTATTTTTTAAAATTCAATTAACTTATTTGAGAATATACAGGCCTCGGTCGTACATGATATATAATTGTTATATGTCCTGCACATTCTATTAACCGGTGAAGATTGCCCCAAGTTAGTTTTAGCAAAGTTAATGTGGAATGGCTTGTTACAATTTTTTCTGGGTATCCTACTTGGCACATTAATGGATATTTTACGAAGTAGTTGGTTGCAATCAACAACACCTGTTACTAGCTTGTGCAGAAAAACCAAATCTAAATATAATATAGTACCATTCTGAAATAACTTTGATAGTGTGATTCAAAACTGAGCACTGATTGGTCCACCATATCACTCCCCCGTATACCAGACCGGACTAGAGGTTTGTATCTTGTCCTTTAATGTCTAGTGCCAGTAGTGATAGTCCCAGTGAGTAGATGGAACTGTAGCCTGACCGTGCATACCACCCACTCAGTCAGAGAGCCTTTTGGGGCTGCCAATCAAGCATAATAAATACAATAATATAAATTACTTACTTCCCTGGTTTATCTATAAGGCCTCCTTGTGGTGACTGGCAACATATAATAATATATTCTTGTAAGGCACCTTGATTAAATAGTACTGTTTCCATCATTTCTCTACCATCTGAACAAAAACCAGGTTTAAATTTTTAATATATATCTGTTCAGATCCGATGTAATCTAAATATAAACAATAAATGCCACCAAATTAATATGTCATTGTATTTGTTTGTTGCATTGCTTTCAATTTATCCCCATGCCAATGTACCTGTTATGCATATATGTTAGCATTATGTGTTCAATTGTTCTCTCTGTTTACATTTATATTAAATAAAGAATAAATAAATAAATCTGAACAGAGTATATACATTTTGCCAAATAAAAATAAATTTAAGCAATTTCAAATTTAAAGTAATGTCTTAACAAACCTTGTGATAATATTGCACTTATAATAGGGAACACAGCTCCTTGCCAAAATGAGTAACATCCATCAACTAATTTGTTTGTTCTACCTTGGAATCCACCTTCCACACTCATCTGACGGTTCACACTCCACCTCAGGAGTGCATCCATATCGCAGAGTGCTGTTCTGTTCAGCAGTGCCAGGGCGGCTATTCCACAAAATGTGTAGCCTCCATGTGCCTCCATCCCTGGACAACCACCAAACCCACCCTCGTAGGTCTGGCAACTGACTACCCATTCGCCAGTTTTATCAAATAAAGAATCTGTAAATGTGTTAGTCAATTTTGCTACACTTAAGGCACAGTAAACTCCTCTGATGTCCTGTTCTCCTCCCTTGTGCAGAGAGAATGCTCCATCGGGACTTCTCAGTGACCACAGGAAGTTTTGCAAAGTATGTCGGTTGATAGAATTATAAGCTATATCAGTGCCAATAATGCACAATGCATTTATAGCGGCATATGTGGCACCCAGATGCGCATGTTGCATCGGCCCCCCACCGTACCCTCCATCTTTGTGCTGACATTGAGCTAAGAAGTTGACAATGTGATCTAATGTTTCCTTGTCTGGTAGATCTTTTAAAGTACAAAGAGCATTAAGATTCCAATAAACTAACCACGGTCTACTGGCTTCCAAGGACATGTAACTTCTGGGCAAATTGATTAAATAATTCCTTAAAAATTTTTGGTGTAAACTTTTCTTTAGCTTCGGTAGATCTGGATTAATAGATGCTTTCTGTTCAAATTCTTTATAATATCTCAGAATAGATTGTTCAACTTCAATCTGGAAAATAAGACAGAATTGTTTAAGTCTACAAAACCTTACGAATGAGAAAATATCGTTCTAGAAGAATATAGTCAGATTACTTGTTCGGTTGAAGTATTGGTTTCGATCCCCTCCTCATCGAATACCTTTGTTGCAATATCGTCATAGCATCGTATTTGATTGTCCATCCTAAATAATTAGATTTCTTAGTTAGAGTAATGAATCCACGATAACATTACCAAAATAGACGAGAAGCAGAAGCATAATAAGTTTTACAAGTGTTGTTTAATTATGCACCTGAAAATAAAACAAATTTATGAATTTTACAGGGTTATGGCTTTTAGGTGATGTGTCTGGCTGATAAGTGTTAGGGTAACTGTAACAGTCAAATCCATAACCTTACAAAGCCTTTATCAAAGTACCTACACACTACACACACTATACTTACATTAATTACAGTAGGTACCTCATAGATGCTGAGTAGTACCTACTGATTACATATTACTGAATTGTTTTTTTTGCCGTATGTTACTATAAACTAATGTCACTGTCAAAACTGACATATCTACAAAAAATTTTTTATTAGTTGAACCCATTATTATAGGAAAGGCGAAGAAGTTTAGTCAAACGTTTGATTTTTTTTTGTTTATTAATTTATTCATGACCATGGATACAAAGTCCTTCAGTCGGATACATTTTGCCAAACGTTTGACTTAAAGGGATGTTGCCTAGTGTAAAATATCCACAACTTATAATCACATTTTTTTAAATAAAATTTCAAATTGTTAATTAAAGATACATAAATCTAAAAGAAATACAATTTGTAAAGTAAGGCGAGATAAAGAATGTACATAAATTTTCAGGGGTTCAAAACATTTTTATTTGAATAAATTATTATAAAGTTCGAATTTTAATCGCTGTCGTCTGTACTAGACAAAGATGATTCGTCGGAAGAGTCCGAGTCAGCTGTGTTTATGATAAAACTATCTATTGTGTTATCAATCATGTTGTCAATATTGCTATAAAATATGTATCACTTCGAACGCAATCCAAACAGGAATGAACTTGTTCACAATTGTTTGGCGGACCAAATGTTGACAACTGTGGCACTGGCCGCTTTCCTGTACCACGAAACACGCTACGACAGTTGTCGTCGACCAACTGACGTCATTATTGCATACGAGTGATAAGGACAGATATAATATTAACTCACTTTCATAATGCAACTCAGTAGCGGTCCGTTTATTTACGTTTTTTATCTCGTCTCGTTGGCCTTACTTTAGTTAATAAGATTGACGCGATTATAAATTATAAGCAAATAAAAAATATTGCCCATCTCTTTCACGCAAAACGATTTCCTACGTTACAAATTGCAACCGCCCGGGCCATACATTTTGTAATTACAAATGTATAGCGGGTGCAATTTGTTACGTCACAGGCCGATATATAGCTCTCTTTCATATTATAAATTGATATTGTTTGTATCTTCGTTATTTTTTTAAATACACGAAAATGGGTTCTAGATTGTTTTATAACATGTTTTCTAACATTGAATAACGAAAAAAAAAAAAAACTTTTAGGCAACATGTTTATTGGCAGTCTAATGAACGTTTGCTGTCGTTCTTGGTTAGGTAGGTACATAGATGATGATGACTGATATGTAGGTACTATGTGCACGAGTTTTGGCAGGATGTGAAAGTGTGATGCTGTTGTTTTTGTATTTCTCCATAAATTTGTGTTATTTTGGTTTATAATACAACTAATATTAAAAATGTGAAAGTTTGTGAGAATGAATGGATGGATAGATGTTTGTTACTCTTTCACGAAAAAATTGCTAAACTGATTTTGATTACATTTGGTACGGTAGTAGTAAAGGCTTTGGATTAAAACATAAGTTCCCTTTTATCCCGTTAAAGTACAATATTTCCGCGGGATACTCGATAGTATATTTACGCGGATGGAGCCTTGGGAAACAGCTAGTGATAACACACTATTATTCATTAAATTGGTAGAATATTATTCAATAAATATTTGTTAACGTATGCGCAAGTACAGAAAGCATACTATTAATCAAATAATATGTTGAGAAATGCTGCCGTTAGACTGGATAAGGTGGTCTTTGGTCTTCTTTATACCATGAACTCAAACCAAATAATACCACTGCTCCACAGTATTTTTCAAATATCAAGATTAATAATTCGTATACTCATAGTTTAAGAGACACGGCGAAGGCGTACCTCGATGTACTAATTCCAGACGACAAGCCGGACTTGGACAATGATCTCCACCGCGAGATAAGATTCAGAATGTTAGACCCCATCAATACGCCGGTATCTGACTTACCTACACTTGATGAGTTCATTTCAAAAGTTAAGTTACCAACGAAAAAGTCAGCAGGCGAGGATAAAATATCTAATATTATGATTAAGCAGGCGTGTCTAGCGGTAGGCTCATCTATATTACAGGTTTTTAATAAATGTATTGTAGAAGGCACTTTTCCAAAAATCTGGCGAATCGGCACAATAAAATTAATTCCAAAAGCCGGTGATAAACCACCAGACGATCCGAAATCCTACCGTCCTATAACGCTATTATCATGCTTAGGTAAATTATTAGAACGTCTTATTGTTCCCCGCTTGCTACCCGGTGGCCCGAAATTTAATAATCAGCAATTTGGATTTACCGCCGGGAAGTCAACAGTGGATGCAGCAATCGAGGTCAGAAAAACAGTAAATCTATCGGAGTGTATTATGTAGTAGGTATATCTCTGGATATCGCGGGTGTCTTCGATAATGCCTGGTGGCCCATGCTTGCCCATGTTAAGAAACAGAGGCTGCTATCGTAATATTTATTATTTAATTTACTCGTATTTTTGCAACGGCGTAACAAAACTCCAACTCGGCCATTACACACACTTCAAAAACATAACGCGCGGCTGCCCTCAAGGATCAGTACTATCGCCGCACTTGTGGAATATAAGTTTTGATAATTTATTATGTGTTCCCTTGCCTCCTCTGTGCTCTCTGATAGGTTATGCTGACGATGGTTTTCTTATTTTTCAAGCCAATTCGCGATCTGAAATTGAAAACAAGGCCAACAAGTGCCTCAACGTAATATCGAGTTGGGGCCACAGAAATCGATTAGAATTTGCAGCACATAAAACCTTTCAAGTACTTTTAAAAGGTTCATTAATATCAACTCCTTTCATTAAACTGAACAACATCAATGTGAAACGTAAACAGTCACTTTGTTACCTAGGACTTATTTTAGAAAATAAATTTACATTCCTGGAACATATAATACAGACCGGTGAGAAAGCTAAAAGGAATTTCTATTGTTTCACAAAAATATCAACGTCGACATGGGGCCTTTCATTTAAAACATTAAAAATAATTTATAATGCGACGTACCTTGGCAGCATATGCTATGGCGCACCGGCTTGGGCAGATAGGGCTACAATAGGAGCGGCCCGTCGCGTCGTCGTAAACTTTTGCAAAACCAACGTATCGCCTTAATATTTTTGTGTAAGGCATACCGTACCGTAAGTACTGAAGCACTTCCAGTCTTAGCCGGAGTCCTACCAGTAGATTTAGAGATACAGCGTCGTGCAGCACTATATTATAAAAAAAAAGACTAACCCTGAGTTTTTAAGCGCGAAAGAGAGTAATAAGATAACTAGATTATTCGAGCCATTAGATATTTCTATACAGAACCTAATTTTTGAGTGGCAGGAACGGTGGGACAACACTATCAAAGGGCGTCACCTATATTATTTCTTCCATTCAGTACGCGATCGACTCTCTAAGCAATGGATAGAAATAGATCACTACGTCGCACAATTTTTGACAGGTCACGGAAACTTTAAAGCGAAACTTTTTGGATTTACATTAGTCTCGTCTCCGCTATGCGAGTGTTCACGGAAACTTTAAAGCGAAACTTTTTGGATTTACATTAGTCTCGTCTCCGCTATGCGAGTGTTCGACCGAAGGTAGCCCTTATGAACAAACTGCTCATCACATACTCTGGGAGTGTGATCTCTGGTATGACGAAAGAATCGAAATGTTGAACAGCGTCCATTGTGTTTCTAGGGTTGTGTACTATGAAGATCTCGTGGGCTGCGCGAAGAACTTCCGGGCTTTCAAACGTTTTTGTCATAAGTACTATTGGAAACAATGCAACACTTTTTTGTCATTATAAATAAATGCACTGTAATTAATTGTCATATTATAAATTAAAACATTTAATTACATTCTGTCTTGTAGTCATAAAAAAAAACATGTTATTCCCGTGGTGCTTTCCCTTTAATTCTGACTTTTTGTCATCACAATTTTTGCTGTCCCCCGCTTTGCTTTGCTTGGGGAGGGAAACTGGAATACTTCCTACTCCTCCTACAATCTTCTTATTAATTTCGTTGCGGGTTCCAAGACAGATTAAGCATATCCCCCGGGCACCCCTGAGATCATATCAAATAGTTAATGCGGTTTGTTACCACTGTCGCTATGGCTACACAGGAGTTGCAGTGGTGGGTAAGTGTGGTGGGCCAATTGCCCGTTTAAAAATAAAAGCATACTATTTTGACGTTTTTTCTCCAAAACTCACTAGGAATTTTCAGTAAAGCGTTTACCACTATACTCAATCGACTGAATTGTCACTTGACTAATTGACTACACTGTTATTAATTTATTTTGGACTTTGACTAGTCTTTGGACTTTACTCAGGGACTTCACGATTTATGTGGGATTTATACCCGGTGACTAAAGCTACACGATTTCCACTGCATGGTGAAAATCGACCGTCTAAATGGCCATTCGGCTAGGTCGCTAGGCAATTTAGCCTACAAAATGACAAGACGATTTGTCAAGCAACTCGCTAGTAAGTACACGACGAAAAATCGACCCATGTAAGGGTTGGACTATATGCTCCGGAATCCGTAACACCGGTGAAAATTCAGAGCATTGAAAATAGAACTCTGCGCTAGTACAATAGAATTTCAAAAGAAAAGTCGACTGTCGAGCTGTCATATATGACATTGACATTTGTCTCGACCCTAATGTTTTCGATTTTCAACTATATTGTATTAACGCAGAGTTCTATTTTCAATGCTCAGAATATTCTACGGCCTTCCAGATTCCAGTGCATATAGTCCCAGACTAAATCCCGTATTAGAAAAACATTGTTAAAAAAGAAAAAATGATTTCACGCTATACTACAAAATTTAAAAATATCTGCTGTCAAGTTGCTGTCAAATGTCAAACTCATGTGGTCGTAAATCAAATTAAAAACATTTTCGCTAATTCGTAATTTCAAGTATGTATTTACCTATAAACAAATATTTTGGCTTGAAGATATATGAAGAGTTAATAAGAAAGTTCTATTTTCGCACAACTTTGGTTCTTATAAATTTGTAAAAGTGTAACAAATTGTTAACCACCATGGGCAATGGAAAACGCTTTTTGGGCAAGAAAAGAAAAGGTAATTTCAAGTCGAAAGTTAAGAAAAACAAAAAATCCCATAAAGATCATGAGACTGTAAATAAGAAAGCTTTGTTCAATCGTTACAAAGACAAGCAAAAGGTGGAGGAAGAGCTATTGAAGAAGAAGCAGATGGAGGATCGGTTTTTGAAGCAAAACGTTACTTACTCCGAAAGTGAATCAGAGGAGGACACCTACGAGCAGCTGGTATCTTGCTTTAAGGAGCCGAAAAAGTCAAATAAAGTTATAGAAAGTGAGGACGAAGAGTCCGGAAGTGATGTGGATATGGGTGAGGTTATGGGGGGAAATGAGACGACAGAAATTCGAGAGGAACCTGTAGATGATAAAACTGTAGATAGTAATAGTGAAGAGGACAGTGAAGATGAACAAATCATGGTAACTGAAAATAAAACAGCTTTATATTTGTACTAGCTGTTGCCCGCGACTCCACCTCATAAATATAGTATCCCTCTGATACACTGTACTTTTTCGAAATAAAAAGTAGCCTATGTTTTAATCCAGAGCCTAAACTTCTACCATACCCAATTTAATTTAAATCCTTTCAGTGGTTTTTGCGTGAAAGCGTAACAAACATCTATCCATCCATCAAACTTTCACATTTATAATATTAAGTAGGATTTTATAGGGGACGTTAAATGTATAACTACATTCTAAAATAATAAACCTACTATAACTAAATGACTAAACTAAACTCTTATAACTTTGCATTGTTTTGATAGATTAAAAATGTTTGAATTTTAAAAATTTTATTTAGGGTCTGTTTCCCAATCTGATACAATATGTCAGATAGCTTATTTGCATGTTTTGTCTCTGTCACTCAATATAAAATAATAGGAGACAAAACTTCCGAATAAGCTATCCAACATGTATCAGTAGATTGTGGAACAGGATCCTTAAAAAATGTTTATTGTTGCATGTTACAGATACCAAATGGAGACACACAGAAT
Source organism: Phengaris alcon alcon (assembly GCA_037179445.1). NCBI lineage: Eukaryota > Metazoa > Arthropoda > Insecta > Lepidoptera > Lycaenidae > Phengaris > Phengaris alcon. The sequence continues at coordinate 1,642,830 of JAYRCH010000228.1, forward strand.
GATGTTGATGCCGAGGATGATCCATTTACCAAACATTATCAGTATGACCTAGGAGATGACCTTCTGGTCTCCCTGTCAAATACTCCCCCAACTGAAAAGGTAACCAATAAGTCATGGCCCACACTCGGAAAGTTAACAATCACTATACCACAACCAATACAAACCCTGAGAAAATCTAAGCCAATAGTGTCACTACTGGAAGAAAAAACATATGCTCCGATAGCCACAGTACCTAACTTAATACACCAGGTTGAATTCAACAGCCTCCATATAAAATCCCAAATTCATGGGAACATTGTGCTAGCTAACAAGAAAAACTTGGTCAAGCATGATTTAGAATTGGATGCTGTATTCACACCTCTACAAAAAGAATTATTCTCCGTTATAAATAATTATCAAGATCTGTACTACCCAGAAAAGACATTCTCCAACGCAGAGGAGATCCGTTACACCTACTGCCTGCATGTAGTGAACCACATGTTAAAAACTAGAACTAAGATTATACATCATAATGCCAAATTGGCGAAGAAATCAAATAGTGCAGATGCAGCAGAAGAGTACCGAGATCAAGGATTAGTTAGACCTAAGGTAAAATTGACATATATATATATATATATATATATATATATATATATATATATATATATATATATATATATATATTATCTATTAGATATTGCTTATAGTTCCAGATAAATTCATAAAATTATGACGACTCATAGCAGCTAAAGTAATTTCTAATTAGATTATGTAGGTGTATTATTCTGAGTTTTAAACCCCTTACGAATATGTCAAGTGTGTATTTTCAGGTGTTAATAATTGTTCCATTCAAAGATGCCGCATACAGAGTTGTGAAGACTATAATAGATCTAGTCGTTCCAAAAGAATCTGGTCAGGTTGTAAACAAGAACAGATTTGAGGATGATTTCACTGGGGGTGAATTAATAATGCCAAGTAAAAACCCTAAGCCAGAGGACTATGAGTTATTATTTAGTGGCAACACGGAGGATACATTTAGGCTTGGCATGACATTGACGAAAAAGACACTAAAGGTAAGGTACTAGATTGGGTTACTTTTGGGTTATATTCTCCTTATCTAATAATAATAATAATCATCATAATATATACGTGAAGCAAAATGCTAAGTACAGTTTTTCGAGAATTGTGCTAATGGAGGTATATGCAATTTGACACGGTTAAAGTTTATGTGGAGGAAGGTGTTCAAAAAGCAAATATTTTTTAAAAATAATGCTGCTTCTTCTTTTGGCATAATTGGAGATGCCAATGTCAAAGTGTTGGTGCAGATGTTCAGTGAAAAGTTGATGGTGTACAGTGCAGAGAATAACTAATGCAGTGACTTCATGCGCACCTCATGCAGATACAAGTTATAATTACTAGTATCTAAGCAGAATAATATACAAAACCAATGTTTCTTATCCTTTTTTATTAAGCCCTACATAATATAGAGTAAGAAACACACAACATTAAAATAAGTTGGTTTGACACAATTGACAATATTTTTATCACATTTCATAGACAACATTTACATATTTTTATTGCGTATTTAAAAAACCCTAAAATTTTAAATATGAATTATGATCGAATTTCGACCACTAGCCGATTTTTTTAAAGTGACGAATTTATATAAATCTAATAACATAATATGTCTTATTTTTAGTTGTACACAGACTTCTATTCGTCGGACATATTGATAGCGTCCCCGTTGGGTCTGCGTATGATAGTCGGGGCAGAGGGTGAGGAGGACAGAGACTTTGACTTCCTGGCGTCCATCGAGGTGCTGATCTTAGACCAGGCGGACGTGTTCCTCATGCAAAACTGGGACCATCTACTGCATGTGCTGGACCACTTCCACCTTCAGCCCCGGAAGACACATGGCACTGACTTCTCCAGGGTTCGCTCGTGGGCCGTTAATGGATGGTCAAAATACTATAGGTAATTTAATACAAAAAAAGCCCTTTATTCCGTGAATTAAAAGTTTTTGAATATATTCCATTTTAAATTATTTCTCTTTAAGCAATGTGCCTAACGGCATAGGCCTCCTCCAACAATTTCCAGTTTCCTGTCCTTTGTGACCTGTCTCCAATTTGGTCCTGCTGTTGAGGACATTGGTGATCCCCGTTTTGGTGCGTAGGTTGGTGTTTCTCACCCTGTCCTGTCTTTAATGGCTGCCCATGCTTTTCTCCATGGCTCTTTGAGCCCTAATGAAAGCCCATGTTTCGCAGCCATATGTATCTCCTTTAGAGACCAATATTTTTTCCAACCAATATACCAATATAACCAACCGACTCTCATGTTTATTTCTTTTGCCATTTGGTCTCTAAAGGAGACAATTTGTCCAAGATATGTATACTCCTGCACATATTCTAGTGGCTCATTGTCTACGTTAATGTAAATCTCGGTGCTATTTGCCATTAGTTTTGTTTTCTTTGAGTCATTCTAAGTCCAATTTTTAGGCTCTCTTCGTTGAGGCTTGACACCATGTGCCCGAGTTTGTTTGGGTCTTCTTCAAATAGCACCAAGTAGTCGGCGAATCTGAGGTGATAGAGTTTTTGCCATTTACATTGACTCCAAAGTCTTCCCAGTCCATTTTGCGGAAAACACTTGTGATGTGTGAAACACGTGTGAAAAAACTGGCTGAAAACAGTTGTGGGGGATCTTTCTATCACGCGCCTCTTTCTACACAGAACTCGTTGCCCATTTTAGCTTTGCTGTTGCTATAGATATATATATTTTTTAAATTTATTTATTTACTATGAATAACCAACAAAAATTTAAACATACATTAGAATAAGTAAAGAGCTTATTGTACTTTAAATTATAGGTTATAGTATTTCTATGACATCAATGTATGCTGTGGTGTACCCACAGTTGTTTCAGGCTGTCTAGGAGATAAACGTGGCTTATATTATCAAATGCTTTGGCATAGTCAATAAAGGCTAAATAGATTTTTTGTGGTACTCGGTGTATTTTTCAAGTATTTGTTTTAGTGTGTGGATGTGATTGATTGTCGAAAATCATCGATGAATACATAATAATATGTTAATAAAACTTGTTTAATCCTTGGGGACTGTACAATGTACATGTCAACAAGTAACAGCAGCATTTGTGTTTATGTAATAATGTTTATTAATCCATTTATTAAGTATTACGTCATATTATAAACAATGTATATGACATATACTTAATAAATGAATTAGGTAAGACATGGAGAATTCAATGCAACACTGTGAACATAGTAGTTGGTAAAAAAAAAAAAAAATTGTGTCATTACAGACAGACGCTGCTGTTCTCGTCAATATCTCTCCCGGAGATCCGGTCGGTGCTGAACCGCAAGTGTCAGAACTTCGCAGGGCGGGCAGTGGTCGCCAACAGCCCGGACGCCGGCGCCATAAAGCACGTGCTGGTGCAGGTGCCGCAGCTGTTCCACAGGTGACGAACCCGCGGGAAACTAACCCGAATTCCGAGTCGAGAATTTCCGATACCATTGTTAATTTTTGCGAAATATAATCTACAGGTAGAAATCTACAAGGCTACTTGTAGATTCCTACCTGTAGATTATACTTAAAATGTGTAGTTGCACTATATCAGTAAATATAGGACTCGAATTCGAATACGAACAATAGGCTAGACGACAAAAAATTTTTATTGCATAAATGAATAGTACCTACACTTAAATATGAGTAACTTTTTAGATGAAACAGTATACAAAAAAAGCTTAATAAAATATTTCTATAGGTACAGCGATTTGTTTACAAAATTTCTCAAGTCTCATGAAAACGCTCCATAGAAATTCGTACCTAACTGTGACGTCACTATTTGCTAAAGTGTATGAAAAATAAGGCCGCAGGAACATATATTTTGTAAACATCTCCGAGATTTGTGCGTGTAAGTTCATACTTACCATAATTAATGTTTTTGTATATGATGTAAGTAAATGATGTAGGTTTTTTAATAAGTTAACAAATAAAAATTTGCCTTTTTTTATTCTTAAGATTTATCTAATTACTAAACTTTACATTAAATATTACATATTTTTCACGTTCATCAAGTAGTAATACCTCAATATTTCCGAGTATATAAATTAAGCTAAATATTTGACATGTAGCTCCCCAATTACAGGTTCAACGCCACCGATCCCTTCCAATCAGTGGACGCGCGTTTCGAGTACTTCACTCGCGAGGTGCTGCCCAAACAGCGCGACCCGCTCATGTCGCACACGCTCGTGTACGTGCCCAGCTACTTCGACTACGTGCGTCTGCGCAACCACTTCAAGAAGGAGGACGTGAGCTTCGTGCAGATCTGCGAGTACTCTAAGGTGGGTCCAGTCTACAGTCGAAAGCATTTATCGAAAGCAACTATAACTCGTTTAATATGGATTGAAAACAAATAACGACTACATATTATACTCACTAGCTTTTTCCCGCGGCTCCGCCCGCGTAAGTATAGTATCGGGTATCCCACGGGAGCACTATACTTTTTCGGGATAAAAAGTAGCCTATGTGTTAATCCAGAGCCTAAACTAGTACCATACCAAATTTCATCGAAATCCGATCATTCGTTTTTGCGTGAAAGAGTGACAAACATCCATCCATCCTCCAAACTATCACATTTATAATAGAATAGAAGTAGGATTTAACGTCTCCTTATGTAGATATTCTCTGTCTCAGTCCCCGTATATATTTAAAAAAATTCCAAATCGAGCTTGATAATAAATGAGGGCAATAACTATACTTAAACAAAGTTCAACATCGTATATCAAAATGCTCGTAGGTCTAGTGGCATAGTCATCATCATCATTACTTTCTGGTTATTCCAGGACGCGAAAATAGCAAGAGCACGAGACATGTTCTTCCACACGGAAGCACATTTTCTGCTGTACTCGGAGCGCGTACATTTCTTCAGGAGATTCCGGATCAAGGGCATCCGACACATTATATTCTACCAGCCCCCCACATATCCGCACTTCTACTCGGAGATGTGCAATTTAATGCAGGTTTGCTACTATAATTATTATTATCTATTGTCGAGTCTTATATATTATATAACAGGTTACAGGAAGAAGAATAAAACATGTATTATATAGGAGTTCTAAAATTGAGTGAGCACATCAATGGCAATAATAACCCATAAAAGTGAAAGAGGAAGTAAATCCATGTCTTTTCGGTTTTTTGGGTTCCGTAGTTCACGTCTCGGAACCCTTGTGGTTTCGTCCAGTCCGTCCGTCCGTCTTCGGCTTATCGTCCAAACAGTAAGTGCTAGAAAGATGAAACTTTGCATGGAAATTTGTATTTACTACGTCGACAAAGTGCTAAAATAAAATCACGAAAAATATTTTTTGGGGTACCTACCCTACACTTAAAGTGGGGATTTTTTTTTTCTTGCGTCTACCCCATAGTGTGGGGTATCATTAGATAGGTCTATTAAAAACATTATGAGGTAGCTAAAACGATTTTTTTATTTCGGTATCCGTTTGTCAGATATTCAACTTTAAAGAGCATTTTTTTGTTAAAATAGTCCGTGTCTAAAAGCTAAACGTCTGGCTTGAAAAATCGGAAAAAATTCATGATGGTAATCCATGTCATGAACTTCAAAGGAAAACTATAACGGCTTATCTGACTTTCTTAGTTTAGAAGTTATAGATGCTTAACTTGTAAAATGAGCTTACTTAGAAAACTTCGTACAAAAATAACGATATAATAAGTAATTAGTAAACATGTAAAATATTGGTATAATTGTACGGAACCCTACGTGTACGAGTCCTACTCGCACTTGTTTCTAAGGTTGTCTCGGCGTTGGAGATCCTTTGGAGTCCATTTTTGCCACGTTGGAATTACGATTTTATGGCACTCAAGTGTTAACATGTGGAATAATGAACGATATATGTTTCTTCTCTTACTAATAGCGGGGCATCTATGCTATAGTTTTTACACTGAGGCAAATACTATATTAGTGTCTGTGCTGGGGTAAATAAATAAAACTGAATGTTTCTGTTTCAGGAAACCAATCAAAATAAATACGGTGGAAGTGAATGCAACATGACTGTGAGTATTCTGTACTCTAAATATGACATGCAGCGTGCGGCCGCCATCTTAGGTGTGTCGCGACTCGCCAAAATGGCCGCCTCCGACAAATCTGTACACATGTACGTCACGGGAGATAAATAAATATATTGTAAATATTTAACAAGTTTTTTATTGCAGTTATATGATATCCCATCTAGTTTCATTTGTTTAACGGGACTCAATTCTTATACTGGTGACATTATATTCCGTCCGCAGAAGAAAATGTGTTTGAAAGAAGTGTTTGTGTGAAAGCTCAAGAATTAGAAATTTGGAAAATCATATAAAGAATATTAAAGTATTGGACTCGCTGCCGTGGGCGATAGAGGGTGCCGCGGGGGACGGGGGCGGCGCGCTCGGGCTCCGCGGGGCACTAGAGCGACAATTATTTGTAATTTAAATATTTTTATGATTTATTCTTTTTAATTTTTAATAAATTTTAAATAAGAAAATAACGATTGTTAAACAATTTTTCAGCATGTTAGAAAAAAAGGAAAAAAAAGTTATGTATGTATGCCATAGTACTCTATTTCGTGTACCTATTAAGTTACACCCTATTTTTCTCCAGACGGGATAAATAGTCACACAGTATATCAAACAGAATTGTATAAAATATAAGTTATAAAATATAAATGCCATCTAAACATTAGCGTGACTCGAGGGAGAGGTTTTTTAGGTTTGAAGTGAAACACAAGTTAACTTATTGTATTTATTTTCTTTTATAAAATTGACTACAATAGTGTACATTAATTTATTTACCGGCTCCGACATTCGTTCCTACTAACGTACAATTAGTTAAGGGGAAGTGTCCTTTGCTCCAGTTTCTATGGCGAACGATACAAATATATTTACCTTACAACGTGTTCCTAGTTGTTCACGCTGGTAGTCTCCCTTACCTGGGACCCGATATGATCCGAAAACCGGAAGGCCGTAGAAAATTCAGAGCATTGAACATAAAACTCTGCGCTAGTACAATAGAGCTGGAAATTGAACACACGGGTGTGGAGTCAAATGTCAATGTCATATTATATTGACAGTTCGACACTCGACACTTCGATTTCTTGCTTATTAGACTTTCGACTCAACTCTATTTAAATAAATAAATAAAATGATAGGGTTGAGAATAAGGCTTTTTTTCATTTGTAATTTTTAAACAAGCTCTAGGAGGTACAAAGCCAAGGTCGTACTTGAAGGAACAAATGGAAACATAAATTGTTGAACATTTAGTTTTTTGATATCACTATACATACCTATTTATCTCTTTCTAAATTGATACCTCATACCTTAGAATTACATAAATATAATTTAATTCTGTTTTTTTAATATTAGGCATTTTTTGAATCGCGTGTCGAGTCCGATCCGGTGGATAAATAAATAAGTATTATAAATTATTTATTTAATCAAGGCCTCCCGAACACCCGAGCTAACCGAATATTATAATATTTTCAAAGTATTATCTAATGAATGTTTGTAGTTTGTATCTGTTCCAAAACAAACTGAACCCTGTGCACAATTGTTAAAGTTTGTTTTTGTGTAACATAAACTAACATTACTTGCCTTTCACATCTTGCAAACGGCAAACCGAGTGTGCAGTATTATGTCTTGTGGGTTGGCGCAAGCGGGTGCCAGGGCAATGTTGGCCGGTGTGGAAGATTTTGACCCTAGAACTACTACCGCCTTGACGCTCGGTCAAGATTTACCTTTCGTAATGTAGTAGGTAATAATAACATTTAATTTACTGTTATATTTTTTTGTTGTTAAAACCTATTTTTCTTATGTGTGGAGAATCTCTGTAAACGCTGCGTACACCCTATAATTGACTATTGTGTTAGTATTAACTAAAACTGTACTAGATTTAAGTTATGAATGTTACTGCAATATGTCGTTGGCGTAGTTATCTTTTAAATACGTACATAAATAAATCGCTGGAAGCTTCAATCCCGGGCGCTCGCTTCGCTTTTATCATGAATAGCTCGTATTTTAATGACTCGAATAGAACGCTCGCTTCAATAAATGGATCGACCTGTTTAAAGTTCGTTGCCAATCTGCTTCTTATGTGTCTAATTAAAGTGTTTAATTCTACATAAAGAGCGATTGCATCACGTCTGACACGGCGAAGTGCATCGTAATTACCTCTGGCAATTAAGCCCTTGCTAAACCTAACGATCTAATGAGATCAGAGGCTCCGTCTCTTATGAGTAGAGTTACGTGTTGATACGGCGAGTGCTCTCACGTGTGGTCGTCGACAAGTCGGTGTACCACTCTTGAACCTTATCGTCATAGTAGTAAGGTCGACGAGGGGTACACCGGCTCGTCGGCGACCGTACATCGCCACTATAGTTAGGCGCTTCGGAAACTTCCATGCACAATAAATTACATATTTTGGTGTTTACATCAGACTTGTACGACGGTCAGACGACGTCTATCACAATAGCGTTAAGACGGATTCCTGTTGAAAATATTGAATATCTTCAATGAGTGTATATCATGTGTCGGCGGTGATATTTGCGGGGTGCGTGCGCTCGGCTCGCACGGTGGCGGGGGTCGCGAGCTCGTCCGCCGTGGACGTGTCCGGGGCGAGCGCGTCGTCCGCCGCGGACGTGTCCGGGGCGAGCGCGTCGTCCGCCGCGGACGTGTCCGGGGTGGGCGCGTCGTCCGTCGCGTCTGTGACCTCCGTGGAGGTGTAGTTGAGGGCGTCCAGCGCCGCCTCCGTGCTGTTGTCGCTCACTGTGGTACCGCCTCGTCCTGCGAACACAACACAATTAACTTAATTAAACGACAATTTAACGCAAGTTTCGATAAAGTACACTCCTAAGGGAATGCTTCGCACGTTTTTTGTGTAAATAATGCTTTTAACGGTAAAAATATTACTAAGTATTTCCATGGAAATTGTAATGATGTATTAGAATACCTAGAAGAGTTAATATTTTTTCAAATAATACTGACACTAATGCTCACTCCGTGTAGACTAAAGGAGCGACACAGACGACGAAGATACGACAATATTTTATTTATGTTAATCTTAACATTCTGCAGGCATCTGCCTAGATATAAAATATCGTTGTGTTTAAATTTTTGTCCTTGTGCAAAGGAAAGGAAAATGTTCAGAAACGGGTCGAGAAACTCAGTTAACGATATTGTACTTCAGAAGCTACTAAATTTTGCCGAGTTCTTTCGTTAAAACTGTGGGTGTGTTCTATACATAAAATATAATGAACAAGTTCAAAGGAAAATTAAAAAAACGTGAGACGGCGTTAGACATAAAAACGTAGTATAGAGGCTGTAACTATCGCGCCGAGTAAATACCGGCAAGGTCCCGTAAATATTTAGAAGCGCCGCGCCGCGCCGCTGCCGGCCTGCGAAGATCCGCTGATTTACGCGGGAACTGACGTTAATGCACCGCCGGATATTATATACGGTCTTTTACAGCGCGTTCGCGGTATATTGGATGGTGTATGGTCGAAACTTGTTGAAATTAATTTTGTGCTATAGTAATAAAAAAATCGAAATAGGCCAACAACAGAAGAAAGAAACAGAGTAGAGATAAACGGAATAATTATGTAATATGACTACATCGATGGATCAAAGCTTCAGTAACCTCAATTTTAATTAAGAAATGCTTCCAACGATTTCTTATGAGAGGTTTTAACCTTGATAGATAATATAAAAATAAAGGAATTCAAAATTAATTTCACGTGATAAATCACATCTGTTCTTATAACTGATTGAGTGTGTCGGTTCTTGGTGGGAATTCATGTTCATAATAATCAGTTGTGTTGATTATATTAATACACTTTTTCACTTTATTTAGGTTTTTACTATAATTTATATATAAACACGACCGGTTTCGATTAACTCATCATCAGGTGTGGTAGACACACAGTGTATAAAAAAGTTGTGTGATATTATTATACATCTGTTCTTGAACGCAAGAAGATATCTAATTTTGATGAAATTCTACATTCTATTAATTGTAATTCGAACAGATTAATGTGTCATTATTGTTCTTTATTGAGCGGTGAATAAGTGTCCACTGCCTGCTGACATTTAAGTATTATAGCCGCCCAAACCGAGCTTTTACGTTTAAGTGGGTTAGGTACATTGAATCGGAACGGAGTATGTAGTATACGAGAGAGACAATCGCTACAGACATGCGCATTGTTTATGCCGGCACCACAGGTCGTCGGAAGTGATCGCACTGGTCCCGAGTCCCGGGCATCTGCCGACGGAAATAGTCTGCAAGTGCTGCGCCCGCGCCGCGCCTCACTCGGTACTCTCACTTTATGGCTGTACCGAGAACTTGGTTAAATGGAGTAGCACAGGATAATTCGTCTGAAAATAAACCGGTCTGAACTTCCAAAGACTTTATCTGCATAGATTGATCCGATTATTAGTTATTGAATTGAAATCGTAGTAAAGACGCGGAGAAAATGCGAAATATCGACTTTATTTTGTTCAATTATTAATCACTACAACTACAAATTGGGTGAAGAAAGTTATTAAATCAATAAATATTAATATAGCTAAGAAAAGATACAAGTATTGTTACAATATCATCGCAGTAAAATGAAATAAATAGTAGCTCAATGACATTACAGTACTCGTATCTTAATTGTAAAGCGCCCCGAGACGATCAAACGGTTTGACTCAAACCTTACGTGTTTGATGCAACCATTTGACATCGGTTTGATCGGTTTGTCAAACGGCACTATTCAGTTTCACTGTCACTTCACTGTCAAACAATACAAAAATATGTAATTCCATCAAACGAGCTTCAAACCCGTAAATGTTTGACAAACCGTTCAAACTAGCTTTGTAGACGATCAAATTGGTTTGACTCATACCAAAATTCACGTGTTTGAGTCAAATCGTTTGATCGTCGCGGGGGCTCTTTAGAGTGGATTTATTTATTTATTTATTTAAAGTTAATTAAAACGGGTGACCCCAATTACATCAATTAACTAATAACTAAGTTCTTATACAAAATTAATAATAAAAGTTAGAATAACATTAATATTATCAACAAACATATTACAAAATAACTTTACAATGGAAAATACAATTACATTTATTAACTAGCTATAGAAGAGACTCTTTCGTACTTTCCCTCACAAAATTTCAAGCATACTTTATTCACATACATCCACTTATCAGCGAACACATCACACTCAGGATTGGCGGACAGAAGGGCGTTGAGCAGGTCTAACGCACGGTACAGTGGGGACTCAGCTCTCACGACAGATCGATATGCCGGCAGTGCGAATAATTTGGGCCGACGACTTGGACGGTGTCTCAGGAAGTTGTCGGGTACATACAACCGGCAAATCAGAGTGTGAAGTTCCGGACAATCTATAACACCACGAAGTGCTTTTATAATTTTCAAAATTAGGTCTACACCTCTCCGGACCTCCAGAGAGTTGTATCCCAAAGTACCTAAAAGATAGCCCGTGGGGTACATGTAGGGATAAAATCCATATACTCTTTTGTACATAAAACTAAGAAAAGCCTTTTGTATTTTTTCGAGCAACAGTATTGAGGTAGTTGTGTGAGGGCTCCAGATACACGCATCTGTTTCCAATTTACTGCGTACCAGTGCGTTGTATAGTATTTATTACATAAGGATTTTTAAAGTCCCTAACTTTGCGTAGAGCAAACCCTAGACGTTTAAAGCTATCCTCATCAACGGTGAAAATATGGTATTTAAATGTGAGTGCTTTATCGAAGTATATCCCTAAGTCCTTTATATTATGAACGCGGGTAATGGGATGACCATCCATGGAATAATTAAATACAATTGGACGCAACTTCCGCCTATACGTCACTTATACGTCACGCTACACTTATTCATATTGAACAGCAGGTTGTTAGAAATACTACAACGTTGTACCGCCTCTAAATCTTTTTGTAAAAGTGTACAATCGTACAGCGATTTTATAACCATGATAATCTTTAGGTCACCGGCATATAGTAAGCACTTAGCATATTTAACTATAGCTGTGAGATCTTTGATGAATATCAGGAATAAAAGAGGACCCAAAACCAATCCTTGGCTAACACCAGAGCGTGTATTGTAAGTGGTACTCTCAAAACATCCGTATCTCACAAATTGCTTCCGGTCATGAAAATAATCTGCAAAGAAGCGAACAAGACTAGGAGAAAACCCGATAGAGCTCAGCTTCATAAGGAGGACATCATTATCGACTCTGTCAATAGCTTTAGTTCTAGGATATGTTTCATTACATAATTTTGTAGTGCTAGCTCAAATTCCTTGGCAACGGTAGGTAAGAATGCTACAGGTCGGTAGTTTTCTACAGATAGTCTATTGCTCGTTTTAGGAATTGGGATAACTCTCGACAGTTTCCATTGGTAGGGATATATTCCAGTCCTTAGTGATATATTGAAGATATGGTATAACGGGAAGATAAAGACATAATTACACGCTTTTAGAATATATGGAGGTACTCTCTCTGTGCCTATCGAGCTTTGTGGCTTGAGTTTGTCAATAGCCTTTTATATATATTTATTTTATTAATATATCACTGGGAGTTAAGGAAGAAATATAGCTATATTGAATCTCACGGTACCAGCAGGCAAGCAATCTGGATCCAGTTTGGGTACCTCGGAGAAAGACGCTAGAAAAGTACTGAGTCAGTCAGTCTCTAGTTGACGACATCGGGTTAGTGTTATACCTGGGCGCACTGCAAACAATCACTTCACCTCCCAGTAATAATCTATCTCTGCGTAGTATGCTCCAGTCACCTACAGAGATTTCGTGGTCTTCTATTGAGGTGTCTAAATATGTTTCAGTCACTACAACTAAGTCATGTTCAGCAAGCATCAAGTTAGATCGCCATGTTGGGAGTTTTGTTTTTATACCTCTCACGTTTTGGTACAAAATATGCAGGTTTACCTTTCGTACGCCGGAGCTGGGTGGAACGGTAGGCTCATTGCGATTGTTGGGAACTACTGCTTTGGGCCTAAAAATTACGTCGCCAGTGCTTAATGCAGATGTTTTCGGTCTAATTTTGTGGTGCCATTACCCTTTCAATCAATCTCGACGGTACACCCAACTTAAAAGACGCGTAGTGGCCTCGAGAATTAAGAGCTTCCACAGTACATGTATCCGTTCCATCCAAGACATTATCAAGATGTGCCCGTATCTCAGCGTCCGATGTTCCTTTTTTAACATAGTAAAGGTGCAAATACTTCCATTTTTCACTAGCTCGTAGACTGGTTGTTCCGGGTGCTGCGGTCCCTCGTAACGTTAACGTTAACGTCAGCGTTAACATCTGCTACTGCAGAATTAATCTCATATATATGTGAATGACGATAGAGTTGTAGGTCGTCTGCGTAGAAATGGAAATCTGATAAGATTAATGTGGAAACAGTGTTAATAAGAATAGAGAAAAGAAGGGGAGAGAGAACGCCACCCTGGGGAACACCCGCTTCAATGTCACACCAATCCGAGGTAGCCTCGTTAGAGCGGACTCGTTGCGAACGTCCCCGAAAATATGTATCGAACCAGTCTATCACTGAAGAAGATATGTTAAGAGAACGAAGGACGGAAAGGAATATGTCAAAATCAACAGTATTAAAAGCACTGCTAAAGTCAAGTAGCACTAGAACAGAGATACATTTATTTTCCATTGCTAGACGGAGATCGTCAGTGACTTTAACAGCGCTGTAACAGTACTGTGACCAGAGCGAAAGCCGGATTGGAAGGAAGAAAGCAATTTATTAGAGGATAGGAATTCAGACAGCTGTTTGTGAACAATGTGTTCAAGGACTTTGGATAGGTAGGGTAATATGGAGATTGGTCTAAATTGTGATAATGAGGAGGGATTAGAGGTTTTAGGAAGTGGAATGACATTGGCACGTTTCCACGGCGAAGGGAAAGAACTCATTGTCAATGAAAAGTTAAAAATGTGAGTGATAATTGGCAAGAGTTCTGGAAGGGTAAGCGATATCATGCGGGGACTCAGGTTATCATGGCCAACAGCAGTAGAATTGATAGCCATGATATGTTTCCTAACTTCCTCCTCAGTGACAGGCTTAAACAAAAACGGACTACAGGAGGGGAGGGGGAGGATTATTACATCCTGAGCAGGTAAAAGTCGATTGTTGTGACATTTTGCACAACACAATTTTTTTTGGCAAAAAACTTATTTTAAGGAAGAAGAAGAATGTCCTATAATTGCGGCTCCCTCAGCTTTACGGATCTGTGTTATGCCGTCGCATCGACGACGCACAAGTGTGCTTGTAAGTAAGTAAGTAATAATAAAGTTATTATTACCTCAAGCCCCGGCTGAGAAAAGCCGACGAAAATATTATGGCTATTACACAATAACATTATCTTAACATCTTGTGTACCTATAGGCAGAAAAGTGCTTATAAAATAATTCCATTATACTCGGTGCTGAGAAACACGATCCGTAAATATATTATTTTCGGCGCGCAGTTTCATTTTCTATCGATAAATGAGGCCAACATCTTGAGTATGATTTAAGTTCGGTTAAAGTACTCGCGGGTGCACGCGAAATGCTTTTTAAGGTGTCGACGTCGATGTGTACTAATGTCACAAAGAGGAAATATTGGTTTGTTTGTTTGCATTGAATAGGCTCCGAAACTACTGAACTGATTTGGAACTACTGAAACATTTAACACCAGCAGATATAGTAGAACACGGGGAAGGACATACTCAACATAGGTTACTTTTTATCGCGAAATGTGAATGAATATTGTACAATCTAATAGGTTTGTGGTCGCCACTTATTTAAACAGCGGGTTATAAACTAAGATATTTTTTTTTATGATGTTTTGTTCACTCCACATGTTGAATAATTAATCGTGTAAAACAGTAAGTATTAGAAAACATTCTCAGTGATTATAATTCCTTATTGCAAAATGAACTTCCAAAATTAGTTATAGTAAACAATAAACTAGATGTTGTCCGCAGAAATTCGTATATAGCTCGGGAACCGCACATTTTGTCGCGATAATAATTATCCTTTTTCTTTTCCTGGGACTCAAGGTAAATTCGCCAAAAATCAAATTTCGTTTAAATCGGTTCAACGGTTAAAACCCGAAGAGGTAATAGACAGACAGACAGAATATATTATAATATTAAAATTCATAATTATAATAGTATGATTTACCTATCAAGTAATAGTAAGATTGTATAAGCGCCACGTCTCCATAAGTATACTTTAAATGTGTCTCGTTAGCAGAAGAAAATTAACAATCGCCGGTCGTAAACTGTTTGATGGCCGTTAAATTGATACATGCAAGACAACTCACTAATCTCTATAGCTATAGTTTTAGACGCTCTTGTTTATCTTTATCGCCGAAAAGCCGTAAAGCTGTCGTAAAAATTATACGTTCCACTATAAATATAATTTAATGTCGAATAATTATTGTTCATTTGTATTTTATGTTAGTCTTCGATGGCAGTTTTGGGTAACGGAAGGTAATGGGTGGTAACACTCCGAGAGTATCCTCTGTTCAGATCCTATTTAATCTAAACATACCTAAATAAAATGATGAGTTCGAACGAATTAATGTGTCATTGTATATTTGCATTTATTTATTGTGCGATAAACAAAAAAAAAGAATTTGGCAGTTATAGCGACTGCCGATAGAAGCGAAACAGTATTTAGGTGTACCGCTTTCAACAATACTATACTATAGTACCTGGGAGACCAAGCGTTGCTCAGATTTTAGTAGTGCGAGAGAGAAATAAAAATAGTAAAAATATTTAGTCTGACCGAGATTCGAACCCGAGACCAATTGGTCAAAAATCTAAGTGATAACGTAACTGCGCTACGCATATCTGACATTTAAATTTGAAATTCTTCATATCTTATTTGTACTACACGACGAAAGAAGTTTTAGTTTTAATTTAATTGTATTTTTATAATTTATATAATTTTTTTTTATTATTTCATAGCCGATACATTTATAAATTTTTATAGAAAGATGTAATAGCCTGTAATTAAAAGTGCAATAACATTATAGTGTAAATTCAATACATACAATATGCATGCATAATTGTAACTTTTGTTGGCTGTTCATAACAATAAAATTATAAAGAAAAAACATAAAAGAAACAACATGGCGTGTAACCGAAAATCGTGACGATTTTTCTATAAAATTTCTCTCATACGTCGATAAAGTAGTGTTTCACTACAAAAAACCTAAGTGAGTATAACGTTGCACCACTTATCTTCGCATCTTCCTCATTATTTTATTTGGACGTATGTAAAACTGTTTCTCAAAAGAAATAAAGCTTTTTACTGAAACAGTCGCTTGCTCGTTATCTGCGTGCACGGATTAAGGGCAACAGCACGACTTGACCCACTTCGCCTTTTGTTGCCCCCCCCACACCCGCCCCCGCACCGCGGCGCCCAATGTTATATCGAGTTTTTTGACTTAATTGGATACTGCAACGATTATCCTCAAGATAATTTTGTATTACTTGGAAAAAACGTATAATTTTGAGATTATTATACTGTTAGCCAGTTAATACCTATTGGCTTAAGTACGGTCAGCAAAGATGTTCAGTACAGCATCTAAGATTGTTGTGATTTTTGCTTGACTGGAATTGACGTCTTATTCAGAGATTATTTTAATTCCAGAAATGTTGTACTCTCATGGGCGTGTGGACTTGCACTTCCCTGTCATGAGAAAATACATAGGAAAATCCTACACATTTGTTGTTTTAAATTAAACCTCTGTCTTATGCCCTTAGGGATGGTTTCTGAGGTTATTTGTCGTTTATATATATTCAAAAGCGCTTCTGATAGGATGACATGAGTTACTGTCATCACCTTTCAAATACTTATGCACCCCCTACAAATACACCCGTGAGAGTAATGCAGCCGGCGCCCATGGCTCTGGATTATGAACTCTTAGGCTGCTTGTGCCAATTGAGCATTTTATTAGTCTATTGGAGAGTTCCTGGAGTAACTATATTACACAAAGCGTTGTATCTTCACTGCAGGAGCCGCAGCAAAGGAAAAGCTGACCAACACGTGAGTCTACGTCAAACATACATCCATATAACATACAAACATACGTGATACAACCGCTGGAATATAAACAGTGCGCTACGTCACCCATTTGTATAGTAATGTAAACTATCGGACTACAAAAGTGCATGCGAGTATAGTTAGTGTTATTACTTGGTCAAACGTGTTAGTATTGCTGCAACTACGCTCTAATGTCTTACGGGAATCATCTGTCTATGCCATAGAAAAACGTTGACTACCGATGGATATTAAAAAAGTAGTCGCACTATACTCTATAGTGGTTATTTTGCCCTGTAGCCCAAGCACTAACAATTTGCGGAAAAGTATTCGTATCGTTATCGAAAGATAATTGTTTTGGCGTAGTCATGATTTTCATACAATTTTCATTCAGTGACGGTACGAACACATTTTCGCAAACCGTTCGTGCTTGGCCTACTGGTTTTAGAATTTCGAGGGTTACGACTAGATCTGGTGCGAGGCGGGCCGGGCGACGTACCCGTGTGTGGCGGTAAGCATGTGGGCAGTGTGGTGCGCGGGACAGTGTGCACCTTGCGTTGCGCGTAGTGCGCGTCCTTCGGCTCCCAGAAGAACACGTAGTACAGCGACAGCATGATGGCGGCCAGCGACACGCACAGCACGTACACCAGCACAGTCAGCACGCGCACGCTTTTGTTGTCCTTGCGCTCGTACTCCGGCGCCAGCGCGCCCGCCACGCCGCACCGCCCCGACATCTCCGACTGCCGTCGCCGCCGTCGCCCGCTATCGACGTGGCCCAGTTCGCGGGCCCGGGTCACGCCCGGCGCGCCGCGCGGGTCGCCGCCGACTGCATTGTTACCACCCCGGACATTTGTTTATCCTTCATTTACGAGTTTTCGCGCTATTCCGGGGGCTGACGCGCGACCATTAAACACGCGTCCTCCGCGCAAAAATACGCGTCAATTACATGTCGCATGTAAACACGGCGGGGGCGCAACCCGCGCAAGGGGCGGCCGGCGACAGGGGCCGCTCCTTAGTCCTCCACGCGGGAGATAACGAGCGATAAGTGACAACACAAACGACGGTAATTTGGCGGCGGGTGTCGCGCTAAGTGTCGCGTGTGTCGCGCGGCAGAGGCGCGGGGGCGGAGGGAGGCGCGGAAGCGGGCGGGGATCAATAAATCCCATCTTACAGACACTCGAGTTCGCCAATTGTTACAAATTCGTATCGTAATAGCTCACAAAATTAAATCTCGTCTATCAAGTGAATTGCTGACATCAAGGACCGCTTTACTACTATAATCTTCTACTATAATTTATTGTAACTTGTAGGATATAGCGAAACATAAAGTAGGTCACTAGGACTCTGACCGCAAGCTCTGTCGTTGCTCGGCAGCTGCTCCGACAACAATTAACTCTTGGCTCATTAAGTAAGTTGTATTGAACTTTTCGCAACTTCGGAACTGAAACACGTGTTTTATTTACTGTGTAAACTTTTGCGGAGGCTTTATTAGATCTTAGACACGTTTCTAAACATGTTACAATGAAACTCAAAGAAGAGAATCGGGTTATGAATTTGGATAAAGCAAAACATATTACACAAGAAGTAATATGTTTTACTGTTATAGTGTATTGTGTGCCATCGAGAAGCACGTTTCGGAATCATTACGATTTTGCGATCTTGCCGGCCCGTTGGCCGCTATGATACGAGGTCTTACAGAAAACCTTAACACTCTAACACTTGCGTTATGTTTCGCCAAACAATTGAGGATACCGGAGGCCTAAGTTCGTTTACACACGCGGCGCCACTGCCCTTGGAGTTGTATGTAGTTTTATGCCGTAGTGGAGGCGGTGAACGTCTCACCTGAAAACCCAGACTTGGCTTTTATGGCAGCAACAAATGACTGTGGTTTGTGTGGTTTCACGTAGCCCCTCATAAAGTAATCGAGCGGTGTTAAATCAAACGAGTTCGGTAGTCAGTTGATGTCGCCATCGCGCGAGATGACGAAGTCCTCGAACTTCTCATTCAATTCATTAAAATTTTCCCGTGCTATATGGAAAGTAGTAGTAGTGTTGGAACCACAATACTGTGTGATCCCTACCATCTATCCTAGGCGTGCAGCTTTACATGGTAAATAATTGTCATCGCTTATAAACATCTATTCATGCCAAATGTTACAGCTATAGCATTACCAGTCGCGATGCGCTGTCAAAGGTCGAGCGCGTCCTTATTGAAATACCCTTTATGTATATAATATTATTGTCTATCATT
The DNA here is from genome assembly GCA_037179445.1 of Phengaris alcon alcon. NCBI lineage: Eukaryota > Metazoa > Arthropoda > Insecta > Lepidoptera > Lycaenidae > Phengaris > Phengaris alcon. The sequence continues at coordinate 1,662,184 of JAYRCH010000228.1, forward strand.
CCCATAGAAAAAAGATGGTTGCCGTGTGCCAACAAGCATTTGGTCATACTAATAACTAATATATTATTGTAGACTTAAACTTGTTTCTACGAGCTTTTATTTCGTCAAAGATCTGTCAAGCATTTTCCGTATTCCAATTAATGCTCGAATCTATGTTTTACAAACATCAAATGACTTAACAAATTAGAATAAACGTAATTGTTCAATAATACGATTACAAACATCAGAATTAACGTGATTACAAACGACGGAGTTACGCCCTGTCCACATGTCCACGTTACGTCCGCGACGTCGTCAGCGTATGTGCGGTGTCACGACACGGTGCGTTGTCCCGTGCAAATTCACGTCGCCGTTAAAATGCACGTCGCCGTTAAAATGCACGTCGCGACGCCGGATTGCCATGCCTTGTAAAATTCCGGTACATTCTGTGCCGTTCCGCGGCAACGATGCCATGACGTTATCTAGCACGACGCGGCAACGCACCGTGCCGCGAAACCGCGCCGTTTCACGTTGACGACGAGACGTCGTGATGTGGACATGTAGACAAGCTTTTAATGCGGAACATCGCTAACGAGATTAGCGGGAACTGGGAGGTGGACATCGTAATGAATTACATGGAGACTAGAGGAAAGGAAGTGCTCCTTACATGAATGTGTCCGTCAAACAGCGGTAGTGAAGGGTGGCACTGCTGTAGAAAGGGTCGAAATTGTAAAGAAAGAGGCAAAATACTAACGCTTAGTCAAAATAGAAGAGTAATTAGAATTTTCATGATTTTCTGAATTAAAAACTACAGTGAAAAGTCAAAAAAAGTCGCCAAAAATTTTAAATAACTAAACTTAACTCACTTTACTTCTAACTTCAGTCCATCTGATCATATCATATCATATCATACACGTTTTGGAAATATTATTTGATCACTTTCGTCTGACATTTTTTAAGTTTTCTGCCATACAGAAATGGTGCTCCTTTACTCTAGTCTCCATGATGAGAGGTGTTCGGCGGGTAGTGGGTTTAGCACGATCAATTGACAACGTCTTCATATTTTTATTTAATACTCATTCGATCAAGTTACGAACACGTTGTTGTCAATTATTCGTGCTTAGCCAGTACTGGGTGGCGGTAACTGGATAACCGGATTACGAAACCTCGCAATTAGTGAACTGTAACAATAATGTTTTCGGAGCTCAACAGAATACAAATTCAATTGACCTAGAATCTAGATTTAGACTCATCTATGTTTCAGAAGTAGCTACTAGCTCTACAAAAGATTACCATTTTCATAAAGTTTCTAAATTTCATTCAGCAATTTTATTCACTGCGGCTTCACATCGTCATACATATTAATACGTGAAACAAAAATTTTGTACACCTTTTTACGAAAATTATGCGATCGGAAGAGTATGAAATTAGGCACAGTTAGAGTTTGTATTGAGAAAGAGGTAACTGCACTAATATCTTTGAAGTGAAACTGCATTCGGCGTTGAGAGTGAAATTTCAAGATCGCGTCACGCGTGACGATTTTGTATATAACGATCGAGGATATAACGCCATCTGTCGGAAGCTACTTATACTTCTTAAATAACAAATTAACTTTCTAAAGCACGGCTCAATTCACAGTTGGCGCTAGGTGTACAAATTTTGAATTTCTATTCTTTTTTGAAGCGATGTCCTTTAGGCACGCGATGTTTCGATTCTGCCGCGTGTAGTCTGTACACGTCAAGTCTTAATAATTATAAATTAATAAAAATAATGTCACACGAACTACCTCAGATAACTCTACTAAGCGTTTGATACAATTTTGTCACACGTTGACGTTTGTCAATGTGTCTTTCACATTCAATAGACAACAATTATACATTTTGTCAAGTGAGCGCCAACGCCAAACAGAGCCGAAGAGGGCTCTTCGGCTCTGTTTGGCGTTGGCGCTCCAGCCGGAGGTCCCGAGTTCGGAATTTCGGATCCCGCCAGGGAACAAAAAGTTTTCTGTGTTCTAAGGTTATGGTTATGTATTATATAATAAAACTCCTTAATTAGTATAAGTAAAGTATAAAAAGTATTAAATATATTTCCGAGGTCTCGTATCCGAAACAAAAGTTTATCAAGAACTTACCACGCGACCAGATTGACGTGGTGTGAAAGAGTCCATAGATATAATTATTATTTTTATTTCGCATCTATGAGGCAAAACTCTTCAAAGTTAAAAAAATTATATTATAAATTATGAGCTAATTTCGACCCCCGCACCGGGCGACCTCTGCGTGTCTAAATATCTGGACCTCTACGCCGTAGCGCGTAGCTCAGCTACGACTTTACGGTGGCTACGAGTTAAGAGGTCGTCGTAGCTCGTAGCTCGTAGCGTGTAGGAACCAGGGATGATATGGATATGATATATATTTCGGATCTGGATACGGTTACGCATATACCAATATATACCGGTTACGGATACGATTACGGATATGTACTTATTTCGGATTATTCACTAGTTTTGGATATTTTCAGATAAGGATATTCGAAGTTTTTAAAGAATTAAAAAAAAAAATACAATATTTAGACCACCTTTATTTGGATTTAAAATTAAACTTTTATACTTTTACATCGGATTCAATTACGGTTACGTATATATTTTTATTTCGTTTATCCGATATTTTCGGTTACGGTTAAGGATCTCCATTACATCCATGGTAGAAACTAACGAATTTTTTCTTCTTTCGGTAGTGTATCCGCCTGTTGCACAATCTTAAATAAGTGTCGGATAGCTCATTCGGAAGTTTTGTAGCTTCTTACTTTATATCGAGCGACAGTAGATGTTAGCAAAACTTTGATATTCCCACAAACAGAACCATGGTCACTATTATTAATATAGGACTAGGTACCAATAATTCCTGTGAACAGAAGCTCTTTGAAGTGATCGTTAATATGGTAGCCGGTAACGGTTTATGGGCATTTTATGCGCCGCGAGCCGCCCGCGCCTTGCGTTCGCGATAAATCTTTGTCAACTGATGATCGATTGCGGTCAAGTAACAGCCATTATTTCTCCCAGCAACGGCATCGCGCCAAGTGCCAACAATAGTATATTGTATTATCGTAATTTCTTGTTCAAAAAGGACTGTCTTTCTCGTATTTTTATGTGTCTTATTAGTTATTACTAATCTGCATTGTTACAGCGCCTATTAGTAAATGTAATAACTAAAATGTTTGTTAAACAGCTATAACCCGGCGACGTACGTTATATAGCCTATGTGACCCGGGCTATTACTAATACGAATACGAATCTATTCATATCATTTATTAAAATCGGATCAGTAGCTTTGGCGCTACGTTGGAACAAACATCCATCCATACATAGACATGCAAAATCATTATACTTCCTTTTGGCTTCGCCGTACTTGGGTTAAAAATATGAAATGGCTAAACAAGTTTGCAGTAGTCTTCCGTCAGAAATAAATTATACACAAGTGAAGTAATGAATATCTAGATATTAATACGTGAAGCGAAAATTTCAAGTACAGTTTTACGAGAATTGTGCGTACGGATGAGTGTGAAATTTGCCACAATTAAAGTTTATGCTGAGGAAGGCGTGCGAAAAGCTTAAATTCCTTCAAATAATGCTTGAAAACACATTAAATTATTGAAAATATCAGCAACACACCCTACCATGGATTTGGTTCACACATAGTTACACACACGTATTCATTATTGTCAATCCCAATGAGTTTTGACGTTCGGTTTTATCGTGAAAAACATGAGTGAAATTTAATTTTTCGTAATTTTCTGGACTGATATTCTTTTAATTATAACATTAATTATAGTTCATAATTTAAATATTCCATCATAAATAACACAACAGATATTATGTCTTGCATCTCGCTCGCACACGCGAGTGACCACCGGAGTTTGTAGAGTCAACTTACACCTACCACATTTTTCGTCTATCTCGCAATTCATCTGTATTTTTCCATTATTAAGGTACAAATTTGTATTAAGGAAATAATATAGTAGCGCGCGACGTCACGCGCTGACGAGCGTTGGCGCGCTTAATTCGGTGCAGTGACGCGACAGACGCTTGATCCGTACGCGTTAACGCGAGCATCGACGTGCGTCATTGCGCGTCGTCGCGCGATTGTTGTTGAAAATCATAACGCGTCGCGTCGCTTTGACTCTGCGCCAATGTGAGTTGAGACGTAGTCAGCCGCGTGAGAGTGACGGCGCCGCATATTAATAATTGGAATTATTAACAAAAATAGTTTAAATCTCTCTATACCAGTTAGGGGACGAGCTCGCCAACGTCTATATGCATATTAGTCCGAATCAAAACTTTTAGTTCAAAAGTAAAATAAAGTATTTTTAACGATCGCACTACGATTTTATTGTACAAACAAATCACTTACATTTCTTTGCGGATGTGGGCGCATCTGTAAGCTATTTGTCTAGTAATTATTTAATCCCTTTAATCGTTTAATCCGGTCGCTTGTTCTGCTCCATTAACTCCAAGTCGTATTTGAGACCGTCCGACATATTGTACAACTAGCTTTTGCCCGCGGCTCCGCCCGCGTAAATACAGTATCCCACGGGAACGTACTTTTTCGGGATAAAAAGTTTCCTGTTTTAATCCAGAGCTTAAACTACTGCTATACCTAAATTTCATAAAAATCCTTTCAGTAGTTTTTGCGTCGAAGTGTAACTTTTCACATTTATAATAGTAGTCCGATACTACGACGAGCGCGACAATGTAATACGCAACTTAATTTTTTGCTTAAAAAATTTCATGGAATTGCTTGAATCCGTTTCCGAGATTCTGATTATAAATATACAAGAATTGCTCGTTTAAAGTTCTGTCTTAAGTTAGTATGTCCATAATATGCATTCCTGCGCTCGTAAGTAGACGAGTGCGTCCGGTATGTGAGATCGTCCGACTGTCATTTATGTCGGTAGTTAGCACCGTCCGACTTGCATGTCCGACTCGGACAAGGCTAGGGTATATTTATACCGCCTTAATTCAGCGAAACCTTACATACGAGCATGCCACTTGGCCTCACACCGCGCTTTATTCAATTACGTTACCTTATTCTTTCCGTTACACTTATCGCGGAAGTGAGCATTTCATTGCCGTTTATATATTTTACTAGCAAACCCGGCGAACTTCGTATGCCATATTTTTTTCCCGTCAATTTGCTATCATTTTTCAATATTTTTTTTCCATACAAACCTCCTGACAATAACGAACACATAAAAGAAAGATTTGACGACCTCTGTGGCTCAAGGAACCAAATAGTTTTTATGTGTTCCTGGGTCATGGATGTGTATTAAATATGTGTATAATATAGTAAAAACCTTAAGCATATGTATAGTATAAAATATGTATAAAATATACTTCCCGTTTTCTAGTACCTGTAACACAAATTCTTCGGATACTTAGCATGGGGCCAGATTGACGTGGTGTGAAGCGCCCATAGATATTATTATTATTTATCCAATATGGTGCAGTCGTTTGGAAGTTATGCGCGTACAAACGATTTCGGTAATTCATTTTTATTTATATAGATTTGTTTAGGAATACACAGATATACTATTATTTTGTTAGGGCGTGGAAACAGAAGTAATGAGATGGTAATATGGTCGCGATCTAATCCTAGGAAATGTGCGAATCGCTTTACGTTTCGTATTCTGTACTACACTAGGACTTATAATAATAATAATTGGTCCAGTGTAGTACATTTTATCGTAATAATATGGATGTGATTCTCAAAAAAATCTTACACGGATAAAGCTCATTTCAGACTACGCTATACTATTTTGCTATATAGCAAGGAAGGACCTAATGCTATACTATATAGCATGGCGTTCACATTACGCGATATCATCGCAAGCATTTATAGTATATAGCAAGCTCAGTTGTGTCGCTCGTTTTGCTTGCGGGACGGCGGGGGGTGAGGGAGGAGGAAGTGGGCGGCGCGCGATATAGCACAGCATGAACTCGGCGTATCGCATCATTTTATAGCGTATAATAAGCCAGTAATGTATAGTACAGTACCGTGTGAACGTGTCCGTAACGATGTATGGTGCGCGATAATGTTGTGCTATGAGCTACATACTATATTATGCTATTATATTATAGCGTGGTCTGAAAGCCGCTTAATAATAGTACCTACGGTACGCTACGAAAGTCTACGCTTCTAGCTGGCACCTGTAGAGGCGCTACGGCGTAGATATTATGCATCTCGCCTGCGCATAGTGAATGTATATACTCGTATCTACGAAGTGTCTACTCGTCCACCAAGCGGATTATGAGTAAAAAATAGTATTCGTTCATCTAATGGACGTTTTTTTTTTTAAACAGCTTCCGTAAGGTAAGAGCTTGGCTCTTGAATCTGAGGTCGTGGGTTCGATTCCCGCATTGGAACAGCAAAAATATTGGTTCCAAGTTTGGTTAGGACAATGCAGGCTGATCACCTGATTGTCTGACAAGAAAGATGATCCATGCGTCGGATGGTCATGTGAAAAGTCGGACCTGCGCCTGATCTCTCGCCAGTCGTGTCGGTTATCCGTCCCACTGGGTTACGAGAGTAAAGGAACAGAGAGCGCTCTTGTGTATTGCGCACACACTTGGGCACTATAAAATTACTCCTGCGTAACCGGCCTGGTGTCAATGAAACCGGTCGCCGTCACCGAAATCGGCGTGAGGGAGTTATAGTTTTTATTTTTATTTTATAGTATTTTTTTAATATATTTTTTATTATAATTACTAGAGGTCTAAATTCGCCACATAATGATTCATATTATAATTTTTAAGTTTCAATTTTATGACGTCCTTTTCCCTCCTAGATAGAAAAAAATGAAAATGTTGCGACAGATTGACAAACGGCAACGTGAACAAAATTGTACCCTCAGATATTGTATCCGTCAAACGCATGGTAGTGTGTGTGTGTGTGTGTGTGTGTGTGTGTGTTAGTAGTCTGAGGTGGAGTGTGTAGAGTGTGTGCTGTTGTTATTTTTATTAATTGTACCGAAGAATTCAAAACTCAAGATAGGCTATGACGTACATTTGACAGAACAAACCTTCATACAATAAAAAGTTACGCCATATTGGTTTTCAGCATACTTCGAATGTCAAAATGGCCCCGAAAATCTCAAAAGTGGGTGCACTTAACTGGAGACACATTTTGCCTCAACATACCTCGTCTATAGTATATACGTATATGAATTGTATGCATTTCTAAGCATTATTTAAAAAAAATTGTTATCTGCACACCTTCCTCCACATAAACTTTAACTTACCGGCCAAATTGCATACTCCTCCCATTGCACAATTCTCGTAAGACTGTACTGAAAGTTATTGCTTCGCTTAAATTGTTATTACACGAAGGCCGGTAAAATTATATTAAGTAGGATGCAGATATCGGACTAGCCGCCGGCTCGCGGAATACGGTCATAATAATATTACTACTTCAGTTTGTAAAACGCAATAAAAGTTATAGTGAAGGGAATATGTATTTTACAGCATAACACTATGAGTATGACTGTTATAAAATAGTAAAAGCACTAGGTGTGCTTGTAGTAAATAATAATTATTTATTACCTCCCATATGAATATGGCAACACTATGCTTAGGACGTACATTCCGAAATACTTATTTTATATTTAGCATGAATCGCCTAGTCAATTACAACAATAACACTTCCGTCAACCCGCAATTTTTGGCGTCTCGCACTAAAATTATTTAGGTACTGTATGTTATAATAAAAAACAACAGAAACTATCGAAGTCTAAAAAAAAAACATAATAAGGGTGCCCGTCCACGTCCGACAATGATAGATAAATGGTTTATTGTACTTGGTATGAAAGTAAACCTTATGCCTATTGATTTTAAAGTTCAACGTAAACATTACAGTGCTATCGAACACGTTGCCGCTCGACCAGGCGTAAGATCAATATCGATTATTCAGCGCCGTTGAATCGTGCGCACGCATACATACTCACGTGTAAATACGGACTTCAACCACGTCTGCAGTCGATACGGGCACTGCCTTTGTATTTAAATGTTTTGAAACTAGTCGTCTTTTCCGATATTGTACATACTCGTAAAGTCGGTCGAAAATACAACATTATTGTAACAAGTTATAAAAGTTTCTCGGTCCTAAGTAAAACGGGTGTCCGCGACACCTGTTGCCATCACACTTGCACGCTTAGCATGGCCGCCATATAATTGCGTTTTGTCTACACAATAATAGACATACTGACAGATAATAGTACAGACAAAATAGCTTTCCTTGTCAATCTGTCACTTTGTCTATTCTTCCGTAGAAAGAAACCTCAAAAACTATTTGTTACGGTGGCTATCCTAAGCGTGCTGGCTGGCACCGCAGTATTTTAACTTTTTTAATCAGTAGGGGAGACAATTGCGTGTACAATATTTACTTTAGTTAAATATACAGATATATTAAGGTGTTTACTACTCGATACGTAAAAAATAAAAATAAAATATGTAGTTTAGTAATTACATAGACAGTATGTCTATGTAATTACTGATGATGATGATTACTAATGATGATGACGAATATAAATTTGGGAATAGCAAATGTTTAAATATATCAATATCCGTATAAAAGACTATGAGAAGTACATATATCGTCATATGTATGGTGTGATGATGGTGGTGATGACGATGATTATTACTATAACATATGTTTGCTGTTCTTTAAACAATACCCAAACATTTAACTTAAAATTCTGTTCAGTGGTTTTGGAATCAAGGTGTACCTTGATACAATTTCTTTATATTTGTTAGTATAAGGTAGGTTTACTTCAAAAACAGTGTAAATCGCTAGAGGTGTCCAATGTCCATATGTAAATATCTAGGAAATCCCTCGATTTCTTATGGAATCCATCATTTGGTACCAATAAAAAAAGAATTATCAAAATCGGACTAAAATACATTAAATACTTAAAATACATACATTAAAAAAAACGCGTTGACTTGAGAACCTCCTCCAGTTTTTCGTCGGTTAAAAACATTTACATTTATGGTAAGAATGAACATAAAAGCACAAATTTCGTAGATATTTACAATTATATGTTCTTGCGGCCCTATAATATTTCATACACTTGTACCTACTAGGCGTGACGTCACAGTTAAAGCGACTTTTGTATGAAGCCCTTTCACGAGACTGGAGACATGCGAAATTTTAAAAACAAATCGTTGTTAAAAAACCCTTTAAGGTATTGATTTATAACATACTGAGAACTTACTCATATTTAGGAGTACTATCCATTTATGCAATAAAAAATTCAGTTGTCTAGCCTATTGTGATTTGTGAGCGCGATTTGAGGAGCAACTAATTGCGTATCGTTTGTTTTGACGTTCGTCAGCAGCGGGTAACTGAATCAACGGCATTTCCTACAACTCGGCTCGAGTGTAAGCCTAGGTTCATTTGTTTTGACGTTCGTCATCGTCGCGCAGTAACTGTCGGCGGCACCCCCAACATCATCAACATCGATATATGTTTGACAGCGTCTCTCAATCGCGCCGTAATAAACATGCGGCTGATTGGATCGCTCGTCAAACAATAATTATCGCTAGTCAAACAAGAAAAGGGCACTAAGCAATCCGTTGGAATTTTAGCATAGTTGGAAGCGTCTTTATTCAATGTTTTATAAATTATCATGGGTATTATGACGTAATGGAGGCTGGTCTTAGTATTACGCGAAAACAAGACGTATCTTTACCTTTACGTACGTACCTTTTGAGGATACATACAGCTTGTGATTACTGATACCAAAGCGTAGTTGTACTACGCTTTGGTATCAGTAATCACAAGAATTCAAAGCGTGCATGAGCTTCCCTGTTTACGGAACCCTGAAACATATTTTTCGCCATTTTACTACCAAACTAAAATTATAACGCAACTATTACCGCGCCGTGTATTTATATCCAATTCAAATGTAAACAAATTGCCATTGAAGTGAAATGTTTTTGATCGGTCTGAACTCTGAAGCGGTGAATTGAATTCGGCAATCTGCACAATATCGGCTCGCTCGTAGATATGTTATGGTAAATGTTGCGAATTGCAATAGCGTACAATGATACTGCGTGCTAATGTAATGGTGCATAATGAAAATATTATTACATTACACCATTAAGGTACAATATCGATAAAATTGCCGCTCGAATAGTTTCTAAATATGGAAGCAACCGCAACGACTGCAGACGTTTGAACTACGTATTTACACGTGAGTGAGTGAGTGTGCTAAGTATATGACTTGAGCGCTACTCAATTTAAGTAGCGTTTCAGTATTCGGCATTTATTTTCTGACTAATAGAATAACTACAGTTTTTATAAAAAAAACTACCTGACCCGGCAAAAATAGATTACCACCAAATGTCAGACCTACAGAATATGCAAAAAAAAATTATAAGAATCGGTCAAGCCGTTTCGGAGGAGCGTGTCCTAACACTATGACACGAACATTTTATATAATATTAGACTATAATCCGGCTATGTAAATTACTTTTCATTTCTCATACTCGGAAAGTAGTGTTGTTTTGATCTGATTATTGGGTGGAAGATGCTGCTTTCCTTTCATAGGGAGGGACAAACTCATACAAATTCATTCCGGCCCGAGGGCCGGAAAAACTTCAAAACTTCAAAAATAGAACTGCTGTCAGATGTGAAGAGTTTTATGTAAAAAAAAACTATTAAAATGACATGACTTTCTAAACAGCCAGTGTGAATTTAGCGCAAACTTCTTTTATTTTAGCGCAAACTTCTTTGAGCGGAATAAGCCGCGAGTGCCGCGACAATTACGCGGCGAGCGGCAAGTTCCATATTTAAAATTTAAAAAGTCAAACAAATTGACGGGATACTAAAATCTGTTATGTATGTACTCGTATCTGTGACGGACTTTTGTGCTAAGATTTGAATTGAATATGAAAAATGAGTTCAAGCGAAATATTGACACCAAATATTAATTCAGAACAGCCAAATTTCTCAAAATATATCAAACAACATAAATATTCCAAACAAAAGTGTAACTTTTAATTTCACAAATTGTCCTAATTTGACTATTAATTTTAAATAGGCACTACTAATATATTATTATCAATAAATAGTTTAGATAAACAACTAGTTTTATTTTCCTCATATTCTAAATGAAAAGTAGAGTGTTTGCCACGGGTAAAAGAATCAATTCCTACTCGGACTATAGCCGACTATAGTCTAACTACCTCGGGAATTGATTCTTTTCAACCCTAGGCTAACAATCTACTATATATAGCCTATGTTACCCGGGCTAGCGTTACGAATCTATTGAGGTACTGCTTATTTATTAAAATCGGACCAGTAGTTTAGGCGCTACGGTGGAACAAACATACATAGACTGCCAAAATCATTACCCTTCCTTTTGGCTTCGCCGTAGGCGGGTAAAATAGACGTTCGGTTTCAACAAATAAAACGAAAAATATAATTTGTATTTATCCACGCTGACACAACGTGTATTTGAAGTTAACACCTAATAGACGTTTACACCTAACAGGCTAACACTTTACACAAATATTATGTAATTTACAAATTAGTATATTTTGGTCAAGTGTTTTTTTAGAATTAGATCAATAAACTAAAAGATACAATGTTTGTATCGTGTCATTTGAAAATAAGCTTTGCTATTTAACTTTGAATTAAACTTAACATCAACCAAAGACATAAAATACGATTTGATAAGAATAACCAATTTAAATGATCTTCGACATTTTTCAAGTAAGGGAATAAAATTTTATTTCGTTTAACTGTTAAAAGTTGGAAAAATAACGCCATGAAGATGCTTATAAAGATTTTGTGAACTTCAAAAGTATAGTCGCTCACACAAATCCATCTTTTATTAATTTTCTTTCTTTTTATCAATTGATCTTTTAAATTATAAACACATTTTGAAATTTATTTTATTTTCTAGCGTAGTATTTTTCCGGAGATTTATTATCTTAACAGAAATATTCATTTCCTCAGACCAATACAGAATAACTTGTTAACACGCAAAACATTATAGGTTAGGTTAGGATTCCCCGCTTCATGTCCGAAGCTCACAGGCTGTACGCCGGCGACAGAAGTTAAAGTTACTTATGAAAATATTTACTAGATAATACCCGCGACTTCGTAAGCGAAAAAAGAAATCCCGCGCGATAAAAGTAGCTTATGTGTTAATCTAGAGCTTAAACTACTACAATGCCAAATTTCATCAAAATCCGTTCAGTAGTTACTGATTGTTTTGGGTTCCATATCATTAATTATAAAATAGTTTTTTTATCACTACGATTTTATTAAGTGTATTGTTTAATTCGGAATAATTAATAGATTAAGAGGTTATAATAACATTTATCACACGGTTAAAATGCCTGTTGAAAGTTCTACTTTTAACAGTCATATAATCCGGCAGGAATACGAACGTTTCTTCAATACGCACCCGTCAAGTTTCTTGGGCCGTCCGCGGAGAAGTACGCGTGCTCGTAGTCATGGTGTGTCCCCTGGCGCGCCTGCAGGTACCCCGGGTCGTCGCCCTTCGGCGCCTCCGGGGACTTCCAGATGCAGATGTAGTACACCGACAGCAGGATGGCCGCGAAGGACACGGACGTGAGGTAGGCCATCACGGTCATGACGCGCACCACCTTAGACACGGGCTTCTCGCGGTACAGGTCCTGCGCGGGCGCGGCCGCCTCCGCCGCGCCGGCCTCCTCCGCGCCCGACATGGTTATGTTCTAATGTTGTCTGTCATGTCATGCCGCCGCCGCCGCCGCACGCCGAGTGCCGCGCGCGCCGGCCGCGCCCCCCGGGCTCCATTCACAGCCGCCGATCTGTCCGCGGATCGTCCGTCTATTTTTAGGGTTCCGTATAGTGTAAGCCTATTTCCGGCGGTGGACGTCTCCAGGCTGAAACAACGTGTAGTAAAGGAAGGTCCGTCTGTCTGTCCTCCCTTGCTAGCTTTGTAATTGTGAAAAAATTGATGACATTTGGTTTAGCTGAAAATTGCGTACATAGACTTTTTACTAAATATGAAACCCAAAGTGCACGCGCGACTGGTTATTAAATTATGCGAGGCGCCATCCGCCGCCCGCCGCGGACATAACGTGACATACAATTTGATTATAAGATTTAATATTTTCAGTTCATACTTACGTTGTATGGTATCATGCAAGCATTGTTACTAAAATAACTTAAGTACACTACTGCACTTAATTATCATTGATCACTACTATAAAACAGGTCAAACTAATGACATTAATTATTATGTATTTAAATTCAATAATTTACCTATAAAAATTTTCAGTCCGTGTTTCGAGTATTTTTTAACGAATAATTACATATCGTGGACCTCAAAACGATTTTCTTTACACGTAATGTGGAAATTTCCGTGCGCTAACTCTACTTCTAAACTCTACTGTAGAAAAGTCAAGGAATGCTACCAATAAAACTGGCAACTTAATTTAGCTGACACTAAGTCAACCTAATACATATACCGAATTAAATTATCCTTAGAAACTCAGTTACTAAGTGTTCTAGCCCCAATTTCTCATTTCACCAAAGTAATAAACCGACTGTTACCGCTGAGCTACGGTTTTCGATCTGTTTGTAACGTTCTAATACGTTACGTTAAGCGAGTTTAAAGACATTTGGTGAAATTGGGGTTAAGTAAATCATCTGAAATTGTAGGTATTCTATTTTTATGATAATTATAACTGATGCAGGTTCGGAGTTCCAGACACCATAGTATAACTGTATCTGAATGCTCTACTCTCGTAGAACGTCTACGAAATGACTAAGCATTTCTTTTTTAACAAGCAGGTAGCAACAAAAATTACATTAGTGTGTACTTCATCGTTCATGGCCATTCTCTCTGAGGTCGTGGCATAATTATGTATATATGTATATCTCGTCATGCCGGCCCATTCGTGCTGAAGCATAGTTCACCCACGGTATACCGACACGGTATATAAGTTCCATAAATCTTCAGGAATGCACTGGTTATTGTTTTTATAATATATTGCGGGATATTAATAATGTGAATGGACGGCGAGGTAATGCAGACGATGATATAAGGTAAACATATCGTTTGTGTCGGCCGGGTAATGCAGCCTGTCCGCGCGCAATGCACATTAATAACGCTATTATTACAACAGAGTAATATAATTTGCTGACTGTATATTGCAAGTTTATGTATAGAAACTAATTTGCTGACCGTTTATTGGAGTTACCGTATACTGCAAGCATATAGGCACCTATTGCTGATCACGAGGAATAGCTAATAATACTAGTATCTACGAAAAGGACTTAGCCAATGTTGCATAATATAGCAGTATCATGAAGTAGAACTATAAATGTCATATTGGCAGATGTCACAAGCACAGCCTATCTAGTTAGTTTATTTTAGTTAGCCAAAAGGCTGTATATAGTGTTAACGTATCTGTGTTAAGCATCTCTCTCATATGTACCATTATAGGTACAATTTTTGCTGTATTATTATTATCACCTCTCAAGCATAAGAAGGATCTGTAAGAACCAAGATGTCGTAGCCCACAACAGCCAACAGGGCCTTTAGCCAAAATGCATTCGATAATTTGACGGCGACGAATGGAAGTTCGAAAACAAAATGTACGGGATTTGACATAAGGCATCTCTTATCTTCTATAATAAGGCAATCTCATACATTTTGTTTTCGAACTTCGCCGTCGAAATTATCGAATGCATCTTGATTAAACGCCCACGCATCGTTAAACACAATGACGATCTTCGAAATTGAAAATATATCGGTTTGATTTATCGTTCGCTGTGACATCGCTATCATTATCGTAATTAGCGATTGCAAGATGCAATTGCAGAGGCTAAATGGCTTTTCAGCCCGTCGACACCTGCGACTGCGGTTAGTAGATTTGAGTTCCCCGTCCAAAAAAACCAAATTGCGAATACTGTGGTCACTGTGGTAGACAGCCTAATACTCCACACATTATAAAGAAAAGACTCGAGCCCCAGCTATGGAGACGTTGGACGTTGGTAAGGCTGGGACTACCAATATGATCCGGAATCCGTAAAGCCGGGGAAAATTCAGAGCACTGGAAATAGAACTCTGCGCTAAAAAATAGGGTTGAAAACAGATCCACACAAGTGTCCAGTCAAATGTTAATGTCATATATGACAGCTCGACACTCGACACATTGATTTTCAACTATATTGTATTAGCGCAGAGTTCTATTTTCAGTGCTTTGAATTTTCCCGGGTCCGCCGGATTCCGGATAATATAGTCCCAGGCTAACCGGGATGATGATTTTAAAAGAGTGGTTCACTTAGAAAATCTTTTTCTACGGCAAAATCGTCAACCGTCGCGGGAATATGCCGAACACATTATAATAGATTAGATTATCCGTAAGTACCGGCTTATCAATTTACTAAACGTTCCACGAGCGCTTTGGGATTCCATTATAGGTAATTGGATCCTCCCATATTGATTCAGTTCAGCATACTTAAACAGGTCATACCTACTTTATATAGTGACTCCACAATCCATCACTTCCTGACGAGTGACGCCGCTTGTGAACACATCGTGATATGGTCTTTGCGAATTCATAATTCATATACGTAGACGTATACGCAACTTTTACTCGATTTTAAAGTAATTATACTGACTAGCTAACCCAACAGACGTTGTTCTGTCTCATTTATGAACTAGAATAAATAACTATACAACTACACTTACATCTACCTACACCTACGCCTACATTTACACCCACATCTACATATACACCTACATACATACATACTAACTAACCCACATACACCTACATATACACCTACATACATACACACTAACTAACCCACATACACCTACAATGTCAACACCAAAAAAACTACACATGTTTAAAATGTAATTTTCGTTATAATACTTAGTACTTTCCTCGCAATTTTTCCAATAATTCTCATTACATTCTCCTTATATTTTTAAACATTGAGGTATCAAGTAGGAACACCTCTATATTTCAGAATGTATAAATTAAACAAATATTTTACATAATAGGTATATTCAACCTAAGTACTCTATTTACGTTATTATGTTTCTGAACAGTTAATAATTATGAGAAAATTCAATAGTCGTTTCTAGTATTTTTGTCGCATAGTTTCCAACATTTTTCACCGTTTACACTTTCCACAATTCCCCAATTATTTCAAGATCAAAATTAGACAAATCGGTCCAGCCGTTCTCGAGTTAGAGTATTCTCTAACTCGAGAACGGCTGGACCGATTGTAGAAAATATAGGTAAGTAAGTAGTAAGTGCACAAGCACAATGAGTAAACTTACAATCATGAAAGTTACATGCGACAGTAAGTGAGAATACCGAAGCCTTATGGGTTGGAGGAATCATATTCCGGCCAAACATAACATCAGTTGCCATTAGCCGATCTCTCTGCTCGTTTGCTGTCTAATTCCATTAATATGGAGCCCACCTTCGTAGTCGAGAGCAATTAGCAAAGCTAATTAGATATTATATAATATATAATGATTATTATTATTATTATTTATTATAATTATTTTTTGTCAGGCCACTAGACCACGGAGGTGGTCCAGTGGCCTGACAAAAAAGATCCATGCGTCGGATGAGCATGTGAAAAGTCGATCCTGTGTCTAATCTCTCCGCCAGTCGTGTCAGTCAACCGTCCCACTGAGTTACGAAAGGAAAGCTTTATTATAAATCTATCTTTTCAAGAAGGAACGTTTCCCGAAAAACTCAAATGGTCTATTGTAAAACCAATATTTGAAAAAGGGGACGTGACGGACATGATTAATTATCGTCCAATAACACTAATAGGTACTGGTTATTTCAAAAATATTTGGGAGAGCAATGCTAGATAGACTTACTGATTATGTATCAGGACATCACATTCTTACGCAAACTTAGTTTGGCTTATGAAAATTTCTAACACTACTGTAGCTTGTTTTGACTTCATCAAATCAATCACTGAGTCCCTTATTAATAGAATTCTAGTTACTGCTATATTTCTAGATATGTCAAAAGCTTTGTACATCACGCCCTACTTCTTCACAAAATACAAAAATATGGGATAAGGGGAGTAGTTAATGACTGGATAAATAGCTATTTATCTGACCGGTATCAATGTATAGAAATAAGTAAAATCTATACCTAATAGGCATGTTGCTAAAACATTTTTACGTCTATTCGATGTTAGACAACATGTTAATAAACAATTCAGAGCCCATTTTCGTATTTCTTAAAAAATAACAAAGACACAAACCATTTCAAATTACAATATGAAAGAGAGCGATATAACGGCCTGTGACGTCACGAGTTGCACCCGCCCTACATATTTTGTCATTAGAAAAATGTATGGCGATAGCAACTTGTGACGTATAAATCGTTTTGCGAGAAAGAGATGGGCATATTTTTATTTGCATATAATTTTTAATCGCGTCAATCTAACTACTTATTTCTTTAAATTTATGTAAGTATCTTTAATCAACAATTTTAATATTTAATAACAAAAATGTGGTATTCCACAACATTTAAGATACTGCCACTCACTTGCATGTATATAAAAGAAGCCTATACTTTTGTAAGATTACACCCTGAACACTTTCAACTCAAATTCGGATTTAGGATGGAAAAATGGAAGGCATACATATAAAATCTATTTCCCGCTATCTAATTTAAATATTTATAAATAAAATGCATTTGTACAAATTATAAAAATATATAATGTTTTACCGGACGAGTTTAAAGATTTACCCTAGAACGTATTTAAAAGAAATTTAACAATATGGCTTGCAGAGAAATGTTTTTACAATGTAAATGAATACTTACACAAAAAATTTAAGGTATAAAATTTAATTATAATATTATGTAATAACATTAGAATTAAGAGACGATGAATAAATAATTTGTTTAATGTGTAGAACCTATTAATAATCTATTATGATTAGGTATTATATTTTGACTATAACTTTGACATTTAAAACAATAATTATGAATTTGTAAATCATAACTTCATATTATTAATAATTTATATTTTCAATTAGGTATTAGTTTTAATCAATTGCATGTTTTAAAATTTCACACACCCTTTTGTTATGGTAGAATGTACAAATCCTTTGTAATGTTTAAATATTATCCTTTGTACTGCATTCTAGTGAATAAATAAATTATTAATTACGAAGGTAGAGTGTGGTCTTGTGTATTGCGCACGCACTTAGGCACTATAAAATAATTCCTGCGTAGCTGGTCTGGTTTCAATGAAAGATCACCGAAATCGACGTAGGAGCCAGTACCAGAACTGTAACTGACATTATTATATAAAATAACAATTACTGGAGCAGGAAAATACAGTGCAATGAAATCATGTATGTACAATGTAGCGTTTTTCACTTTTATAATTAGGTTATTTTCACTTTTCATTCTTAGGTCAAAACATTTTTTATAAAATGGTAGGTACCGTACATACATACTATATAACATAGACGTATATATTATAGACGAGGCATGTTGAGACAAATAGTGTCTCCAGTTAAATGACCCCACTTTTGAGATTTTGGGGCCATTTTGACATTTGAAGTATGGTGAAAGCAAGATGGCTGCCATTTGAAGTATGGTTAGAACCAATAATGCGTAACTTTTTACTGTATGAAAGTTTGTTCTGTCAAATGTATTATTACTAAGTATAATGTATTATTATTTATCATTTGGAATTTGGTAATATTACTTGCTCAGAGTAATGAGTTTTACATTTTTTTTTAAAGTCGACAGAGTGTTTCATCATTCATAGACTATAGCGTACGTTTTCAGTAGTAGTACTTATCATCTATGGCATATATGGGCAACAACCAGCCCGCGGGCCGGATCCGGCTCGCTGTAAGATAAGATCCGGCCCGCGAGACATTTTGAATAAACCCAATTAAAAAAATATTACATTAGGTACTTATACTTACGGAAGTGACAGTGAGGCTGCAAACATCAAATCCTTTGATGTTTGCCGCCTCACTCTTTGATAATCGCCGTCACTCGGCTTGCTCGATCAAATTCTTTGAGGTTTGCCGCCTCACGGGCGACACATCAAAAGATTTATTGCTTCTCAATTACTCTAAACTAGTTTATTCCAGATTATTCCTTCATTTTGCCTACATAATCGGGTGATTGGCCCGAACGTTAGTTCAGTTCTATTTGAGCTACCTACCTACCTAATTTTACCTACCTAACTTACCGTCAACTAGCTTTGTGGCTTTATGTGCATCTTGGGTGGTTTCTATACTATAGTTTGTTATTATGTTTATTGAACGAAAAGTAAACAAAAATGATGTCTGGTGGAAAGAAACGAAAAGTACATAGATACAGAGGGTCGCCAATTTCAAGAAAAATGGACTGAAGAATTATTTTTTATCTTGCACAATGGTAAGCCTATTTGTTTGCTGTGTAATTAATCCATTTCAGTAATGAAAGAATTCAATATAAAGAGGCATTACTCAACTAACCATGCTACGTTGCACTCACTGACAATTAAGAACAGACAAAATCCATAAGCTTACCGCAAATTTGGAAAAACAGCATCAAATGTTTCATAAACAAAGAACAAACTTGATAATATTGTGAAAGCTTGTTTTATAGTTAGCTCAAAATTGGCAAAGGCATTAAAACCATTTGCCGAAGGAGAAGTTATCAAGGAGTGTATGTTAGAAGTTTGCGGTATTTTGTGTCCTGAAAAGAAAAATTAATTTGAAAAAATTAGTTTGTCAAGACGAACTGTTGTTCGACGTAAATAAATGATTACTAATGATATAAAAACTACATTGACTGACCGTATGGCTGGTTTTGAATCATTTTCCATAGCATTAGACGAGAGCACCGATTTGTCTGACACAGCTCAACTGGCTATATTTATTCGAGGTGTTGATAAGGAGTTCACTGTTACTGAGGAATAGCTTGCTAAAGCAGCCGCTAAAAGGAACTACTACAGGAGAGGATATTTTTGTTGAAGTTCAAAAGGTATTTACAAGTTTTGGCTTGCCATGGTCAAAATTAATTGGAGTTTGCACTGATGGTGCACCTTCTATGGTCGGCTTACGTAAAGGTTTCATCGGAATTTTGATTGAAAAAGCAACAGAATTAAATGTGCAAAAAGATGATTTGATAGTCCTTCATTGCATTATCCACCAACAGAACTTGTGTTCTAAGTCCATTCGACTCCTGAATGTTATGAATGTGGTAGTAAAAATTATCAACTTTATTCGATCCCGAGGGCTTAACCATCGTCAGTTCAAGGCGTTTTTGGATGAAATATCAGCTGAATATAACGACGTAACATATTGTTATAAAGTCAGATGGCTGATCAAAAGAAAAATGTTGAAACGGTTTTACGAGCTTACAAATGAGATAGCAGACTTTATGAAAATAAAAGATAAACCACTATCTGAATTAAGTGACACAAAATGGATATGTGACTTAGCATTTCTGGTCGATCTTACAGGCTATTTAAATGATTTAAATTTGAAACTTCAAAAACAAGGATAGTTAGTAATGATTTGTACAGTGGGGAGTCACAGATGCTGTCTGGTAACAGTTACCATTTCAACAAAAAAAAATTGACAAATGTCAAAGTCAAGAAAACTTGCGTAAAAAATACTTTACCAAAGTCCGAATGTAATTATATTTATTTAGGTATTAATATATAATTATTTAGGTATCTTTGTGACTGATGTCCGTTTAGCATTTTCCAAAAATGAGTCGATGGTAGGTGTTTTCCAAGACATAGCATCTGCATATGATAATGTCCTTCTACCAGTGCTTAGACAAAAAATACTAGATTAGGTGTACCAGAGAAGATGGTCAACTACATTCTTATCATCTCGATCCTTTATTATCAATTATCAAAATTTGTCTTCCTCCTAGATTCGTTTGGAAAGGACTTCCACAAGGTTCTGTTCTCAGTCCTATTTTATACAACATTTATACCAGTGACCTTGAACTCTCTGTCGGTTGCTTTTGTAGTTTACTGCAGTATGCGGATGATCTGACTTTATATATTTCATGTAAATATATTATTCAAGGTGTCAATCGACTTAACTCTGCTGTGCTCTACTTAAGTGACTGGCTGGAGGATCATGGTCTCTCTATTTCTATTGAAAAGAGCTGTGTAGTGGTTTTCTCTAGTATTAGATATCTTTCTAATGTTTCTATAGCCTACAACAATAATTTTTTTCCAGTTAGGGATAGTGTTAAGTATTTGGGCGTATATTTGGATTCCAGATAGTCTGGTACATAAATAAAAATAAAAAGGCGGAAAGAAATTTAAATGTCCTCCGCTCCTTATCGGGAATTTGGTGGGACTCACACCCATATGTTCAGATACTTGTGTATAATGCATTGATTCGTAGTCAATTGGATTACGGGTCTTATCTACTACAACCGTGTAATAAAACAAATTTAAAAATGTTTGATAAACTTCAGGCAAAATGCTTACGGTTAATTATAGGTGCAATGAAATCGTCCCCAATTAATGCACTTCAGGTAGAGTGTGTGGAGCCTCCTTTGGCTCTTCGTCGACAGTATTTATCTGATAGGTTTATGTTTAAAGCCTATCAGTGGACCTCTCACCCTCTTATTAATAAACTGTCTTCTACAACTATTATTTATATATTAATAATATATTATAAATTTATATATTAATAAACTTTCTACTACAACTTTCATCTACTAAATATTGGACTCATAAAAGTTTACCTTGTCTTTTGAAAAGTTATCAAAAACTCGTATCCTTGCCTTGTCCAGTAGCTCAAACAAGTAGCACCAAACTCTTTAAATAACAATGGCTCAGATGATCCTCTGAGCCATTGTTATTTAAAGAGTTTGTGTTTATAATGTTCACCATATGCGGACGACATAGCCCTTTATGTCTCCACCAAGGAGCTTTTAAATGCCTTTACACGCCTCAATTCCGTTCTTCATTACCTATGCGAGTGGCTCTCTGACCATGGCTTGAGTATTCCCGTGGAGAAGAGCATCACTGTTGTTTTTTCCAGACGTAGGACTGTTCCGGACATATTTATATCCCTGGATAGCCAAATTTTCTCGTTTTCTGATGACGTTAAATTCCTAGGGGTTTATTTAGATGCTAAAATGGCTGGTGTTCATCACATAAACCATATTATTAAAAAATGTGAAAAAAACGTCAATATTATTCGATGTCTCTCTGGAGTTTGGTGGGGCTCTCACCCCTACACTCAAAAATTGATAATTAATGCCTTAATCCGAAGTCATCTGGATTACGGATCTATAATTCTTGAACCTTGTCACAAGCCTGCTCTTCAAAAACTGGACAAAATCCAATCCAAGTGCCTTCGTCTAGTAATTGGTGCCATGAAATCAACTGCTAATAATGCCCTGCAGGTTGAGTGTGCAGATCCCCCCTTAAGTTTCCGACGCCAATACCTTTCTTTTCAAGTCTCTTCAATTTGATCATCACCCTCTTATCCCTAAGTTATATACCCTCTTCCAATTATTCCACTCCTCGTCATACTGGACACACAAGGATCCCCCCTGTCTCCTTAAAAGCTTTCAAAAGTTCACTAGCTTGCAATGTCCTGTGTACCAGAGTAAGATGCTCCCTATTTATGAAGTTCCTTACGAATCCCTAGTCAAATTCTCTTTCATTTCCTTTTGTTTTCTTTTTTCCCGGCATTGTAAAAGATTATCAGTCTGCAAACGATCACTTTAAGGAAATTATTAATACAGTATACAGAAACTGTTATCACATATATACAGACGCGTTGGTATTAAATTTTAAATTACCTTTTTTGTCATCTGTATTTTCTGGTGAAGCAATTGCAATCCTTGAGGCTCTCTCGTTTATAGAGTCTCATCGACTTAACAACTCCGTAATCTTTTCTGATTCGCGAAGCTGCCTACAAGCTATCCTGGCTAAACCTTTCCGGTCTAAATTTAAATTCCCCTATATAATAAATATAAGGCATCTTCTTCTAAAATGCATTTCACAAAATATTCATGTTGAGTTGGTTTGGATTCCAGGCCATAGTGGTATATCAGGAAACGAGAGCGCTGACCTTTACGCGAAACAAGCCACTTACTCAGGTGGCCCTGGCCAATTCAAACTTTACTGCAGCGACCTTATTCCGTTGGCTATGGAACATTTGATTACCGGCTGGAATGAGAGTTGGACTGCATCAGGAACTGTTAAGGGAAAATTCTTCTTTTCCCTGCAAAACCAGGTGTTGGTTAAGCCTTGGTTTTTTTAATTACAGGAAGGCTAAAAAATTTACCACCTCTACAGTATGCCACTTACGTTTAGGCCACTCCTGTACCCTAGTGTTCCTTAATAAAATTAGGGTTAGGGATTCCTCTTTATGTGAGTGTGGACTTGACGAAGGCACTATTGAACATATTTTTTTCAGCTGCTCAAATCGTCTCTCTTCATTATACTATGTATAATTCACTTCCCCCTTATATCCCTCGTCCTTCTGATTTCCAATCCCTTTTATCTTTAGTCCCTACCCCCTTTGTTGATGTTCTGTGTAATTTTATTAACCTTAATAACATTCGATTGTAGATGTATTTGTCTCCTCTAACTAACACTTTGTTTTTGTCTTGGTGTTCCAGGTATTAAGGATATATGATATGTTCTAAACTTATTTAATTACAAGATTTTAACTATTTTTCTCTTTTACTTTCACTAGCCCTCCTTTTGCGCAAAGTTATCGTCCCCGGCAACAAAGTATTTTGGAGTTTTGCCGGGGAGTTCAATGGGTGACGTTGTTGGATTTTGTTTTTTTTTCATAAATTTGTGTTATTTCGGTTCTTAATGTGTAATATTGGTAGAATATTAACCATTAAATATTCGTTAACGTGCACAAGTGTGGGCAAGTGGTACAACTTCTAAAAACGTGCTATTTTGTGTTTGCCGCCAAAACTCCCTAGGAACTTTCAGTAAAGCGTCTACCACTTTACTGAATCAACTGACATGACTCATTGACTGTACTGACTATTTATTTGTACTTTGACTAGACTTTAGACTTTACGATATAGGAATACAGTGTTCTTTTTCTTCTTCTTTAAAAATGGCCTCCCTTGAGGAATAGCCAGTGTCAGTGTAGATGAGATACAAAAAAAACTTTGTGGCCAATGACGATGACTTTGCGCAAAAGTGGGGCTTTGTGAAAGAACAAGAGAAAAAATAGTTAAAATCTAGTAATAAAATGAATTTACAACATAATAAATCTCCTTATTACCTGGAACAATAAGACAAATACAAAATGTTAGTTTATTAGTAAAGACGCACACAACTACAATTTAATGTTATTATTGTTAATAAAATTACACAGAACATCAACAAAGGGGGTATGAACTAGGGACAAAAGGGATTGGAAGTTAGAAGGGCGAGGGACATTAGGGGGAAGTGAATCATATAGTGAGGAGAGACGATTTGGACAACTGAAAAAAATATGTTTAAGAGTGCCTTCATCTAGTCCACATTCACATAGAGACGAATCTCTACCAGGCTTTATGATAGGGAGGATGATCTGACACTTCCACTCCTCGGGAGGATGTCCAGAATGAAAAATACAATTTAGAAAATCGAGTATGACTTTTTGGGTGCTAATGTTACATTTAACAATAAAGGAGTACGGAATACCGTCAACCCCGGGAGATGAATCTGTCAGAGAATCAAGAACTAGTCTAAACTCCTCCAAAGTAAAGGAAGCCTCAAATTCGTTATTAGGAGTAGCAGGAGATGATGGAAGATTAGGACACTCTTCAAGAGAAGGTACCCAAGGGGGAGCAATTTTCTGGGAAAAATCATAGATCCAAGGAGAAGGGTCATTTGATAGAGGATTTGAATTAGAAGAAAAAGAGCCACGAAATCTTTTCAGGCTATTCCACACCATAGACGGCAAGGTAAAGGGTGCCAAGCCCTCACAGAACCTATGCCACCCTAAGCGCTTCTTGTGAGAACGCATCATTTTGGTTTCTGCTACTATCCTCTTACAGTTGTTATAATTT
Source organism: Phengaris alcon alcon (assembly GCA_037179445.1). Lineage (NCBI taxonomy): Eukaryota > Metazoa > Arthropoda > Insecta > Lepidoptera > Lycaenidae > Phengaris > Phengaris alcon. The sequence goes on from JAYRCH010000228.1 coordinate 1,687,235, forward strand.
TCGAGAGTCATATCAGCAGAGAATGTCCTCTCTGCCTCCTTGCGTTTTTTGCATGCCAGAGTACACTCTGCATCGCACCAAGGAGGAGAGGAGACACGATCCGCATAATATGAGCATCGATTAGGTATGGTAGCAGATGCACTATCAAGAAGCGCTTGTGTTAAAAGGGGGTATAGTACAAAAACATTATGGGTATCTACAGGTGCTAAAGAAACAATTTTTTCCTCAGCCAGCGATGCGAATTGTGGCCAATTGGCTTCTGATATTTTAAATTTAAATCTAGGGGGGTTTCTAATTATAGTGGGAATAGAGGAAAACTGTAGTGTTAAAATGATAGGAAAGTGGTCACTACCATATGAATTTTTAAAGAATGGACCAGGAAGTTCGGGAAGAAAGGGAGGGAGAGCAAATGGATAAATCTACAACAGATTTAGGATTCTGGGGTGGAGTCACTCTTCGAGTCGGATTCCCATTGTTTAAAATAACTAGATTTAAATCATCTACGAAATCAAGGAAGATATTAGACAGTGAATCAGAATGATGAGAACCCCAAGAGGTGTGTTGTAGGTTAAAGTCACCCAGAAGGATCATTGGAGGAGGTATGAGGTTGATAATAGAAAAAAATTGAGAAAGGACAACAGAGTTAGGATCAGGTAAGTATATAGACAGAAAAGAAATGTTAAAAATTCGGACAGCCACAATATTAAAATCACTGTGTGGAGGAAGAGGAATAAAACTAAAAGTGACAGAAGTAGAGACTAAAATAGCTGCACCAGCTCTACCATCACTTCTGTCATCCCGGAGACAGGAGAACCCAGAGACTCTATATTGAGACCCTGGCCTCAACCAAGACTCCTGAATGGCAAAAATGAGGGGATTAAATTTACTAACAAAATATAAAATATCATGAGTTTTGTTTCTAACGCTACGACAGTTCCACTGAACTATGGTCTTCTGATCCATTATTAATGAAAGTTGAGTTTGTTATGTTTATCAGCTGAGTTAAGTTATTACGGAGAGTGTTGCATATACCCATCCCAGAGTCGCTGAAACGGGATATTAGATTAAGTAAAAGAGAGGAAAGAAGTTCAGGAAAACTATCATTAATGGACAAGGAATTGGTATTTGAAAAAGCAACACCATTAGGTGTTTCCAAAATAGGGTCTTGGACAATGGTTTGATGGGCAAGACGGTTGTAACCAGGTTGGGGTGTAGGGATTGTATGACGAGGGGTGAGAACAGTTTTTCTGTAGGAGACAGTACGAGGAGGAGAAGGTGTGAATTGGCGGGAACGTGAGAAAGTGGCTGTAGGAGTGGCTACAACGTCAGTGAAAGCTCTGCGCACACTAGGGAACCTAGCGGAAGCTTCTGCATATGAAATATTTTGTTCCGACATAACAGCCTTAATTTCCTTCTGTCTAATAAATTCAGGACAACTAGAGTTGTTAGCCATATGAGATCCAGAGCAAAAGAGACAAGTAGCCACCTGAGTATTACAATTGTCACCTCATGTGGTTGTGAACACTTGTAACACCTAGGTTCCGACCTACAGATTGTCTTGACGTGTCCAAACCTACAGCACCGGTTGCACTAGATGATAGGAAGTTTATACAACTCTACGGGAAGAGATGTATAAAAAAGGTAAGTATGAGGAGGTAGTTTTTGACCATTAAAAGTCACAACGACTGTTTGGGTGGGTATCCATGTTACATTTCCATTATCTTCTGTTGACTTACGGCACATACGACGTGCCTTTATAACTTCACCATATCCAATAGGCACTACGCAATGAAGAGCAAACTCCTCCATTCCAATATCTAAAGCGACATTTCTCACTATTCCCATCCGCGACACATTATATGACGGGATGGAAGCGGCGAAACCTGCATTAACAAGTATTGAAGAATCCAGAAAGGTGTTAGCGTCATCTGCATTCTTAAATTCAACAGATACTCGGTTCCTGCCTATACGCTTTACGCCACCGAGGGAAACTGAAGTAAAGTTATTTTTAAAGAGAAAACGGCCAAATTCCATAGGACGGATTATACTATTATTAGAGTCTGCTTTGGACACATGTACAACAAATGGTGAGGAATCAGTAACGGAATATATACGCTTATTCAAAAATTCCGGTTTTGCGTAGGATAATTGGTCATTTTGTGAGGAAACCGAGTTATTGCCATTTTGCGTAGGATAAATGTGTCTGGGACGCTTATTTGGGATATTCTCCATATCCACATCTGGAACGGCACTTAGGCCGTTCGGCGGAGTAACACAAACATAACCTCTTCGCGTTCCGCCGGGATCCGGCGGATCATTATCCATTATAAAACTAAACTACGCTACTTACGTAAATCAAAACAAACACAAGCAACACAGTAACAGAGTAGGTAAACAAACAAGGAGATGAAACCACTAACGAGTACGAAAATCCATAAACAAAACTACAAAAACAGCCAAACACTTGTTGCAAGCACTCAACCGAATCGCAAAGTCCCGAATACAGTGTTGAAAATTGAAACGAAAGTTCTATTTCCCGCCTTTTTTACTTAACACTGGCAAATAGTTCTAAGATAAGCCGACGCCATATAATATATAGGTATATAAAACAATGTATTTTTTTATCTCGCCTGACACTGACACTGGCTATTCCTCAAGGGAGGCCATTATAAAGAAGAAGAAGAAGGAGAATCATGGTCCAAATAATTTAGTATTAAAATTAGTGATAATGATACATATAAAATTTATCAGATTGTATAATAAGATAAACATTGGAACTTTCATTTATTACGCAATAATTCCCAGTGGTGTGAGTGGACTCTGAGGTCTTCAAAGCTAATTAATTTATAACATTACAACTGTATGAATTTTTCTCTACTAATTAATTATTACGATGCCGGCTACAATACATAATAATGTAGTTTATGGCCCTCAAGAAGAATTAATACCAGCTCATTTATCATACGGACAGTTTTTGTACGATCAACTGAAGAATGGTGGAAGTAAGACTGCTGTTGTAAGTCTATTTTCTTTTCAATTCATACAATTTAATTAATATTCAGTATATGCATGCTTATGCGTGCACTCACACATTTTCTTACAGATTGTGGATATTTTTTACGGGATATTGCTAGATATTATGTTAATTAAATTGTATGCTACAGATTTCCGAAAAGTAATGCCTGATTGTATTAACTATATTTGGCAATTCCTCTCATCACCTGACTTTTAATTATATTGTTGTATCGTATTTGTCTGGATATATCATATTGAGGAATACTCTTTGTTTGCCTCCATACTGGTGTATGAATCTCAACAAATACATTTTAATTTATTTTAGATAAGTGCAGAAACAGGGGACTCTGTGACCTATCATGATATTTTACAAAAGAGTGTAAATGTTGCCGCAGCCCTCCAAGACCTGGGGCTCGAGAAGGGTGACGTTGTGGCTTTAATAAGTGAGAACCGCTTTGAGTTCACTGTGACTGCACTGGCTGTACTGTTCTCCGGAGGAATACTGTCTACTCTTAATGTCACCTATACTACTGGTAAACTTTTCTATTCAACAGGGGACATAGTTTGAATACAATAATTATATAAATGATTATTGAATACAAATCATTTTATTCATCAAATCATCACAATTTAGCATCCTCTTTATTCTTTTAGGTGAAATATCTCATATATTTGACATAACAAAACCAAAGTTCATATTTACATCACCGATCACTGCTCAAAACGTACATGAATGTAGCCAGAATCAACCGTATCTAAAAAGGGTAATTTTATTTGGTGAATATGACGTCATACCAGCTATGTTCTTCGATGAGCTGGTGAAAAAGCATGTGAACATCAATGACTTTACTGTGGCGGATGTAAATGGTATGGAGGACACCTCCGCGGTGATGTGCTCCTCTGGTACCACAGGTCTACCGAAGTGTGTTGAGCTCACACATGTTAACTTCCTCACACTGACTGCACATATGAAGTGAGTATTACAAATATCATAAGTTAAAAACTAAGATTTTTTAATTAATTTACTTTAGAAGAATGAAATCACAAAGAAGTAAAACAAAGTAGATATGGAATTTTTAAATATAAACATTAAACATTCATATTATATTATGTATAATTAGGTAATTCATATACAATATCATTGGTGATTCATGTGTAATGTAATGTTATAATGTAATAATTCATTATGTAATTTATATTTAAGGTACTACTTATTAACTTCCCAACAAAGCAAGAACCATGAAGTGAAGAATGCCTTGTCTCTGATACCCTGGTTCCATGCATTTGGATTCATTACAACATTTGCACTCTTGAGTTTTCATGTGGAAATAGTGTTCTTGGTTAGATTTGAAGAGCAACAGTTTCTAGAGACTATACAGAAATACAAAGTAAGTTATTTGGTTTTTCTTTTTTTGTAATTTTTTCTGTATAGAGTTTTTATAACAAAACAATGTTCAAAGGTTTACATTACTTTAAATAAGCTATTAAAATAGAAGAAACTATAATTATAATTACTGTATTAACATATTCCAATTTATGCACATTATCAGCATGTTTATGCTTAAATTAATAAAAAATTAAACAAACTGGCAATGAATTAGTTTTTTTTAACTGTATGTTTGTAACATATTACAGATCAACATGACAACTATAGTCCCGCCCCTTGCAGTGTTCCTGGCCAAACACCCGCTGGTGTTGAAGTACGATCTTACCTCACTCAACGAGGTGTGGTGCGGAGCTGCGCCACTGTCTAGCGAGATACAGAAGGCTATTACTAAAAGGTAAATATCATACTAGTCTGTGAGTTTAATGATTTGTGCCTGGTTTTTGAAGGTTTTATTAACCGACAAAAAACTAGAGGAGGTTCTTAAGTCATTGTGTTTTTTTATGTATGAATACGCTTATATAAACTCTACATAAACTGAGTTTAACTGGCGCTGAGTTTCCGAATCCCAAATGATCCATCTAATGGTCACTAGATGAATCTTATTCAAATTATAAGAAACATTTGTTACTTTGGGAGTAAAATGGAGCTTAAAACTATTTTAACTATCATTTTCTGTAAAGTTATTTACTTCCTTTCTGTGTCAGCGCCATCTATCAGTAGCAATGTCAATTACCTGTTATGGAATAAATAAATGGACGGCTAAAGTTAAACTTAGTTTATATTGACACAAGTTATTTAACTAAAAGCGCTAATAAACAGACAAACTACTGACAAATTTACCTCACAAACCACACATCAAATTTCAGTTTATAGTCAATTTTCAACTTTCAAAAGTAAGAATAGGCCTCTAGCCATTTTGTGTAAACTTTTTTCACAGGACAAACAGAACCGTAACTGATATTACTTGGTCTGCCAATGTTGCGCGCGAAACGTCACTATTTATCAAGTCTGGTCTTGATAACAGCTCCTGGCGTATTGGTGCCATTTAAAACCCGTGAAAGACCCTGTCCTTATGCCAGTCTATTGTATGTTATTACAGGACGGGGATAGACCACATCCGGCAGGGGTACGGGCTGACGGAGGTGACGCAGGCGTGCTGCGTGGACCTCACGCGCGGGGAAAAGCTTGGCTCCTGCGGCACGCCCGCACCTGGCATGAGGGTCAAGGTTTGCTAGTACAGCAAAAATTAGTCTTTATAATATTATAAAGAGAAAAGATTCGTTTGTTTGTTGTGCATTGAGGTTGTGCATAGGCTCCGAAACTACTGGATCTTACTCCAGTAGTTTCGGAGCTGAGAGTGGGAACTGGGCATAGACAGAGAGTAGACCATGAGGAAGGACTGGGATTGCCAGGTGTCCCGATTTGCGCGGGACGTCCCGATTTTCATGTATCTGAGGACCCGATTTACACTTGATCGGGGCGCTAAATGTCCCGATAAATCTTAATAATCAAAATAGAAAATGCGACAATTACAGAAAAAGTATTTTCCGAGACCATCAATCTAAATTCGGTCCGACGAAGACGAAACTGTGTGTGTCTTGAACAGGAGGAAAATTGGAATATAAAAACTAAAAAAATAACTATTGCAGGGCGCGGTGCAGCAGGAGCGTATTTAGCAGCAGGCTACGTAGACTGGAGCCTGTAGTTGTAGCTACAGTTATACAGGACAGGGGCGCTTCGTAAACATTCATTTTGGCTTCAATTTTTGTTTCCTATATGGTTTAACAGATTTTATTTAACCTGCAAAATAGGATCAAAAGTTGCTCGCTCGCTTTTAAGTTTGAATATACAGAACATAATGTAACATTTCTTAAATACCTTTTGTTTTTTTTTAAGATATAAAGTCATTAAATAGGAATTGATCAAATTTTAACAAGCAAAATGGGAAAAAAATGTTGCTCGCTAGCTCGCTTTTAACATACAAAGTATATTTATTACCATTGACATATTTTGCGCCATTGTTTATTTTTACAAGTATACAGTCTTTCAGATAGGGATTTTCTTAACAAAATTTAACTAGTTAAATTAGAAAAAAATGTTTCTCGCTCGCTCTGCTCGCATAAAATATATTCTACACGTTATACTACATACCTACCGATCAGAAAAGTAATATTTTACATACGTTTCGTTTTGAGTTAAAAAAGGATAAGTGTAGTTTTTTTGGTCGTCCCGATTTATAGACTCAAATCCCGGTTTCTTTTGTCTTCTGTCCCGATTTTAATCAAATCCCACCTGCCAACACTAGGAAGGACATATGCTACTTCTTATCGCCACGAAATGCACGGTTCCGATTACCTTCAGTGGACTAAAGCCAACAGAGTTTGTACTAAAGAGATATCCCAGAGGGACTTAACAGTGGTAAATGGTCATTGATCACAATGGCTATCGCTACCGGCTGACCCTCGTTTGAAAAAATCTGCGTTTGTGTTGATTTTCCACTTTTGCCTCTTTAAAATTCTAAATTTCATTATTCTAGGTGATCGACATAGAAACAAACGAAAAGCTCGGGCCGCGCAAGGAGGGGGAGCTATGGATCAAGTCCCCCCTCCGCATGAAGGGGTACATGGGGGACCCCGCGGCGGGCGCGGCGCTGGTGGACCACGAGGGGTACCTGCGCACCGGTGACGTGGGCTACTACGACGAGGACGGCTTCTTCTACATAGTTGATCGCCTGAAGGAGCTCATCAAGTATAACGGGTTCCAGGTAAATAACTAAAGTACGGACTAGGCCTCTTGCCATGTACAATGACGAAATACATATGTTCAACAAAAGTAATTACGAAGATATCAGGGACATGATTACCTGAAAGCAATACCATACTCACAAGACACTGCGGTCATTGACCTCACACAGCTGGTTTCTTGCTTGGAATGCGGCCAATTAAAACTTGATTTGTTTTCTTGCAATACAATTGTATTTTGTACATATTTTTTGTCGAGTTTCATAATTATTTCTGTCTTGACGTCTTTACGGAAAGGTCGTGCCCGAACTTTCCGTAATCCTTATACTATTATAAATGTGAAAGTTTGTGAGGATGGATGTTTGTTACTCTTTCACCCAAAAACTACTGAACGGATTTTGTTGAAATTTGGTATGGTAGTAGTTTAGGCTCTGGATAAATACATAGGCCTATTTTTTATCCCGAAAAATTACGTTGTTCACGTGGGATACTGTATATACGCGGGCGGAGCCGCGGGCAAAAGCTAGTATCTTCAAATGTAAATGTATGTGATGACAGTGCACTGTGCTAGCGGTACATCAATGTTTATTAGCGATTATGTTTATTATAATTAGTTAGATAATTAATTAATATTGACCTCTGGTCGACGCTGCACAAGATATAACCAGTTTGGTGGTGTAGGTGGCGCCGGCGGAGCTGGAGGCGGTGGTGCTGCGGCTAGCTGGCGTGGCGGAGTGCGGCGTGGTGGGCGTGCCGCACGAGCGCTGCGGCGAGCTGCCGCTGGCGTTCGTCGTGCGCCAGGCCGGCGCCGCACTCACCGAGCGGGACGTCGCCGAATACGTAGCGTCGCAGGTATGTTTCTGCTTTCTTATTTAAACAAATATTTTAAAAAATCTGCTTTGAAAAAGAAATTACAAATATATTACTATCCTATCGGGCGCGCGTCTTCCCGTATCCCGCGCGCCGCTTCCCGTAGCACGTGCACCCCTTCCGCCGCCCGCAAAGCCGGGTCGGGTCGGGTACTTTTATTTACGCAAACAAATTAGGGTAACCAAAATTTAATTTAATTTATATTTTTATAGATTTTCCAACTTTCAAATACTTGGCCTTTGGCACAATTACTTTTGTGTATACATATGCCCTATTATTTATATTTTGTATTTTTTTATTTATTATTTCTATATTTTTTTAAACAAAAAAAAACACGTACGTATTAGACGACTTTCCTAAAAAATATATTTTTTCCAGGTGTCCACTGCGAAGCACCTGCGCGGGGGTGTTATTTTCGTGGATGAAATTCCGAAAAATCCGTCCGGAAAAATTTTGAGGCGTGAGTTGAGGAAAATGTTGGCGACGCACCTCAAGAGCAAACTATAATCTAGCCCCTAGTGAGTCTAGTGACAGACCTCTACAGTCTATACTCTATACGATACAATTAGGGTTTTATTTTATGAGTTGGCTATGTAGATGGTTTCATTTCAGTAATGTGCTTTATACAATTTTTACTCCTATTGATGTCACTGCCATTTTACTATTAAATCTATTGGCGAATTATATTTTATAGTCTTACATTATGTCTATGTATACAGTCTAACGGTATTTACAATTTCACGGTGACATATACATTCTAACCATACACTGTATAGCATACCTTCAAGGTATCTTACATCTATAGCCCATTGTTAGCAATCTAGTCAGCTTAGGGCTGTTATTAGTTTAAGAATGTACTGCAAGTACAAATCATTGTTAGGTATCAGTTGCAATTTCAGACATGTGAATTTTGTGGATATTGATAAACTAAGTTGTATACTTACATTCCAAATACTTCAATAATGTTTTAAACTTACGAGCCAAAGATGACGAAACTAGTATTTTACTTATAAATGACCCCGTGAGATATTTTTAAACTTGTAAAGTGAAATTGTTCTAATAGGTTTATATTTATTTCAACTATGTTTTTATTTATTTTTGAAATAAATTGTTTGCTTATCATGCGTTTTTTTACTCTAAATCAGGGTCTCCAAACTACGGCCCGAGGGCCACATCCGGCCCGCGGACAGATTTTGTCCGGCCCGCGGAGAGCTAGCATACTTGAAAACTCCTTTTAGAGAACGTATTTTTTATAGCAAATTAAATTTAGTTTACTGAAGTATTCTAATTTTATGTTGAATAATTATTAATATGACATCTACATTGATATGATCATGGGCTAACTACTCATAACATTGTTGTAGGCTTATTGTTATTGTTTTTGTGATAAGTTGGATAAAGAAACACAGAATTGTAATGAGTAAGGACATGTATAATATGCAGAAAATTTAACTTCAGTATATAATAAGTAACAAATTATTGAAATGAATCCAACTAACATTTTATACATTTTAAATAAAAACATAACTTATAACAAGCATAATGACATATAAAATACTAATGAGATTTATGTAATTGAGATTTTCCACTGACAATAGTTTGTAGTTGTGGACTAATTTTACTTGTACCAATTATTAAAAGAGATTTAAGATGCTCATCAGTTAATTTAGATCTGTAAACATTTTTTGTGTACTTCATTTTGGAGAAGGTCTTCTCACACAAATATGTAGTACCAAAAACAGAAAACAGCCCACGAGAAAATTTATGCAAATTATCAAATTGTGTCAGTGGAAGACCCTTATAAAATTCCAACAAAGATGAGTTTTGATATTTGTTCTTAATTATATCACTGCACTGAAGATCAATCATTTCCATTTGAAGTTCCGGGGCTAGGGTTTCAATGTCAGTATCAAAAGGATTCTGAAAAATCTTAATTTGATTCGCAATGTCATCAAAGTCCGAGAAACGAGTATCAAAATTTATTTTCAAAGCACTCAAAGTTTCGATTGCAAAATCGATAGGAAACTCAGTCTCAGTGGTGTGGCTGAATATTTCACATGTTTTAAAATGTGAAAAACATTTACTTCGTAGTTGTGATTGAAAGAGTATCAATTTCTTCCGGAATGATTTGATATTAGTGTATAAATCAGGAAGATTCTGGTTTTCTCCTTGCAATCTCAAATTCAGTTCGTTCACAAGTTTTGTCAAATCAACATAGAATGCTAACTTCCACAGCCATGCGTTGTTTTGTAATTCAGTAAGAGGGCGATGCTTTTCATTCAAAAAAAATTCGATCACTGCTCGAAGTTCAAAAAAGCGCTGAAGGACTTTCCCACAACTAAAATTAAAATTAAATTAAATAGCGTTTATTTCAGGCTGCATAGGCCCATATTATAAATACCTTATAGACTAACATACATAATATATAATAAACTAACACTAACATTAAACACGTATTGTCTGCGACGTGGGGCGGGAAGTGTTCGGGAGTCGTCCTCTAAATCTTCTGTAGACGACTCCAATCGGCCAGAACTCCTCCTGCTCGAAGGTCGATAAGTGATGGGTTGGAACTCTCACCACAAAAGAACTAAAGTTCACTTTATGACGAGATTCCAAACGCTCGACCCTCAAGGCGAAGTTGGTTCTTCTCCTGATGTAGTCCACGACCTGCTCGACCGTCATAGACCAATGCAGCCTGGACACGTACAGCGGTGTCGCGGGAGTCTCACACCGCAGCAGCTGCTCGGATCCTCCGGGTGGTTGCGGACGACGGGTTTCTTCTTCTTCCTCTCGACTTTGATGAACCCGTCATCATCGCACGTTCGGTCCTTTGTAGAAAGAGGACGCTCTTTTGAAGGGGCCTCTGTCTTTCCTTTGTTTTTCGGACGCGGGGGAGGTGGCGGGGGGACGCAAGCTACGACACTTGCGTAACTTGGCACCGGCTTCTACGCGGGCGGAGAGCGGGCAGCAGCGGCGGCAGCGACGATGTTCGTTGACCCGTCGGATAATGCTGACGGGCTAAACGTGACCGCCTGCGCGCCTCGACGACGAGTAATGTTTGCTGCATCAGGTGACCTACATATTGAATTAACACTTTTTAACTGTGATAATTCACTACGTAAATCACTTATGGTAGACTCTGATGCCTGCAATCTACCTCGAACTTCGGTCAGTTCTTCCTTCAGGAACTTGATGTCCTTCAGTAGGCTGACGACGTCGACGTGGTCCAGTGTTACCGGTGGCAGCTAATGCAGTTTTTTCGCTACAAAAGCTGGCGCTTCATTCGGATCCGTCTGCTTTAGCAGGGAGATGATATCCTGCACGCTTCTTTCGGTTCCATCTCTCCGTCGCGGTGGCATGTTCGCGCTCTGGCCGAGCGTCTCGTACAGCAAATGCTTGCCTTCGCAAATCTCCTCGCTGGTGAAGGAAGGCTTGCAGATCTGCATTATGCTGACCTCGTCCATGGTGTCGATGGCATGCTGGATAAACGCCAGCAACTCATTGGCCACGAGCGCCATGATCACGTGCAGCGGCAATCAGCCGCGCGATTAACAAAATATTAATTAAATAAATAATATTTGCTGCATATGTATAACGCGGAGCGCGACCGTTCGCTAGCTCCACACATTACACATTGAGCTACACATTACACATTACACAACTAAGCCAACGTACGGCAGTATGATAAGGTAAGTCATTTTCTCCAATCTCTTCAATAAATTGTCGGATTTGTCGGTGATTCAGCCCAAAAGATCTGATAAGATTAACAGTTGATATGACTGGTTTCAGAACTTCAGACATATCCAAACATTTTCCAAACAAAGACTGTTGATGAATGATACAATGTAAGACTAATGGTTTTGAACCACCGTCATTTTCTACAGCCTTTGACACAAGAGCGACCACTCCTTTATCTTTCCCACTCATGTTTTTGCCTCCATCAGTTGTAATACATTTCAAGTTTTTCCATCGAAGGTTCTTTTGATTAATGGCCATTTCAAATATTTGTACCAGTAGATGTGCCATGAATACTATACATATCAAGAAGTTCTTCATGCACTTCATAGCTTTTATCTACTCCTCGAATATAAATCAACCTGAGCAGTATCTGACACATCCGTTGACTCATCCAAGGCCAAAGAAAACCACTCAACATGTCCATTTTTGTCGAACAGTTGAGAGGATATATTTTCAGCGATGTTTTCTACCCTTCGAGCCACAGTGTTTGCTGACATACTGACAGTTTTTAATAAATTTACCTTTTCAGGGCACATTTCTTCGGCTACTGCAATTATGCATTCGTTGATCATTTCTCTATCGGTGAATGGTTTTCCACGTTTTGCAATTTCAAGAGCCACACGAAAGCTGGCACGAGTTGCAGCCTCTTGTTCAGTTTGAGTTTTGTAAATGAAGATTGTTGCGATTTCAATCCGCGCTTCATAGCTTCAAATTTTTCTGTCCGCAAACTTCCTGTATATTATGAGTAATTTTGAAAATGTTTTGTTTCATAATGACGTTTAATGTTATATTCCTTGAGAACGGCTACGCTTTCATTGCAAATCAAACATAGCGCCTTGTTACTGGAATCAATTACGAAATACTGAATGTTCCACTGATCTTTGAATTTTCTGCATTCACTATCAATTTTTCGCTTCTTTTCCATACTACTAAATCACACACAAAAGCAACAATTCAAATCAAAATACTGTTACAAAGATGTCTTAAACTTACTACACGCACAAACACGTTTTAAGGAGGTACGCACTATTTTATTTCACAACAGTGTCATAGGAACTGACTTGTGGTTGCGCCACTTGCCTTCTTATATATCCCAATTACTGCCATCTAGAAGTGAGTGGAAGACACCAGAACTTTCTCGAACCAACGAGATTATTCTGTACGTGCTATTAGCGCCATCTGTTAGCGATAGAAGGTACTACCTATTTTCGCTTGTGTCCACCAGATGTCGTGTCACGTTACTCCTCATGGCTCGTACTCTACGACTAATCTAGAAATTACAGATAATGACAGACAAATTAATAATATGCAGTGTTGCCGTTTTGCGGACTTTAGTCCGATTTGCAGCCTTTTTTAAACGTTGCGTACTTTTTCGGACTTTTTTTTTCATCAGTGGACTATTTCACTTTTTACCACCGGCAACAATGATAATATGGTTTTGGCCCTCGGAACTTACTGGAGTAATCAGTATGGTCCTAAGGCTAGAAAGTTTGGAGACCCCTGCTCTAAATAATAAATATATACAACTAAATAATTTCAAACTCAGATTACGTTTTTAAAATATGGTTCTCTAATGTTTAGCATATCAGCGCCACATTATATTACTACGGCAATCGAAATCTGTCGAATGTAACTTTATTACAATAATAATGTTACTGTATTGCGAATATTTACGATACATATCTTTGCTTTTGCATAATAATTAAGATATGAGAACGCACTTCAGACCTACTGTTGGAACATTTGTGTAGAATTATTATCCATTTCCTTGATTGTACTCACAAACTATGTAAGTACATAATACTAACACGAGTTGAATCACAATTTAATTTTATAAGCCATGACCTTGACAAAACGGATATGTTTTTATTTCATTTTGGATTAAGACGTTCTACAAAATATTCAGGATATGCAAAGGATACACAGACATAGGCTCAACATTTATTACCCATATTTACATTATTTACTAGCAAGTTTATCCATAAGCTCCTGTGGTATTTTGCTGAGCGCGAAGGCGTGCAGGTCCGCGGTGGCGGCCGCCAGCACGCCCGTGGCGTTGGGGTGACTAACCTAAATTAAAATTAAATTTATGTTTTATTTTTATAGACTTCAAACAGTTTATTTTGAACCAGCTTTACAAAAACATGTGGAGGAAGTTACGTAATCTCTTCGCGGAACTCCTCTTATTATAGAATTAAATGAAATAATGGAATTATGTGCGACAGAAAGTTAATAACGACGCTATGAGAATATATATATATATATATATATATATATATATATATATATATATATATATATATATATATATATATATATATATATATATATATACATATATATACAGAACACTCGTAAGGCTGTAAATATAGTATTTAGATGTACCTCAGGGCCGTATTTGTAGCAGTTGCCGAGTATGTCGGTGAGGCGGCCGCCGGCGGCGCGCAGCACGGCCTCGGGCGCGCACGTGTCCCACTTCTTACACCCCGGGCTCGCGAACACATACACCGACGCCGCGCCCTCCAGCAGCTGTAGCACCTACAATTCATAAAATAAAAAGGCCATATATATACATCCTGTTTACATTTTGTCATTAATGTAATAAAAGGATTGCCAATTTGAATAAGAAATGTAGTAGGTGTAGACGATGCATTATTATCATTATATAGCAAATCAAAATTGCTGGGACGGGTAGTGCTTACCTTATGTTTTCGATTTTTACATACAAAAGAAACAGGGATACAAAAATGCAGACCTTGTACCCAGCTCCGCCGACTCTCAATATTTGGCTGGCGTTCATGACCTGCAAGGCCTTCTCCACTATGGGGTTAGAGTGGCTGCGGGTCGTGGTGATGACGAGGGAATCGGGGGGCGGCGCGGGAGTGAATCCCCCCACCCCCACCTCCTGCAGGCCCCAGATGGTGCGTCCCAGGATCCGCTCACCCTCCACCAGACTCTTGTAGTATGGCTGGTGGATGACACCAGCTATGGGCTGCTCATTCACCGATATACCGATCAGCACAGTCACATGTTCCAAAAATCCTAAAATAAATATGCAGTTTAAAAACTGATATTTTGTAATTAATAGAAGCGATATTTGCTGAGGTAGACTTCAATTTCATTTTAACATAAGAATACTCATGCATGTTACATGTGCCATAAAGCTAGGGTTGCCATCATTTAAATTTGACAACCTGGACAAGACGCGTGACAACCCCGGATTTTGGAGCTCAAAACCCGGATATACGATAAGTGTTTTTTAAGTTATACAACACTTAAAATAAAATTATAATTGACATTTTAGTGAGTAAATAAATCATTCAATATCTTTAAACGAAATGTAAATGTAACAAATGATTCAAATTACAGTTTGTTACAATTTTTCTGCTGTTTTTCAATAGGTAAATTTAAAAGACTGTTGACATTAAAAAGAAAATGTTCTTTGTATAAAAAACGAGTGAGTGAAGGGAGCGAAATATTTTTCAATTATTATTATTGCAGATAAAAGTTTATAAAATCCTATCGCAAACGCTGTCCACTTTAGAAATTATTTAAAATAGACAGTGTTGAATAGATGTATGTGTTAATAAATGTTATCATGTATCCTTTTTTTATTTACCTATTAAAACTGTCAATCTAAAGGGTGCACATAAGAAAAAAATTGTTGAGCATAATATTGACAGAAAGCAAGCTGGGCTACTGAGAACAATTTTCCCATGTTTATAGATGCCTTTTTAAAGATCAGAAAAAAAACTACAAAATGTACATAAATAATAATCTATTTACAAACTAATTAATTACATCCAAAGTCATGTAATAATTATTTATCAACTTTTTTATTATTTCTGCAAAACAAAACGAAAAAACAAATTCCCCTCACTAAATATGCCTACAAAAACCCAGACAGCTAATGAAGTCTGGCCCGTACGCTCCCCGGACACGCTCTATACTAGGAATATCTCTCTCCTACTAATACTCCTCTATATAGGAGAAACAAATACGGGGAAACCCGGATGGATGGCAACCCTACATAAAGTCAAGTTTTAGTAAATGTAGTGTGCAATAGTAAGCTATATGCGAAATTATTTAATAGAACAATATTATAAAGATAACGATAATGTAACTTTAATTAAAACTCTAAATTATAAATAATAATAAAAAAAAATTAAAACTAAGTATAACTTTAATAATTTAATTTAATTTAAATTTATTTACACATCAAGTAACACGCTAAGATCCTTGAGAAGTGTTGGTTGTACTTGTACACAATATTTTATATGCGCTAAGATGTCAGTGAATCATGTGTACATATTATGTCAAAATGGCTTCAATTGTTAACGGGACTTGGCTTATGCATCATTGGTTAATTTTGACATTTATTCACCACTTCTTCACGCAAATAGACTATAAAAGCATGTCTTTTTAGTTTTAGGTGCTAATGTAAAATCTTACTTTCTATGGTTGTTAAATATGTTACAACATCCAGAGCCCAAACTATCTACATGTTCAAATTATCCAATTACCAAAATTCGATTGGAGTAAACTTAAGTACCACTTGATGCTTATTAGCGGATGAGTCAAATACATTTTCCATCGTTCCCAAGGATCTCTCTTCAACATAAGAGCACCTAGAATAGTTAAATATCAGGGTAACAACTTCTGCTTCTCTCAAGCACATTTAGCATTACTTCATATGAAGCTTATGTGCTTCAGAATTTCCACAAGACTATTTAAATAGTTGATTAAAAAATTTGCTAGCTATTAAATACATAACCATCCTTAGCAGAAGAAGGCAATTAATATTATATTGAATTTTATTCCATATTTTTTAAAGTAGGTAATATATAATATAAAACAAAATAAACCTTGTGTGTATTCTGATGTTCCATCCAGAGGATCAACCCACACAACAATGTCTTCTTCTTTGACACTTTTCAAGCTCGCCGGGCAATCCAGTCTCAATATTTCTTTATCTGCATCAAAGACAATACAGTCGGAAACTTCTTCCTGCAATTTTTTTTTGTGATAATTTGTATGAATCTTTTTAGAATAAATAAAGTAATTTAAATTGCAGGAAATCCAACAAGCTTTTGTTTATTCAATAAATCCTAAACTTACCTCACTGCTTTGACATTGTTCCTCTTCACCAATAATATTCACCTTAGGAAACTGGGCAGAAAGCGATGCAATAATGCACTTCTGTGCAGACCTATCTGCTTCCGTTTGGTAATCATCTTTGGCCTGTAATAAAAATATTTTTTAAATCAACAAAGAGAAAGTTGCTGAAAAACTGGCAGCCTTAATCGTCACAAAGTAAATGTCAGTAAATTGAAAAGCTATTAGCCTCATTTCATTGAATATGTACGTACACGCAGAGTACGTAACGAAACTATTACCTTTTCCACAATGCCGAGTTCACCTTTGCTCATGACATCTCGAACTATTTTTCCTGCCCGTCCAGCGACTGATACTGACGAAGCTAATAATCTAACGACTAAAGGAACATTTGCAGACATTTTATAATTACTTTATTCTAAGTTTTAATTTAAATACACTAGAATTTATCCTTGAATTGTGAACATTACATAAAGGTAGTTATTATTAATATGGGCGTACACTTAACATGATCTTAGATACAATAGGGTATCTCTGCTTCCAACAATGAGATATTGGAAAATATAATTATATCGCAACGTAGCGTAGAATTTAGAATTTTAGAAATAACAATGGGATTGGCAATATTTAGTAATGACAACACATCACAATCATTGTCAATGTCATTAGTTTTTTTTTATTATTATTTAAATATATGGCGTCGGCTTAAAATCATTTGCCAGTGTCAAGTTAAAAAGGCGAGAAATAGAATTTTCGTTTTAATTTTAAACACCGTATTCCTAAATCGTCAAGTCTAAAGTCTAGTCAAAGTCCAAATAGATAGTCAGTGCAGTCAATGAGTCAAGTCAATCGATTCAGTAAAGTGGTAGAAGCTTTACTGAAAGTTTCTAGGGAGTTTTGGAGGGACACACAAAATAGCACGTTTTTAGAAATTGTACCACTTACCCACACTTGTGCACGTTAACGAATATTTAATGGTTAATATTCTACCAACATTACACATTAAGAACCGAAATAACACAAATCTATGAGGAAATACAAAATCCACAACGCCACCCATTGAACTCTCCGGCAAAACTCCATCAACAGTAGTTTTTAAAATAATATACCGACTTTCAAGTTCCAAAGTAAAAATGTACAAAAAGTTATGAAATAAGTAAAACTTATTTTCTAAATAATTCCCCTTTTAAATTAGGCTAGAATTTTAACTATTTATCTACATACTCAATCTTCATTATTTTGAAGTCGGTACCAGCCTACACAATCCTGATAAAACAATATTTTAAAGAACTCACATAAATAAGTTAGCTGATACCGACTTCAAAATTATTAAGATTGAGGAGAGAAATAGTTAAAATTCTAGCCGAATTTTTCTTTAAAAATAATAAGTTTTCCCTTTTTAGTCATATTTATTATATTTATAATAACACATTTTAAGAGAGTTTAAAAGAAGCGTTCGAATGTTTAATAGGCATGTTGCCTAAAAAAATTTTCATCTAGTCGATGTTAGACAACATGTTAATAAACAATGTAGAACCCATTTTCCTATATATAGGAAGTAATCCATAAAGGAATGTGGTCCGAATTTATTTATTTATGGTCGATTAATATCAACCATGAGACCAATACGCTACTATTGACTCATATTTAATTTCATACATTGCAGGAGTATTTCCTTTAGTGCTTGGCTTAGGAAAACGTATTCTAGCGATATTTTAAATTAAAAATATATAGCACAGATTACAAATAGTACTAGTATGACGTCACAGCACAGTTAATCTATCAACCAACATGGCGAATAGTGTTTTCGGTGGTTTTTAAAAAGTGTATTTATAAAAGATTTTTTTTGTAGGTTTTTAGGTTTCAAAATAATGTTATATTATTTTTTGGTTTGTAATGAAACATTTATGAAGCGTATGTTATGACTATTCGTTTCATTAAAATTAATAATAGCATAGGTTTTAGGTAAATTATATTCATATTTTTAATTTTAATATTTTATTATTTAATATCTTAATCTTAACAAGATACATTACATTATAGTCTCAGTGTAGAAATAAATTTTCAATTACTATAAGCTACCTTAATATGCAAACACATTATTGTTATAAGTGTTATTATAAGGCACTATACTAGGACCTGCTTTTTACATACATTGCTTTAAATAAAATTTACAATAAAATAATTAATCATTAAGAATCCTCAAACGTTTAATTTTAATAGTTGCTAGTAAGTTTTATTCTAAAAAGCAATAAAAATTGCTTATTTAATATTTCGCTATTTTAATGTTTGAAGTTTTTTAATTAAAATTGAGCAAAATTCATTCTCCACGAAAGGCCACAATGTTAGTCATTAAACGTACTTAATGTTTTTATTTTAGCATTTCTTTTTTTCCAAAAATAAATAACATTTGATATAATCTAAAAGTACAATAATCATTGATTTTTTAATTAAAAATATAAATCCCTAAACAATAACAATTAGATGCACCAATTATCTTAACAGGCAACACGAACTAAAGTTACATTTGTTGCCGATAGTTTATACCATCTGCCCTTCAATATCATGTTATTTAACATATGTAATAGCTTGGCAAACTTTACACCATAAAACATTTTCAAAGTATTCACCAAAATTATAATTAATATTTACTAACGATAAAAACAATTGATCAAAATTAAAATGCAATAGTAAAATAACATTTACACTTGATTAAAAGTTTAATAATAATTGATTGCCGAACTATTTAAAACTAATATCAATTCAAACCGTTTGATACTTTGAGTTCTTTATGAAATATATCTATACAAAAATTAATACTCAAACTTTAACTTAGATAATTTGAATATTCTACAATAACCCTAGACACACACCTCTATCATAATATTAATCTTATTCATTAAACAGTTGTAACTTTTATAACGTCAATTATAAAATATATTAATATACCTGAACTTTCTAAACTCTAAACTCTCTAAACGATATTACCAACATTAAAAAGAAAATGTTTTTTCACATGACTTGCCACAAATGTTAGTCAATAGTAATTAAAGTCAGTTGAAAACATTATACAAGCCTTGAAATAACAATAACTATTAGTATGTAAAGTAGTTAAAACTTAAAAGATACAATTCTTTCAACCCATCTTATGTTTCATGCTGATTATAAACAGAGACACATAATGTTTTGTAAAATAAATTACAGAATCTTTGTGGAAATAACTTCCAGTTTAGGCAGGAAAAAAAATTAAATTCGAAAAAATAATTTAGTATAAGTCTATGGTGTTGAAAAGGTCATTCACCTCACACTGCTGACTTCAACTAATTGAATTTATATTATTAAAATTATTTTGAAATCAGCTGTGTGGTCAGTGTCGAAAAGAGTGAAATGTAATTCAACAAATTTTATAATTATTTTTCTGTCTCAACTATTTAACAAAAAAAGGAAAATCAAGTGCCTAGATTTTCTATTATTTATTTTTCAAAGCGTTTTGTATTATATACCTATATTGAAAAAAGCTAAGAAATAAAATCATTCATTTTCAAACACATTATTTATTTTTAAATGCTGTTTGATTTTTAAAACCGTTTTATCAAATTAATGTTCACCAAAAATATGTATTAGATTTTTGATAAGTAACATATTATGCACTAAAGTTTATTGCCTGGCTTACTTCAACATTTTTTAAACATGTCGGTATCCATATAAAATGGACGGATGTGTGAAAGTTATCCTATCTGCATCATAATTGCTTAAGTCTTGTATTATTTTAATTATTATTCTACACAAAGATATATATTTGGGCCCGTAAAAGTTTTCATTTATTTACATTAATAAAGTTTCATACTCATCTTTGAAAATTCATGTTTTGATTTTATATCCGCTCCATACACTATTATTATTACTTTTTGCATGTATGACGGAAAATTTTCCGTCATATTTTGCAGACCATTTCAATTTCATCTCAATATTTATATATTTTTAAACTTCAGCTTCTTTCTTTGGAGAGGACTCATCTTCAAGTTTCACATTGGTTGTAACTTTTGCGAGAATATGCTGAAATTAGAAAAAAATTATTGGACAAGTACTTAGGTAGTTCAGAAAAAAAAATGTAATACAAAAACACTTTTAGACATGATATCACAGTTGAATATAATACATTTATTTATTGAGCACACCAACAGTAATAGCTCCCCACACTGATTTCAGTGACGGTGGCCGGTTTAATTGAAACCAGGCCAGCTACGCAGGAGTTATTTTATAGTGCCCAAGTGTGTGCGCAGTACACAAGAGCACTCTCTCTTCCTTTACTCTCGTAACCCAGTGGGACGAATAACCGACACGACTGGTGAGATATCAGGCGCAGGTCCGACTTTTTACATGCCCATCCGACGCATGGATCATCTTTCTTGTCAGACAATCAGGTGATCAGCCTGCATTGTCCTAACCAAACTTGGAAACAAGATTTTTTGTTATTCCAATGCGGGAATCGAACCCACGACCTCCGAGTCGAGAGCCAAGCTCTAAACCACTAGACCCCAGAGGCTGTTAAATTACATTACATTACATTACATTAACAACAGTACATTTACGTTAAAACATTTAAATTACAACAAACAAATATTAAATTTGAAGTATTTTATAGGTATGCATGACAATGAAAATTGACTGCTTTAAATATTCGATTTCGAAACATCAGTATTTTTACACTATAAACTAATATTATCTTAAACAATATCGGTAAATAATCAAACAAAATGAACAACTCATATAAAATTACAGTAGAGTTAAATTTACAAAAACATAAGAAATCAATAAAGTTATTATTTAAGACAATGAAACTTTCTATTTAAGAGTTAGTGTCTGTATGATAAAAACTTCATATTAAAAAACTTCACATAAAAATTACATTTACATTGTGTAAATATTTTAATTAGGCGGTTTTATCCCTACTGCAGCTTAAGGCTACGTTCTTTGAGCACTATTTGTGGTAATGAGCGTGCACTAAACGTCATAGCTCATTAGTCTATTCGCGTTAAAAATGCAGTAGGCCTATGCCTACTGGATACTTTTACTGTTACTTTAATGTGAATAGGCTATAGATTTACCATATCACTACATTTTGATACCAAGTACTCTTGTGAACATTTGAGTGCTTGGATAGTTTGGTTAAGGTGTAGTGTGTAACTCTGAACACTAGCATGATCTGGGGGCCTAGCAGGAACATTTGACAGCGGCGTAAACGTAACGTTATCGAATGAGAATTGTATGAAAATCTGACAAAACCATGATAGCGCCCATGCAAATTTGATTCGATAACGTTACGTTTACGCCTTTTTCAAATGATTCTGCTAGTCCCTCTGTATGGTAGCGAGGGTCTAATTCTCATGGGCCATGGCTCTAGATCTCATGGATATTATGCTGCACTCATCAGTCATGCTATCAACAAGGCTATTTCACGCCAAGCGAACATATCGCGCAATATAGATTTTCCGATGGCAGAGCGATTCGTCAGGCGGATGACGGAAACTATAAAGACGTGGATAACGGATCCCTAAAAAGCTAATTCACCTTGACGACCTGGTCGATGGTGTGCGTATCCAGCATGCGCGCGATGGCCGCGTCCTCGACCGCGTGCAGGAACAGATGCTTCGTGTTCTCGCGCAGCCGCTGCACGCGCGACCACTTGTCCCGCGGCGCCGCGCGCGCCCCCATCTTCTCTATCACTTTCTCTAGCACCTGCGAATATAGCAGTTATATTTGGTAAAAGTGATAACTCACAATTTATGTAAGTCTTTAAATGAATAAAAATTTAAGTCGTGAATAATGATGGTTCAACTTTTGAAAGCTACGTAATAGCATCCTGAGGGCTACTCAAGCTCCATCTCACTCCGCAGCGCCGACCTCTCGCTCTAACACCGTGTAATTACCGTGTCGACGTTCTCGTCGGGCCAGCCGAAGTACTCTAACACGTCGCGCTCTATCAACTGCGACAGCAGGCGGCGCAGGTGCTCCTCCAGCTCAGTCTCACTCATCAGCGGCGACTCTTCGCTATTGTTCTGCATCTTAAGATAAAAAAAAAACAATTTACCACACAGTTCTTTAGACAATCGATAAAATTATATCATAAAATTGGCCTACGGCGAGTACAAGTGGCTGCTAGGCCGTAGCGGTAAAAACATACCTGAATCTCCTCCGCCTCAGCTGTGTCCTCCTGCAGGCCGCCGTACAGCACGCCCGGGCCGTAGTCCTCCAGGATGCGGTCTGTCTCCGCGTCCAGCACGTTCAGCACCGACTCCATCTCCGACTTCGTCACACGCGACCCCGTCAGCGTTGAGCCCTGCAGCAGACGAGCCAAGATTTGTATGGTGATTTACGTTACGTCACATTGCGCCGTAACAGAACATGCATACGCACGCTTAGCGGGGTGTGTGGCGGACCAATCAGCGAACAATCCTAAATCGTTAAAAAAGTTATTTCAGTTACGCGCTATAAATACAACCACTGAAACGCCTACATGGCCTGTCCGAGCATACCACCCACTCGGTCGGAGATATCTTCCTTTGGGGTTCTTTCCACCTGTGCGTGCATGATATACAGTAACAGACACTACAGCTGCGGGCGCACGGAACACACGTCGAGGTGCTTGGTCCGCACGTGGCGCACGAGCTGCTCACCGCGCGCGTACGCCCGCGCCGTGACGCAATACATGCAGCGGCGCGCGCGCTCAAGGCGTGCGTGCTCTGGTAGCATACAGTAACAAACACTCACTAGCACGTCGCGCACGTGCTGCAGGCGCGCGCGGAACACGTCGGGGTGCTTGGTTCGCACGTGGCGCACGAGCTGCTCTCCGCGCGCGTACGCCCGCGCCGTGACGCAGTACATGCAGCGGCGCGCGCGCTCCAGGGCGTGCGTGCTCACGTGCCGCCGCAGGAACGACTCGCAGTTGAATGTCTTGTTGCACACGTTGCACTCGTACACTGCAAGAATATATTCCTCTACATGAGAAATTGCGTGTGTTGTACCACAACCAATATTTGTAACATTGGTAACCAAGTACCAACATAGAAAAAAAACTGGTTTAATCCAACATAATAAAATAATAATGTCATCTAGTTTGATGAAAGAGTCGGTTTTCAATCTTTAGATAAGTGTCAGATAGCTAATTCACATGTTTTGTCTCTATCACTTGACATAAAGTAACAAAGTGATAAAACATGTGAATAAGTTATCCGACGCTTATCTGAAGATTGAATAACCTAACCAGGAGCATGTCAGGACATGTCTTTGGAGGGTACCATAACTATCAACATGCAATAGGTGTTATTTGAATTACTTCAAAAATTCTTGTCCGATTTCGTTCAAAATAATTTTCCTAAGGAATTTTCAGCACGATCTATCAGCATGGAAATTTACAAGTTTCTATCTCTTATAGTTATAGTATGCCAGGGGGGGACCAACTTATAAACCACTTTGGAGGCCGATTACTAGAAAGTGGTTGACTTTATTTAAAAGTCATGTATGAAACCTTGCCTTAATTTCAAAAGAAGAGAAAAAAAATTCATATCCACTTCACATGATGCCAAAACCGAGATCTATACACATTATATGAGAATACTATATTTCATCTATTTATATTCATAATTACAGTACCTAGAAGGGCGGACAGACAGAACTAAAAATCGGCCCTTAAACAGACTTTAAACTTTATAAAATATTAAAACTAATTTAATAAATAATAGTTGGGTGTACATACACTTGTCTATGGTGCTGTGTTCTTTTATATGTTCGTTATAAGTTTCCATGTCTACGAGTTCTTTTTTGGCGTATTCACAGTCTCCAAACGGGCAGAGTATTTGTCCCTTTTTCACGTGAATCTTGTCATGTGCCAAGAACCTGATAATTATAAGTCTTATAAACTTAATCCAATATAATAACTTAATAATGAGTAATATTTTATATTTATCAAGGTTTATGAACGAATATTAATGATTTAATTATAAAGAACATTGCAAAAAAATTTATATCGGGAATAGCTTTTTTTGTCAATTTAATTAATCACATAACTTGTATTTTATAGTTCGTTATTAAAATATTAGTAATATAAAAAATATGTACATACTTAGATTTGGTCTCACACATCATGCCGCACTTGCGGCACGGGAACCCGATGTGTTTCAGCATGTGGCGATCGAGCTGCAGCTTCTGTATGTACGAGCAGCCGCAGATCTTGCACTTGTGCGGCTTGTTCGGAATGTGGGTGAGGACGTGGCGACGCATCACCTCGATCGTGAACGTGTTGTGGCCACACTGGACGACGACAACGTAGAATTAAATCCAAACCAACAACAGCAGAGAAAAAGCCTAATTAACGTAAATTATTTTGTTATAATCTCCCTTGTACTCAAGATGAGCGCATGCTGTCGCATTCACGCACGCACGGTTTGACTAGTGTGCGATATGATAGCCTACTGACACCTTCGAGTCCAACTGAGAGTATGACAAAATTAGTTATGTGAGTTAGATTTATGTTGTAAAAACATCTACTAGCTTAATAAATTTACTATCCCTCTTACTAATAAAAAATATTTACACACCGGAAAGGTATTCAATGTTGCTGTCTTTGTCTATCAAGTGACTTTTCTAACACAGAAAAAGACAGTAACATTGAATAGCTTAATCTGTTGTGTAAATATGTTTATTAGTAAGGTGGTTTGTAAGCTTAACTTCAAGAAGAAGCACCAGAAAGTTAATTTGTTGGTGCCAACTATCTTCAAATAGAATAAAATACTGTGCAAACGAGCAACAACTTAGTGAAACACATTTTTTTTTACCTTGTCCTACTCACCAATCCATTCCAGAAAAATTGTAAAAGACATAGGAAAGCATTATACAATGAGCAACAATTTCATATTTAAAATCATTTTACACAGTTAATAGATAAATAAATGTGAAGATTAATCTTACAATATAGCTGTTCATTCTAAAACTGTTATGCACAAACTAAATATACATAATGTAATATCTTGAATAAATACAATATTATCAGATGGTCAGAAGCTTATAAATCACTTATTATGATCAATCAACTTTCTCTACAGCTACTGATAGAGCACTTGTGTGCTGAATTTCAATTTAATTGGATACTGACTGTAATTTAATAATGTAATGTAATAATTTAATTAATTGTTTTTAAGAATTTTTGTGAGTCTGGTGAAAATGCACCAAACACAAGTAACTAAAGAGATTGTGATGTCACTTTGCTCGTTAGTTGCTATTAAATGTGCAAAAACGTACACAACATTTTTATTATCTCCAAAGTTTGTGTATTTATGTGCAGACTCGCAGTTTATCTGTTTGTATTTCATGTAAGTACACTAATTAGTTTATTTACATGAAATGTTATAATACATACATAAACATGTAGGTTTTTTACACTAATTATGTAAAATATGATTCTAACTTATTTGTAACACTGAAATGCACGTTATTTAAAAAAATACACATTAAATCATATTTTCTTTGTCTTTTATCAAGTTGTAATCCCTCACTATTACTGAATGTATTAAAAAAAGTAATTTTTACATGTTGTCAAATGCCCAGTACTTAAAAAGCTCTCTTTTCGAAACACCTCAGACAATCCTAAAACCTAAACAATTTCAAATGATAAAGTAATTTTTTTTCATTTACCACATCGCATTTGTATTTCTTTTCGCCGTGAATTTCCAAATGTTTTGAAATTGCAGCTCTCGATCCTGTAACTTTACCACAGTGATGGCATTCAAAATGTGATTTTTCTGAAATGGACAAATTATCATATTATTGAAACCTTAAGTTTTATGTACGAAGGGCAGAGAGAAGACTAGTTATTTTATTATACTTCAAATTATTAACAGAGGTGATTCTATAATATGCTCATAATTATTCTGGATCAGTTTGGATGACGTGTAATAGTCCAAAATACTTGCTTTGATGTTTGTTTTGATGATGTAGAACAAGTTTAGAAAAATTGTTAGTTGAGAAATGACAGCTCTTGCAGCTGAAGCTCTTCTTAGAGATGTGGTTCAGTCTCAGATGTACCATCAAGTTATCTTTCCTTGAAAAGGTCTTGTTGCATATCTGTCAAAAAATATTGTAAACAATAATGTAAGAATATCTATGGACACTTCACGCCATGTCAATCTGGCCCCGTGTTGAGTACCCGAAGATCTTGTGTAATAAGGGTTCACACAATGGCATACAATATATTTAACATTTTTATTACAATATTATAGTTATATTTACACATCGATGACCCAATACCGTGGAACACTTCTTGATTGATGGGATTGGAACCCATGACCTCCCACTTGAGAGACAATGCTCTAACCACTGAGCCACAGAGGTTGTCATAAAAGAGTATTATTCTACAATTGACGTAAAAACTTTTATAATGCATAATATGCTGATTAATTATTGTGTTTAGTGATAAATAACTAAATAGTCTAACAATTCTGCTTATTTATAATATTTTTTTAATGTATAATGACATTTTGGCAACATATAAACCATATTTACTTACTTCACATGGATACAGAAGTTTTCCTTTTCCATCACAACCAGTTTGTGACATATGCCTTATGACATGGGCCTGGCGTACAAACTTCTTCTCACAAAACTCACACTCATATATGCTTCTCTCATGTACATTAGCAATATGGGTCCCCAGTACCTCAATATTGGGACAAACGACGTGGCACTGCTCACATGGAACACTACCAGGGGTTTGGGAATGCTCATTCAACAGATGGGTCTCAAAGCATGACTTCAATTTAAATTTTTTTCTGCATTTGTTGCAATGATAGTTAGGCTGAAATGTTTAAGTAGTAATAAAATCCTTTACATATTATTACAATTGTATTTAAATTTATGATTATAAATAATACTGCAACTTTGTAATTCAATATATTGTATTAACTAGCTCTTAGAATATAATTTCATGTAAATAATTTGTTTAGTTTATTATATTGAAAATTAGTTTCATTTTAAAGAAAGACGAGGATCATAATCAGGTTTTTTGTTGAATATACATAATGTTATGTGCTGTGTTCAATGTAAAATTATTTCATAACACCAGCATTTGCATATATCGTAAAAAACAGTGTAAGAAACTTAAAGGTCAGATTATGTCCTTAAAAAATAATTAAGATTATAAGTACAACATTCAAGCAAACTAATCAGTTTGCACATAGAAGATTTAGCATTAATGATATTACAAGACTATAGGTTTGTACGATCATAGCCATTAAGTGATTAAAGGTGTATTAACTTATAATTAGATTGAATATTGCTATTTTAATACTTACCTTTGCTTTAAATTTTAGTTCTTTACACAAATATTTGCAACCGCCTAAATGCGATTGAAGCTCAGATATTGATGTGAATGATAATTTACACATCTTGCAAAGCAACTCATCGTCATTTTCTTCAAGCTTAATGCTCTGGTTCAGTTTAATTTTGTTCTTTGAACCTGGAGGTCTACCTCGTCTCTTGCGTTGTAGTGACATATTCTTCGACTACCTATATATTCAGAAAAGGAAGAAACATACGTATAAATAATGGAAACTGCTCCTTCTACAAGAAATCTATTATCGACCACATATAATATTTTGATATTACTTTCACTCAGGCGCAAATTTGCAGTAAAATTATATTACACGCTAGCAAACATGGCGCTGCTCACGAATTGACATATGACAGCAAGTTTTTTTATTATGATATCGTTGTCAAAACACATTCTTTTTTAATATGGCTTGAATAGCTTAGTACCTTTCTTTAAACAAAAATATAATTTATAGTTTTGGTTTTTTCAAAACGTGATGCTTTTCGGAATCGATTTTGTTCATACTCTCGATTTTATTCATTGGTGTTCAGAATTTACCTGAACCCAACACAAGGCGTGGTGAACGTGGTATCTGGTAAGGTAACCATGGTTACGCCGATACAAGCAAGTAAACTATAATGTCTCAGTAGTAATACTTCTACGGGTTAATGTATCAAATCATCATTGTATGAAAACTTGTAAAATTTATTAATAATAAAAATTGTTTATAACCATGTACGATGGGAGATGAGGTGGATATTAATATAATTCAGTCTACACAGAGCTCTTTAGGAAAATATGTAAAAAGGCCACCTCTTACCGACAAATTGTTAAAGAAACCACCGTTCAGATTTATCCACGACATTATAACGTCTGTAAGTATTGATTTATCCTGTGCACACAATTTAGAATAAAGATGCGTTTCCAATGAAGTTTCGCGCATGCATATTGCATAGGCAAGTATTGTATGTCCTTTTTAACCGACTTCCAAAAAAAGTAGGCGGTTACAGGTTCGGCTGTATATATATATATATATATATTTTTGTGTTCAACAATTATATTGGTAACTTTACTATCGTCCTTCACAATATACCTGCAAGTTACAACCCTAACAACATGTAAATAAAGGTTTCCACACTAAACAAATGTATGCAGATTGCAAACTATATAACCGGCAGGCTATCTGCGTAGTTCAATCTAAATCACATAATAATCCTTACTAATATTATAAATGTGAAAGCGTGGATGTTTGTTACGCTTTCACGCAAAAACTACTGAACGGATTTCGATGAAATTCGGTATGGTAGTAGTTTAGACTCTGGATTAAAACATAGGCTACTTTTTTAGTGTTCCCGAGGGATACTATACTTACGCGGGCGGAGCCGCGAGCAACAGCTAGTATTACATAAATTAGATAACTTTTAAGTGTTACGGTTTAATTTCAGATACTTAAAACTACTGGATTTTTTAATGGTTTATTCGAGGAGCAGGAATTGCAATCAGAAAATGTTAAGGATAGAGAAAACAAAATTCTGTTTCTGAACAAAGTCATATTTGTAGTCGGTGAGTTATTTAGATCTATATTCTTGCGCCATATTTCATCCAGTTCTTAATTCTTTAAAGCTGTTTTATCTTGTTTGGTGTAAATCATAGTAACGTCCAAACTTTTGATACAACATTGATCTTTGATAAGTAACTACGTCCTTAAATCCTTGGGCCGCTGCTTCTAATTTCGCGTTGAGCGGCGCGGCCGCATTCTGACTGCTCTTGCTTTGCTCTATGGAGCGATTGCTGGCACTACCCGCCGCCGCCCACTGCGTCGCTTACCGCGAAATTCGAGTTATTCACAAATATTTTAAGTGTTTGTTACTCTTTACTCTTTCACGCTGTAAGTACTTAACGGATTTAGAAGTTTGTTATGGTAGTTATTTAGGCTGGATTAGCACATGGGCTACTTTTATCGCAGAAAAATGTACGGTTCCTACGAATTTCTTTTTGCACGCACAAAGTCACGGGCAACATCTAGCAGATGTTATAATTTTGTGCGCTAAAATTTTACAGGTGCTACCACAGGTAAAACATTGGCAGTTAAACCATCGAAGATTATATCAGGACAAGAGCCTGAGAAAACCAATGAGTTATTACAATACATCGCTTTGGCGTTAGACAACAAATTAAGTTCAGATGAAGCTGTACAAAAATACAAAGACTCTGTTAGCAAATCTGAAACTTTAGAAGCGAAACCAAAAGATGTCAAAAAAGCAATAAAAGAAAGTAGCAAAGTTAAAGTGAGCTCTAAGAATACAAACAAAAATGACTCCAATGCTAAAAATGAGATAAATATAAAAACTAAATCTAGTGATGTAAATAAAAAGGAATCTGCACCAAAAAAATCAATACGCCCAGCGACAAAAAAACCTGCAGAAAAAAAGAAAAGCGACGAAATTATTAAAAAAGCTGTTTATAATAAAGAAGCACCTAAAACGCCTGAGACTAAAGCAGAAACACTAGAAGAAAACAAAGATATTATATTACTATCAAATAATAAATCATCAGCCGAGACGAATAAAAATGTTTCGCCAACCGTAAATGCTGATACTAATTTAATTTCACAGTCAAATCAATGTAATAAAGACATTAATGAAAAAGAAAAACTTGATCCTCTTAAAGAACAACAACTCCAATTATTACGAAATGGCAACGAAAAGAAGGCTGAACATATTAGGCCACAAAGAATCGAAGACAATATCAAAAATCAAATTAATGTCAATGAAGATGGTCTTATTGAAAATAATAAGGAAAACTTAATTGCAATAGAAAAGAAGGAAAAGTCACCCGAAACAGTAATAAAGGAGCTAAAAACTCCGACTGAACGAAGACCATAAGACCTGTAAGTGTCAGACCCACCTCATCAAGGCCCGGAGCACCGAGGTTGCGAGAAAAGCATGAAGAAACCGTAGCAGGAACAGATAATCTTCTCATTGGTACAGTTAATATCATAGCTGAACATGCTGTTCAAGAGGACGTAAGTAAATTACACGTCTGGTCTGCAAAAAAAAAATAGAAAAGTCGGGAGCAATAACTTTGTTAAGTGATTTTAATGGATTTTACTGTACTGAATCCAAACTGTTTCCATAATGATTCTATCACGTCTAGTTTTTTAGCTTTTCTTTATTTTGATTTTATTGTTTGACATATGAAATATTTACAATACGACAGTGAGTTGTCTCATGTTTTTCGTGAAACGACGTTTTTCATACGTCGTCTGTCATCATTGTTTGTTCCATAAAACAAAATATTAAAACCGACTTTCAAAGTAGAAATGCACAAAAAAGTATGTACCGACTTCAAAATGAAGATTGAGTAGAGAAATAGTTAAAATTTTAAACGAATTTAAAAGGGGAATTATTTAGAAAATAAGTTTTATTTCATACTTTTTTGTACATTTCTATTTTGGAAGTCAGTTTAAATTTTAGTTAAATTTATTACCCGACTGCGCGACGCAAAGGAGTGGTAATGTGTTTATCAGCCTATGTATGTATGTTTGTATGTTACTTTCAAGCACTATACAGACCATACGCCTGGGCCGATTTTTATGACTCGCACGTCAATCGATTCCTCTTAGTCCGGCGAGTGTCACTAAAGACATGACGTTAGTGAAAATTCAATATGGCGACTCCTAGACGCCATATTGTGAAAATGAAAAATGGAAGTCAACAAACTATCTCAAGTGGGGTATCGTTGAATAGGCATTTAAAAATCATTTTTAGTTTTCTCTCAACATTTTTCGATTCGACTGACCGTTTAGGATCTATATCGATTTAAAGTTGCGTAACAACCATTCTCACATACTTATAGGTTTTTTGACAGTAAAAATTTACGATGAAAAGACGAAAACTTCGTATGACTGTGCGTGTGAATGTGGATGGACATAATATACTAAAGTATCTAGTAGGTAGATTGGACTACCTTAAGAATATATTATGTATGACACGGTCGCCCATCTCCAACTTCAAACGATTTAGTACTCAACTTCAGTCGAAAAACTATATATAGGTAAGGTAGGTACCTACTTAATAATAAATATAATAAATTCATTAATGAAACACATTCACATTTTGCGTCGCACTCGGTTTATCCACGGCGCGGCGGCGCGGCATCGGCCCGGCGCGGGCGGGCCGCGCAGCTCGGGCGCTGTGCTGTGGTCACAGAAGGTACTAGTACACAGCGCGGGCACGGGCGATCGCGCGCTTCTTGGATTGGGTGGAGCGGCGCGACGCGGGCGGGGCGTCTCGCTCGCCGAGGTCACCGAGTTGCGATCTATGAATATGGTTGCCGCGTGTCAGACACGTAGTCGGCTCCTAACGCAACGGACGCGAGTGAAATCGAATTGTTTTAAATGCAGCGGATGCGAATATAATTGAATAGTCCGTACTCCGTAGATAATGTAATTAGGTTATGTAGGTATTCAAATATTTGATCGTCCAATTGGACACATAAAATAATAAGTGTTTAATTAGTATCTAAGCTTCGTATATTTTATTTCATTAGGTAAGTATATAAACATATTATATTTCACAGTAATAACACACAGGACTTCTTGCACTATTCCCACTTTAATAAGTATTTTACATTAATTTTAATATATTACACGACCGGTTTCGACAAAGTCATCATCAGGTGTAGGTAGATTAAAATTAAAAAAAAAAAATTGTAAACATTGTGCAAAGGGTTGTCAGCATCATGAAATTTTTAAAATTTTGTGCAACGTAATTTAAATTTTTATACCAACTTATTCTATTTTCTACTGTATATCACAAATTAATATTAGTATAAAATTATAACACATTAGATTGATAAATTAATAACTTATTGATTTGTAATTTCATAGAATTATGTAATTATATAGAATGGATGTCAGAATATAAAATTAAAAGTACTACCATCATCAATGATTCAATTAAATTAAAAATGTCCTTAATACATAAGAATCTAAGATATTATAAATAATGGCAAATAAATTATATGAAATTAAAACATGTCAAAAATAAAATTTATAAATTATGTCAAAAATTCATCCAAAATTAATACCAATGTCAAAAAGTCACAACAAAAGAACATAGTATAACCTATAAATAATAATTAAATTAAATGTCTTGCAATAATATGGAACTCGAAAGGCATGTCTGGTCATTTAGTAAGATCCCACATTTTTTGTGTCTGTTAATTTCAAGCGCTTCTAATGCGTCCATCTTCCTGCTTTTTGGTAATATATGTAAATATTTTATATTTTTATCAGGGTCAAAGTTGTGTCCATTACTATTTAGATGTTCGGCAAACGTAGATCTTTCAGTATTTTTCTTCCAAGCAGTTATATGTTATTTTATTCTAGTTTTAAACTTGCGCCCTGTCTGACCTATATACACTCCTCCACATTTATCACAAGTGAGACTGTAAATACCGCTATTGTCCGTGATTTTAAACTTATCTTTATTATTGCACAGTATTTTTTTATTGATCCTGTAGTGTAAAACGCAAGAAACGTAGTGCAAGAAGTCCTGTATGTATTACTGTGAAACATGAATTTCCACCAAGAACCTACAGTACAATCAATAACAAACATATTATAGGCTTAGCGTATAGTATAGTGTTTGTAAATAAAATATATATTAACTTTTTATCTATGATACCTACTCATGTTTGGGTATCTACTTTTTAATACGTAGGTATCTACTTTAGTAAACAAAAATTTAATAATAAAGTTACCGAGGTAATTTCAACGTAAAGTTTGGTTGGAACTACATCAGTACAAATTACTTATCTTTTAATTTTATTATTTTAGTTAGGTAGTGACTTAAATCATACTTGTGTTTCACTTACTTTCTTACTGTTTCATTAATATTCTATTTATGGCCGATTTCTTCATGAGAGAGATAAACTAGAGTTTGTTATTCGGCAGATATACTTATTACATGGTTAAAATTTCGATGGTTGTCTTCAACAGACCGACGGGTTAGCTATCTTATGGTCATGTATGTGTCACTGTGAGCTATATACCTACTCTAGGGATCCTCTAGACCCAAATTTAATGTATGTACTTAAAAAATATTTACTACCTACTTCTCCGTTCTAATAAAAGTTTGTTATTTATTATTTGTTTACGCTAAATTATCTAGTTTTTTTTCAATTTTTGTTTTCAATTTTGTTTTTTTTTTCCGACAAATTTTCATGGGAGATCGAAAAAAAAATAGTCGGTTTTTTGGGCCACCCTAATATGTATATTCACCTCTATTTGTTTAAAACAATCAAAATTTTCACAAGTGGGAAGGAAATTATATTCATTTTATATTTGACATTCGAAGAATCGTTGTACAAGCATGTACAGTGCCATATAAACTCTACACTGTAGAGTTTTTACGCACACACTGACATCAGTAAGTTAACTGCCAGGTATAAAGTCAGCCCAATATTTATCCTTAGGACAAAAATATTCGGGGGTTATTTCTTAAACTGGTGTAAAGAAAACGAAATCTCCAGTTAACTCACGTTAACTAACGGATAACTCGTATCGTAGGATAACTACGAGTGAAGAAATCGGCCATTAGTCTTTTCCGTGTTAGATACATAGGTATACGGTGTAAGTTTGTACTTATCTATTTAGGTATTTACTGAATAGCTAAATATTAGGTCTTTACCTATGAAATTGCCGTTTTGTATGAAAAAATTGAAACGAATTTTTTTCATGTATTTTTTATTTGTATTAATCGAAGTAATCACCCATGCAATTAATGCATCTTTGCCAACGCAGTGGCAGTTTATTGATGCCCTTCTTAAAGAAATCAGCTGGATGGGAGGCAACAAATTCTTCAAAGGCATTTTGTACTGCCTCTCGGGAATTGAATTTTTTTCCCGCCAAGAAGTTATCCATATTCTGGAAAAAGTCTGTAGTCTGTAGGCGCAAGGTCTGGTGAGTAGGGCGGATGACGGAGAGCTTCCAACCCCAGTTCTTGCAACTTGGAGACCGTCTGCTGTGCAGTATGAGGTCGCGCGTAGTCGTGCAGGAGCAGCGGAGACGAGCGATTGACCAAGGCTGGTTGGAGATGTGCCAGCTTCTCCATCATTGTGTTCAGTTCTTCACAGTACACATCTGCAGTAATGCTCACCCCGTTTGGTAAGAAGCTGTGATGAATCACACCGGCGCTAGACCACCAAACAGTGACCATCACTTTTCTAGGGGTAAGTTTTCGTTTAGGGCATTGTTTAGGTGCTGAACCAGGATCCAACCAACTTGCTGAGCGCTTGCGGTTATCAAACAGAATCCATTTTTCATCGCAGGTAACAATGCGGTTATAAATTCCTTCATTTGTGTGTCTGTTGAGCAGTGCAAGTCACGTCTCAACGCGTACTTTGCGCTGGCGATCATAGAGTTCGTGGGGCACCCATTTGTCAAGCATTTTTACCTTGCCAATTTGACGCAAATGGGCCAATATTGTTTTGACGCTAACGTCGAAAGCTGCTGCTAATTCAGCCGTAGATTATGTATCATCAGCTTCCACAATCGCCTTTAATTCGTCATTGTCAACCAAAGTCTTTGGACGACCGCGAGGTTAATTTTTCAGGTCGAAATTTCCAGAACGGAAGCGAGCAAACCAATAACAGGTGGTGCGTTGATTTGTAGTGTTAGCTCCGTAAACTTCGTTGATGTTGCGTGCCGCTTGTGCCGCGTTGCTGCCACGACGGTACTCATATTCCATAATTACTCGAATTTTTAACGTATCCATAATGACGAAAAAGATTGAAATGCGATTAAAATGTAACACTAATCAATAAACAAATGACTACTTTTGGAAAAAGAATTCCATGTTTTTAAAATAAAATTAATTTGAAATTAAAATTCTTAGCCAAACAAAAATTATTTTGATTTGAAATGGCCAGTACTGCAGAACGGCAATTTAATAGGAAAAGACCTATTATTAAAATACTTGTGCGTCATCTCAAAGATACCGTATGTTACGTGAGGAGTTTCAGAGAATTGGGAACCATTTAAAAATATTTTTGATAGGTATGTTTGTCGACCGCATAATTTGGATTTTAGGTTAGGTGAATTTGCAGTTCAGTATTAGGCAATAACTCGCAATAATATTATGTCTGAAGATAATCAAGATGCTGACGCTTACGCTGTTGACGATATTCCCGAAACTCGACAGAGAATTGTCACATTATTAGATAATGTGGGGCGAATGAAAGCTAGAAATCGTCCTGCTGTTTTACGGACTAGATATTATACAGCTTCTGCAGATCCAGAAGCTTATTAGTACTCTCTGTTAGTAAACCATGTCCGTTTTAGAGCAGAAGAAGAATTGCTGGAAGGAATTGAAAGACGCTTTTATGAATAAAAGGCATTTATTTCGACCACAATTTACGACCACACCTTCGATTATAACACGGCGACGATACAGAAACTATGTTTAGATTGGAAACGGAAATTCAACAAGCTATTAGCCGTCTTGTAGCAGAAAATGCAGCGATTAACATAATAGGGATAATCATGCACCTTTGAGAATAATTAACGATGAATGTATATTGCTAAATCAAGGAGAGCAAGAAGACGATATAGAAGAAAATGAAACTGATACAAGATTTTCTGATGAAGAATTTGAACGAGCTCTCTCCTCTTTAAACATTCAGCAAAGACAGCTCTTTAGAAAAGTGTCTCAGAAACTTTTGAACGATGATAATCAATCTCTTAGAATGTTTGTTACTGGTGGAGCCGGTGCTGGAATTTTTTTTACGCTAAAATTAATCGTAGAAGAAGTAAGGAAGCTTCGGAGCAATCGCATGCACGAAAAAGCCATAGTCGTGACTGCACCTACTGGTGTAGCATCCCGATTGATAGGTGGGAGTACTCTCCATTCGACCTTTACACTTCCAATAGAAAAGGGTCGACCTTTAACTGGCGAACGCCTTCAACGCGAAAAACAAAAATGGAAATCCATAGATTGGGTGATAATAGATGATAATATATCTATGGTGCCGTACCTCACGCTACGGAATATTAATCTACGCCTTCAGCAATTCAAGAACAATTAATTTCACTTTGGTGGTTGCAATGTTATTCTATTCGGGGATTTAATGCAATTGCCACCTGTCGCTAAAACAATTGGCGGGGCTTATTGTTTTCGTCAACCTGCGACGTTAACAGGTGAAGTCAACCTCTGGCACCTATTTCATTTTTGTGAATTACCACAAAATATGACAAGATAAGGACAAGACACATTTGTGGATATATTAAATAATCTTAGAGTAGGTATATTCTAGGGGTAAAATATATTCTAATAATGGAACATAACAACTGAACAGTGGGGATCCATTATTCGACAGCCAATCTAATTTTACAATGGATCCCGACTGTTCAGTTGTCATGTTCCATAATTAGAATATATTTTATTTTCTTCAATAGTATTCATTCAATAATATATTATTATAGAATTCTAGACCACCGGACACCTAAGTGCTTGTTTTTTTTATTATGTAGGTAGGTACGTAGTTTGGTTCACTTTTTACGTAGTCGGGTTTTTTGATTTTTTAATAATTTTTTTAATCTATATTATTATGAACACATTGATGTCGGTGCACAAAATCATAATAATAATATGTTGGTGTTACTTGTGAAGATGGTGGTGATGATGACGATGATGATAATTACTGTAAGTGGTATGATAGCATATATTTGCAGTTCTTTAAACAACGCCGGAATCCCAAAACATGTATCTATAAGGACTCAGGAGATCTGTTCAGTACTTTTGGATCCAGGGTATACCTTGGTACAAAAGCTTACTTTTTGGTAGCATATGCTTGGAATACTTTAGAAAAAGTCGAAATCAGTATAAGTGTCCATATAAATTTCGAAGTGTTCCCTAGATTTATCATGGTAACTTAGAGGCAAATTTCTAATTATAACCTTTACAACAACAAAACAATTTTGCAAATAGATATACATATACGGCAAAGGAATGACTAATGTTCAAAGATATCCGTGTCGATGTAAAATACTATGAGAAGTACCTATTATATCATCATTTTGTGATGATGTATGGTGTGATGATGATGACTACCGTAATTGACATAGCATGGCATGGCATATGCTTGCAGTTCTTTAAACAACGCCTAAATCCCCAAACATGTGTCTATAAGGAGTCAGTAGTTCTGTTCAGTACTTTTGGATCCAGGGTATACCTTGGTGCAAAGCTTACTTTTTGGTAGCATATGCTTAGAATACTTCAGAATAAGTCGAAATCACAATGTGTCGATATAAATTTCGAGGAGTCCCCTCGATTCCTCATGGATCCCATCATCAGGACTTTGGTGAAAACGGGACCAACGTGGAATTATACCCTGTACATAAAAAAAATATTTTTTTAAATCGGTCCGCAGACGGCGCAATTACCTATCGTTGAACATACAGCCGAAGCCATATTATTATACAGCCGAATGCATAAACGCCTCCTTTTTTTGGAAGTCGGTTAAAAAAACGACGACTGCCGAGGGCCATAAGCAACAGGGTTTCATTCTATTGTTATAAAACAGAACAAAATTATTTGACTTATGAGATGAATTAAAATACTAAAAACTAATAAAAATAGGATAAAATAACTACCTAGTTGATCTCTTTCTGTATAGTGTACATAGTTTTATGTGTTGTTTCGTGATTGATTTTCCAGCGATATTGATGTGGACCACTAATTGCTGTTATGTCCTTTTACCAAGTTCGCAATACCTTGGTGGAACCTCTCACCAAGGTCAACATACGCGGCACCAATTTTTTCAGAAAAAAAAAACTAAACGCGAACACAAGATATACTTATGTGTATATTTTAGTAAAATTTGCTTAAAGCAGCAAAACTAGACGTGCTACTTATATAAATTATATCTGCATATTTGGATTTAGCGCGTCGATATGTATCAATTCCACATAATATATTAATTATTATATAATTGTCGTAGGATAAATGAAAAATTAGGATATTTGCGAAGATCCTAGGACCAAAGAGCCGGATTATTTGATTCTCTAGAAAACGGCTAAGTAGATTATTTATTTTATTTTTAGACGACCTCTGTGGCTCCGTGGTTCAGCGCGTTGGTGCAAAACAGGGGGTCGCGGGTTCCAATCCCGCCGAAGGAACAATAAGTTTTTCCGTGTTCCTGGGTCATGGATGTGTATTAAATATGTGTATAATATAATAAAAGTATTAAATGTATGTATAATATAAAAATATTAAATATACTTCCCGTTTTCTGGTACCTGTAACAAAGTTCTTCGGATACTTAGCACGGGGCCAGATTGACGTGGTGTGAAGCGTCCATAGATAGATAAAATAAAAAATAAAAATAATATATATTTTATTGAATAGTTTTATATTTTATCTTTAACGTAAAGTAACTAAATATAGTAGTTATCCCTTATATTAAGATAGAAAGAATACATAAAACAACTATTGATTATATTGATATTTCATAATGGAAGTTTCATATTTTGATAAAGTTTTGATAATATTTTCATAAAGTTTCATATTCATAATGAAAGTTGTTAATATTTTTATATTCCTAGTACAGCCGGGATTTTATGCGAAGATCCTGAAAATTGTTAGGAAGATGGCGAAAGTTTATCTCAGAATCAATCGGGCTCTTAGCAATGATCCTAATCTTCCAATAATCCTACGACAATTACCTATACCTACATTGCTGTGCTTCTATTTTGATGCCGACAAGTGTCATTAGTCAAATTCTCATACTACCGATGATTATTGAAAACCTGCTATTTGTTTTAGGATGAAGA
Organism: Phengaris alcon alcon; assembly: GCA_037179445.1. Classification (NCBI taxonomy): domain Eukaryota; kingdom Metazoa; phylum Arthropoda; class Insecta; order Lepidoptera; family Lycaenidae; genus Phengaris; species Phengaris alcon. Next base: position 1,727,299 of record JAYRCH010000228.1, read on the forward strand.
ATCGAGTATTGTAATCGTGGAGAATAATATTGAACCAAAGTCTGAAGTTGAGTTAGCTCACTTAGATTCTAACGAACATGGACACTTGGTGCAACAGATATTGGACTCGCAGAAAGAATTCTCTCAAGCGACTGGGAAGACGGAAATTGTAAGTAATTTTAAAGTAGCACTATCCATTTTTTATTTAGAATAACTACTCTCAATACGATAATAAATAATACAACCGTCATCACTAAGTACTGGCCTTAGCAAAATTTACCTCCTTAATAGATCTTTTCACTTTCCATTTTCACTTTATTAGGAGTGGCAGTTTAATGCTAAAAAAGCAAGGGATGCTATCAATGAAGAAATTGATCAGCTGAGATTTAACTTGCAAGCACTTTCTCGTGTCGCAAACCCTTTGGGGAAACTGCTAGATCATGTGCAGGAAGACGTAGAAGTGATGCGACAGGAGCTTCAACATTGGACGAAAACTTACGAAGATGCACACAGAGAATTGCAAAAACAAAAGAAGTGAGTTGTGTGGTCGGTAGCACGGTCAAAAGACATAGTTTATTACATAATTCTAGGTGGCTCACACATGACAGACAACATACGTTCTTCTGTCTTCACTATAAACAGGAATAAATAATAACTGCACCTACTACCTACACATACTAACAACACATACAACCTACATATTATACTACTATACTACTTACACCTACCACTACCCCTACGACCTGCAGGAGATGTGTGAAAGAATACACACATTATATGAGTAATCGACCACTAAAGGTTGAAGATTATAAACAATACTAATATCGCATTTACAAACATTTCATAAAATTAGGTCAAACCGTTTCGGAAGAGTTCTGTGACACGAGAATTTTATATATTATATTAAAGATTCAGTAGATTTGCCCAAGTATGTCAAAGAAAATAAACATTAGAAATAATATAAGTTTAATAATTTTTAAGGTCCAATGAAGAGAAGATGAAACCGTTACGTTCAAAAATCAAACAGTTGAACGCTGAGATTGCCGACAAGCACGATAAAATCAACGATTTGAAAATAACTATCCACAAAAACGCATCACGAATTGACAAATTGTTATCGAACGGGAACAAGCAATAAATCTTAGCCTTATATAGTCGTAAGGTGTTAGATGTCTCGTTAAACTTTTACCTATTTTACTCTCATTGTGTTACTTTTATTGTTTATCATGTAAGTATTTCAATACGTTATTAAAAGGGGAAAATCGAATTTCTGTCGTGTATTTTTATTAATTTTTTGCCCTCACAAGACAATTCCCTGGCCCCGAATATCACGAATTACGGATAGTTATATAATATATAGAAGGTAGTACACCACCTAAGCAGATCTGGGTTAAAAGATTCTAACGAACATGGACATAAATTTCACGCTTTCTTTTTCATAAATACGAAGAGCGAACAAATATTTAACCCAGGATTGAGCCTAATTGGTCAACTTTACAAATATTTTTGTAAATGGCCCAAACTTCAATATTTAATGGCTCTTATGGTTTTAGGGCCTGTTACTCAATCTTCTAATAAGTGTCGGATAACTTATTCGGAAGTTTTGTCACTACTTTATATCGAGCGACAGCTATCTAACACTTATCCGTAGATAGTGTAACAGGGCCTTAGATTTTTAAATATTTACCAAACTTGATATCAGTTTGATTGCTTTTTTGTGATGAATACTGATATTTTGCCAGCACTATAATAATGCACAATAAAAGCGGAGCGAGCGAGATTTTGTTTCTGCATATTCACCAGAAAAAAATTTGTTACAAAATCTGTCAGAACATCGTCGTATTTTATAAAAATCAGCTTTATAAATAACTGCAAGCAGTTAAAAGAATCCCTCACCACGACTATATAACTCCATGCGGTATGCCTATTGGTTATTGCTAGTAAACCTGCAATTTACAAACTGTGTAGCCACTTAGCTGGCTTTTTATTTATGCATCTATTATTATATTAGATAGTGTAGTGGTAAATGGTTTCAAACACCAACTGTAGTGGTAAATGATTTCACATCAAATCCTTTTCCAACTCTATACGGAGTTCCACAGGGCTCTAGGTTGGGACCCTTATATTTTAATATATTTTTTTATTAATGATATTTCCACTTTTTTCATTCATACAGATTTCTCCTTTTTTGCTGACCACCTCAAAATCAAAAAAAAACTATTAATACAACTCGTGACACACTTGAACTTCAAATTGATCTAGATAATTTAACTACTTGGTGTAAAAACAATCTAATGGACCTAAATATTAGCAAATGCTACCATATCCGCTTTTCGTGAAAACTTGAGGCTTCCCAGGTTAAAGATTATAATAATAACGGCAATACACTTAGTCAAGTACAAGAAATAAGGGATCTCGGTATAATATTAGATTATAAATTACAGATGCATAAACATGTAGATAACATTGTTTGCCATAGTCTGAAAATACTAGGATTCATCAAGCGTAATTCAGGAACTTTCAAAAATCCCTAAACACCATAACTTTATACAACGCCCTGGTTCGCAAATCGCAGACTTGAATACTGCTTGAATACATTGTGAGTGTTTGGTGGACTAGTGCCGGTGAGACAGGAGTCTGGAACCCTCTTTACACTATTTATTCAAATCGCAAATAAACGATTCAGAAACGATTCCTATGGCACCTCTCTTTTAAACATGGCTTGGCTAATAAAATACGACATGACGGTCTATACCTACTGTTTATGGAACTGATCCACCATCCAATCTGATCAAGCCAATCGGACGATTGACTGTATGTTGTATGGCTACTGGCTACTGTTACACAAGTGACGCAACCACAATATATATATATATATTATTTGTTACGTTTCGAGAGAAACAGGGTATAATATAGTAGGTACATGAAATGAAGTAGCATGGCATGCTTAGTTTACTTTTTACTTTCTTTATTTTATCTTGGCTTGGATAGTTGGATTATTAGCTTAAATTATTACGTCTCTGTGTGGCCGTATCTCTTGTACTTGCATAATTACATATCACCTACTTCAACTTGTTTACTTACGTCTTTCGATTCCTGTGATTTTGATCCGCGCGGCTACATTACTATTATTATTGTTTATTAGGCACGGAATATTAATAAAGAATACTATGACTATAGATTGAGATATAAACCACCAACAGACTTCGTAGATTTTACTTGCAAAAGCAAAACGACTGTTCCCTTGCAAACACGCATTAATTTTTATAAAATTATTTGTAGTCTTAGTTCATATAAGAATTAGGTAATTCTCAGACAACTTTTCTGGGCATTTTTGTGAAGGAGGACAGAAGCGGGACACCTACCAAAAGGAAACACTTTTTTCGAATATCTATATAATGTAATAATAGGTCCTTACATATGAAATTGGCGTTTTGTCGTACTGGCCACTATGATCTCAAATATAATATTATCTGTGGTTAGGAATTCCAATTTCAAATGTATACCGCTATTTACTCATGCATTTGGGTTTCGAAAACCGTAATTCATTTGTTTTTTCCTCTTTTGGTTTGTTGTTTGCGTCACTCTGTTTACAAAATGGTAAACTTGAAATATCCTATTATTTTCGAGTACGAGTTCCACCGTGGCACCAGTGCTGCAGAAACGGCTCGAAGGATTAATGATGTGTATGGCGACGGTGTTGCAAAAGAAAACACAGTGCGTTTTTGGTTCCAACGTTTTCGTTCTGGAAATTTCGACCTGCAGAACAAGCCCCGTGGACGGCCGGACACCAAAGTTGATAATGAAGAATTGAAGGCTATTGTGGAAGCGAATCCATCGCAAATCACGTCCGAGTTAGCTGCAAGCTGCTGTGTTAGTGATAAAACTGTTTTAATCCACTTGAAGCAAATTAGGAAGGTGAAAAAGCTGGAAAGGTGGATACCTCATGAATTGAGTGCAGCAAACCGACAAACGCGCATCGACTGCTGCGTTACATTACTCAACTGGCACAATAATTAAGGGACTTTAAATCGAATCATTACCTGTGATGAAAAGTAGATCCTATACGATAATCGGAAACGCTAATCGCAATGGCTGAACCCTGGCGGACCAGCCAAGGCCTGCCCCAAGCGAAAATTGACTAAAAAAAATGACTTTTGAGCGTTTGGTGGACTAGTGCCGGTGTCGTTCACTACAGCTTTCTTTAATCTGGCCAGACGATTACGGCAGATGTCTATTGCCAGCAACTGCAAATCATGATCGAAAATTTAGCTGCTAAACAACTGAGGTTGGTCATTCGCTCTAGGCCACTGCTGCTTCAGAACAACGCTAGACCACACACTGCACAACAGACGGCTACCAAATTAGAGGAGCGTCAATTGGAATGTCTAAGACTTCCACCGTACTCCCCGGACCTTGCTCCAAAAGATTACCTATTTTTTTTTCGAAATTTTGATAACTTCTTGCAAGGGAAAAAATTTTACTCCGATGGGTCAGTCCAAGGCGCCTTTAAAGATTTTATTGATTCTTGTCCGAATGGTTTTTTTAGTAAAGGAATCAATGAACTACCTATGAGATGGCAAAAGTGCATAGATAACTATGGTATATACTTTGATTAAATAAATATATTATATTTAAAAAAATCGACTTTATGTTCCTCCTTTACAAAGCGCCAATTTCATATGTAATGACCTAATATTATAAAATATAAACTCATAATGTTTGTCGAGACATGTTTTGCAAAACTCGTAATAATAAAAAAAAAAATCGGTTGCCTGTAAAGTCGGTTTACTGACGATAGTTGAACGTGACAACGCCTCAGAGCGAGGTAACGCCGCATAGCGAGGTAACGCCGCATGAGTCATGTTTTTTCGTGCGTGTAGCCGGCTCCATCGAATTATAAGACGTTGTCACGTCTATAAAACACTTTATTACTCACAAATTACAAAATAATAGACTTAGCCATTAAAACGGTTAGACAGAGCGTGGGCAAAGGCGGTCTTATCGCTTGAAGCAATCTCTTCCAGATAACCTTAGTGCCAACGGAAAACTTAAATGTAAGCGGAAGTGGTATAATTGGATAACTGAACATAAAATATGTATAAGAAATTACCTACAAATACATACAACTACATACTGTATTTAAACATAATAGATACTAAACCATGATACTATACATATACATAGATACATACATAGTATTTATGTGTAATAAATTAATAAATATTAATAAAGACACCGGCATAATTAGCGGAATACAAAAAAAATGTCCATAATTAAAAAAATATGGTTTTATTTCAAAATCTACTTACTACACTTCTTTTGTTATTTAAAGTTTCATTTGTTTTACTTAAAATGAGATCACATTAGGAACAGATTTTGCGAGTAAAGGCTTTTTGTGAAAAATGGTACATTTTTGAACTTTTCATGTAACTGGGAAAAGTGAAAATTAATATTAAAATAACAATTAATTAAATTAGAAAAATGGTGATTAATATCGCGTATTTCCTCCACGTGCTCTTATTCAAGTTTCTACCCGTCTAGGCATACTGAGAATGATGTTATCGATGGTCTCCTGGGATAGTCTCCGCCATTCCTCAACTACGGCGATTCGCAGTTCACCCACGTTGGCAGGAGCTGGAATTCTGGACTTAACTTTTCTTTTCAGCAAGTCCCAAACGTGCTCTATTGGGTTCATATCCGGTGATCTCGCCGGCCACTCGATAACAGTGATATTCATATCATTAAGATAAGCTTGAGTTACCCGAGCGGTATGCGGCCGAGCATTATCCTGCATAAAAACAAAATCGTCACCGATATATGGGGCAAACGGTACGACATTTTCTTCTAAAACTTCTCTGATATAGCGGTCTGCAGTCAGACTCCCTCTGTCAATCACTACCAAGTCTGTGCGAGCTCCCAAACAAATGCCCGCCCAAACTATTATTGATCCACCACCGTATGCAACTGTAGTTTCAAAATTTGTCTGAATGTATCGTTCTCCTTTGCGTCTGTATATTCTTTGCCTGCCGTCAATTTGATTTAAGAGAATTCTGCACTCATCACTAAACAATACCTTACTCCATTGGTCCGCGTTCCAAAGTCGATGTTCCTGAGCAAAAGTTAACCTGTTTCTACGATGATTTACCTCGAGCCTTGGAGCCTTGGCGGGCACAAATGAACCCAAACCAGCTTCTTCGAACCGTCTTCGTACCGTACGGTCACTTACGGTTACACCCCACACTGCTTCTAACTCATGTCGGGCTTGGACGGCCGTCAAACGGGGGTTCCTACGTACACGAAGCCGAATAAAACGATCATCCCTACTCGAAGTGCGTCTTTTTCTGCCTTGTCCTGCTCTTCTCACATAAGTACCGGTCTCCCTGAACCGTTGGATACTGCGATGGATCGTTGAAACTGGTCGACGAAGATCTCTGGATATAACTCTGTAGGTTTGACCATTTCTTCGCATTTCGAAGTGCCGTTTCGAGTTGAAGTGCCCTGGCAATCTCCGTTGGGGCTAAGTCAGGCATAATTCAGTCCTCAACTCCAAAAAGATACGCGATTACAAAAAAACTAACAAAAACAGTATTTCAATGAAATTTTAAATCAAATTCAGAAGGAAGAAATACTCGGAAGTTCGCTCCAGATAAGGTGTATTTGAATTAAATTAAAACAATTGCATAAAATGGGATGTTCAGATGTTTTCTTAATTTGAAAATATTTATTTTTAAATTAAATGACGTATAAACCAGCCTGGTGGTGTATATAGACTACATAAAAATAGTAACAAACTAGTCGCTTTGTAGAAGATGTTTGTGCAATTTAGATTTAAAAATTGCAATTAAATTGGAGTGTCGTATGTAAGATGGCAGTGAGTTCAATAGGATTGAGGCCTAAATATATTCTCAACTAGAATTTCAACGGCCATGGACAAAATTCATTCTAGAAAACTATTGCTAGACCAAAGGGGTTCAAAAAGGGGTGGAGAAAATAGGGTACCTGATGTGCAAAGACAAGAAATAAAAGAATTCACTAATTCACTCCCACTGTACACGTCTCATCAGAGCAGGTCTAAAACGTCGGCCAAATGTTTTCAACCAGAAGTGACTTTGTCTGATGTATATAAAGCAAAGCTGGCTCTGAACGCTGTGAGTTATAGTGACTTTAAACAATACTTTTACAGTAACTTTAACATCAAAGTTAAAGTACTTAGCAAAGATATATGCATTCTATATGATAAATTCCGCATTAAACAACTAAATGCAGGAAAAAGCGGCGAGGACGTCAATTCTATAAAAGAAACACACAATAGTCATCTCCAGCAGGCCGAAGAAGCAAGATCCCAATATAAAAATAGATATGGATTTGCTAAAAAAATAAGAAGACATCGAATGTCTTACGTTTGATATGCAAAAGACAGATCTGGCTTTAGAACTTAGGTGTCTACAGTGTTAAAAACAACCAAAGCTACATAGATCGAGGGTTAGGCTGGACGTGGCGCACAGGAAGTAGGGTCATCTCTTTTGAAACACACAGATAAGAATGTCTCTGACACTATTATTAAAATATTTGTTTCTTTGGTCGGATTCCTGCGGCGATCAAAACGGCGATATAATAATTATTTTTAAACAAAAAATTAAACCGACTTCCAAAGTAAAAATGCACAAAAAGTATGAAATAAAACTTATTTTCTAAATAATTCCCCTTTTAAATTTGGCTGAAATTTTAACTATTTCTCTACTCAATCTTAATAATTTTGAAGTCGGTACCAGCCCGAACAACATCCTGATAAAACAATATTTTAAATAGAACACGTGAAGTTAGCTGGTACCGACTTAGTTAAAATAAGTCGGTACCAGCCAACTTAACGTGTTTGAAAATTTCGACATTGTTTAAAGAACTGCAAGCATGTGCCATTATGTAACTTACAGTAATCATCATCATTATCTTATATACAATACCTAATGGAAGCTTGCCGCGTATTCAATTATACATTCGATCGTTTATTTTAAACGTTCTTAAAATGTGTTAATAATAATTTAACAAATATAGTTAAAAAGGGAGAAATTATTATTATTATTAAACAAAAAATTAAACCGACTTCCAAAGTAAAAATGCACAAAAAAGTATGAAATAAAACTTATTTTCTAAATAATTCCCCTTTTAAGTTTGGCTGAAATTTTAACTATTTCAAAATTTTGAAGTCGGTACCAGCCAACTTAAACGTGTTCTATTTAAAATATTGTTTTATCAGGATATTGTTCAGGCTGGTACCGACTTCAAAATTATTAAGATTGAGTAGAGAAATAGTTAAAATTTCAGCCAAATTTAAAAGGGGAATTATTTAGAAAATAAGTTTTACGAGGGCGGCACTGAAAATTTCGGGAATCAAGGAAGTGACACTACATTCCTATTTAAAAATGTATTTATTGCTTTTCGAAGTATTCTCCGCGAAATTTGACACATTTTTCCATACGATGGAACCAATCATTGAAGCAACCATTCCATTCGGAAGTTGGGGTCTCCAAAATGGCCGTTTTGTAGGCGTCCACAGCTTCTTCAGGTGATGAAAATCTCTGACCACGCAATTTATTCTTTATTTTAGGGAAAGTATAGAAATCATTAGGGCTTAGGTCGGGGCTGTACGGCGGATGGTCTAATAATTCTATGATTTCTTGCTCTAAAAACTCTTTTGTTCTGTGCGCGGTGTGAGAACTCGCATTGTCGTGATGGAGGATGATGCGGCGGTTGCAGTTCTCTTTACGGAGTTCAGAAACGACCTGTGGCAAACAAATATTAGGATACCATTCTGCATTAACCGTTCTTTGTCCCTCAAGAGGAATAGTCGCAACATGGCCGGTTTTGGAGACAAACGAACAATTTTTGTTGGCTTTAACTCATTTTCGAACACCCAAACTCGTGACTGGTTTTTTGTTTCGGGTTCGTACGCGTATATCCAGGATTCGTCACCTGATACGATGTTGTATACAGCATTTGAGGATCCTGCGTGGAATCTTTCGAGAGTTCTGACGCACCAATGGATATTGATGGATACAGCATTTGCTCTTCACAGAGCAAATGCTGTATCCATCGGGAAAACAACTTTTTTACACCTAATTGTTCATGCAAGATTATTTGTATTTGACTCATGCCAATGTCTAAAGTTGCCTGAATTTCGCGGTATGTTAATACAGCGAAAAATTGTGGTTTTGGATGGGGCTTCATCACCAAATGCAGAAATCATCCGGTCAACACACTGTTTTTGTGTTAAACCACTTCGAAAGTCATAATAAATCATCGCTCTAGAATTTTCTCGAGTCAATTCCATTTTCTCAACGACTAAACAAGTTTGACAAGACCTTGTGACAAGACCGAGAATCTTTTTTTAAATAAATAAACGGTATTCGATTTTTAAAACCAAGGAGTTTTAAATTAAAAAGATTTTAATATGACAGGAACAGTGGAAATATTCCATTCCCGATACTTTTAGTGCAGCCCTCGTATTTCATACTTTTTTGTGCATTTTACCTTGGCAGTCGTTTTAATGTTTTGTTTAAAAATAATAAAAAATATATACTATTTTTCCGTTTTGAATTAATACAGAACACAGCCAACTTATGTGTCTGGTTTATTCTTTATTGTGATATCGAAGAAATAAGCTATTTTGTATAAAACAGCCACGTAAAAAAAGCAATTATTGGTAATAAGGTAAACGATCCGATAAATAGGATAGGATATAAAAATTTGCTATACTTTATTTACCCATAATTCTCAACTATAAAATAAACAGAAAATTAATATACTCGTATTTTATCTGAAGTGCAACCATCGACACAGAAATGCTTATAACTCCGTTCGTATTTTGTCATTTGACTGTAGAACTAGGTCCAATTAGTAGTCGTTACTATAGTATAGTTACGTTACTTCTCAAAACATGCTATGTTATGTTAGAGCAACGAATCAAGTCGTATTGCGTACGCGTATATATGATGTCGCGGGTCGCGGGTCGCAACATTCGTAATTTGTATAAAACATACTTTTACATTACATACCAAGCTGCGTAAGGTGCATTTATTCACTTTTCCGCTTTTTACCAATACTACGAAAAATGCGAGTAACGAAAAAATTCGTGTGTAACGTATCGTTACTCGGTATTAGATGGCGCACCCGTTACTGAGTACCGAATACATCCGATTTGCTACAGCTCATACACACTACATTCTACAACCTACACCTACTATCTACTCCTTGGTTGAGCCGTTTCGGAGGAGATCTGTAACAAACATCACACACGAGAGTCCTGCTACAATAGTAAAAATAAATGTGAGTTTGTGAGGATGGATGGATGTTTGTTACTCTTTACACGAAACTATTGAAGGGATTTCGATGAAATTTGGCATACCAAATTTCATCGAAATCCCTTCAATAGTTTCGTGTAAAGAGTACTACCATAATACCATAAGAGTAATACCATAGTATTAGTTTAGGCTCTGAATTAAAACAGGCTACTTCCCGAAAAAGTACAGTATTCCCGTGGGATTTATTTACGCGCGCGGAGCCGCGGGGAACAGCTAGTTTTATGCATAAGATTGAAACTACAAGTAATTGTCACCCTATTGACCCATGTTGGCCCTTAAGACGATGCGCGCGATTCTACGCGCAGCGCTAAACGCGGCGCCCCGTCGCGTCGCGTCGCCCGCACGGTAATCGAAACCTTTTAAGATTTTCTAACTACCTATTAAATACTCGACTTTGACAAATATGCTTTTGTATATAATATATTCCCTTTTAAATATTGTTTTATCAGGATAATGATTATTTACACAAGACATGCCCTGTTTCACTCGAAATGAAATAATAAATCACCCAGTACCTACTACTAAAGCTTATTATAAAGTAAATGGTTTTGTTAACGATTGCACACCTTGGGAATAAGATGCTCCCCTGCAAGGCTGTCTCTATGTGCTAAGGCTGTACCTGTGACTATTTTTAAAAATATTTAACAGATTTAATTAAGTTTACAATGTAAAATATATAATAGTTCTTTCAAAAGAACTATTTTCCATCTTTTTGCTAAAAGATGGCCCCGTGCGAGTTTCTTACGCCGATTCTTCTCGGCGGGTTAGGGTTGAACCGGTGGGAGCTTTTTCTGTTGACTTTCCGAAAAAAGCTTGTTAAGTTTCATTTGGAAATAAAAAAAAAATCATTTCATTCTTTTCATTTCACAGGGTGGATTTTCAACTAGGCATGAGATGGAAAATTGACCCTAAAAGGGTTGTTCAAAATCAATTGGATATTTTGGGCACAAGATCTACTGCTTAGTAGGCAGATAAATCATTAAAATTTCGAAAAATTATTATCATACTAAATAAAATTACAATGCGCTCTCTAAGGCGCTGAAGTCATTAACCTCACAGAAACAGGTGAAAACTTCTTCAGAAAAGAAGAAGCAAAGATTTTGTTTAAATAACTTCATTACAGCTATGTGAGGTCAGTGACCTTAACAGCGCCGTAAAGAGCGTACCTAATGTGTTTTTAGTGTCCGACCGAAACTGGTTTTTAAGACCGAAATCGAAAACTAATTTCGGCAACGGTCTCAGTTTCGGCCGAATCCGAAACTTCTTTACAAGGATCATGTTTTGAGGGAAAAATAAAGAAAACGTTAGTATAATCAGCCAGTATTTTATCTTATAGTTTAGCTCTGTCCGTCCGTCTGTCTGTCTTTCCGACCTTCTAGCTCCTGTATTTATGAACATAAATTGATGAAATTTTGTATAGTTATATATTGTGTAATATTTATAGATCTCGGTTTTGGCATCATAAAATAATAATAATTTTATGATGTCAAAATTATATTTTAGGGGTGGCTCTCCATACATGTGAAGAGGGGATGAAAAATATTATTTTATTCTACCCCATCGGCATCGTGTGGGGTATCGCTAAATAGATCTTTTAAAATAGAGGCAAGGTTTCATCCATTCCATTTTCGAGTAATCGGCTTTCAAAGTGGTTTATAAGTTTTTGAGTACAAGCATTTCTAAAATATAGGAGACAGAAACTTGTATGTTTCTTTGCTGATAGATCATTGTAAAAAATCTTTAGGAAAATGATTTTGAGCGCAATCGGACAATAACTTTTGAAGTAATTCAATGAAAATCTATTGCGCATTGATAGTTACGGAACCCTCATTAGATATGTCGTGACATGCTTATTATGAAGAACTATATTAATATGTATGATATACCTAACTCCTTTAAGCTTGACATAACTAATACACAAATCGACCAACTCTCGTTATCAAATCGCGAAGTAGGTAACGAGAATTAGATTTATTAACTAAGTAGCATGGCTTTCCCACAGTTATGACTTATGAGAAAATAGGATATCGTAAAAGTATCGTTGTCGTGTATGGTGTGAAAGTTAAATATGGTCAAACGTTAAGTAAATCATTCTAATCTACGTACAAAATTTCAGGCATAGCGCGAGTTATGCCATTTATGATTTAGGTGTACAGCGAAGTAGTTCTTAAACTAATTAGGCACAACGCAAGATAGTCAAACAGCTCGTAAGCCCAATAGCTATTTGAAAATGACGTTTAGACAAAACGCGAGTTAGTGGTTCTTTGAATTATGTATGCCAACCCTAAAGCTTTAAAATCAAATACTTTCACTATTAAAACGAAATACCCTGTAAATATATTTACCCTGTCTGAAGTAAATGCAACCGAGCTAAATAAGTTATGTCCTGTAACAATTTAACTTTATAGAATGTCATCGTCGCTTAGATGGATTTAAAAGCGTCGCAAAACATGACCGATCACAGCGCGAGAACTCCCGAATGCAGTTTCGGTTTCGGTCGTAGTTTCAGCAGGTTTTCCGCCGAAACCGGAACTAAACCGAAATCCGTTTTTTTGCCGAAACTCGACCGAAATCGAACATTCGATCGGACACTAGTAATTTTATTGAGGTAGTATAATTTTAGTTTTAATTTTATATTTATTTTTCAGCCTAAATGTCTTGATATCTTGATATAAGCAGTAGATCATATGCCCAAAATATCCTTAATTGATTTTGAACAATCTTATAATATATGTAAGGGATGTAACCTTGGTAATAATATTATTTACTAAGGTTGTCTCTCCAAAGTGGCACATTTTTTTCCATTCCATTTTTTTGCATAAAATTATTTTATTATTGTAGTGGTTGATTGATTACATAGACATCTACTACCATGTATATACTGATACATTTATATGCCTCTTAACGTTTCCAATAAATAAGTTGTATTAAGAAATACAAAAGTAGCTCCTCCCTACTCTCTGCTCTAAAATGCTGGATCTATATTTTTTTCAATGGTAAATCTACAAATTATTGAATTCTGAGTTGTTCTGAATTGTTTATCATTTTGGTACACTAATTGCAATGGCGGTTAAACTTGGTGCTGACATGGCAAATATTCTGCAAAATCTTTATTATTTTTATTTGGAACCACAAATAAATCACTTTTCAGAGTGATTCTCACAGAGAACAGGACATAATTCAGATACCGAGTTATTAAGCAATATTCAAATGTATTTATTATATTAAACACAAACCTCCTTCTTGAATAAACCGATCCTGAGGATGAGAAGTTGTTTACTGTATAAATTGTTATTACAATTATGGGGTTGCCTACATTGGTACATAATAATTAAACACTTACAAACTCCTTCTTGAATAAACAGATCCCTAGGATGAGAAGTTGTTTACTGTATAAATTGTTATTACAATTATGGGGTTGCCTACATTGGTACATAATAATTAAACACTTACAAACTCCTTCTTGAATAAACAGATCCCTAGGATGAGAAGTTGTTTACTGTATAAATTGTTATTACAATTATGGGATTGCCTACATTGGTACATAATAATTAAACACTTACAAACTGCTTCTTGAATAAACAGATCCCTAGGATGAGAAGTTGTTTACTGTATAAATTGATGGGGTTGCCTACATTGGTACATAATAATTTTCTTTCCAAATTTCTAACTTTATTTATTGTTATGAGTAATACTATTCATTATTATTATAAAACATTCCATATGTACAATGTAAACATTAGCCGTAACATAATATTATATGCTATAAATTAAAGTTGAATAAGCATATTTTACATGACGCTCAGAAAATTCCTTGCAAATACAGAAAAATTTTTCTTAAATGCAAACTACCTAGTTAATTATTCATATTTTGAGGTGAATAATTTAAAATATTTCTAGGTACAGCCACCTCACTAACAATGGTACGGTACAATGCACAAAGCATGCACCACACATATTTCTGTGGTAGAATTTCCTGCACGTCAGTGTCGTACTATGCTGTACATTACCTTGTTACTACAGGACTGTGACTAATATTAAATGAAATCATACCTTGAATTGTATAACCTTAAGAGCTAGATATACAGTAAAACTATTTCGAGAGTGATTGAGGGGATTCACGCAGTTGTCACACTGGCTCACTCAAACAGTTCGCTCGGCCGACCCGTGCACGTCTTTGACCTTTTAAAATATTTGCAGCTAATTCGATGCGCATTACCAATTTGTGTTGATTTTCCAATCTTTCCAAACAGTTTTTACAAATAGTTTTAGGCAAGGGGTCCGACCTTGATACCTGTAATTCATAACGATTTACATAAGAAAAAACTTTTTTATATTTATATATATTTTAAAAAATTATTGTAATACTCACATTTATTGAAAGATATCTATTGATTTTCTCGGATATGCATAATCGAATTCCTTCCTCCCCATAAATATGAAGAACAACTCTATGCATTTCAGAACATAAACGACAAATAAATCCAGTTAATACCCCCTTATCTAAACTACCCATTGTAAAGTATGTTACAATTAATAATCTTTTCCTGGAGTAAATAACAATTTGGTACTATTTATAAAAAAACTTTAACTCAAATAAACAACAATAGAAACGCTGAAAATATTGGAAACTCAGCAAAATGACAGCTGACAGCTGTTTTTTCTTCTTCTTTTGGTATAGCCTTCCCTGTAATAGGAGTTTTTTTTTTAGCTGTGTTTTTTGTTTGTAATGTTCATATTAGTAGTAGTCACTAGTAAATAATACTTATAATCTATGGGTACCGGTGCTGGAATTGCAGGCTGGACGGTGAGTATGGCGATTGGCGGTGAGTTTCGGAAAGATCTACATTGAAAAATGTGCATGTTTTTATTACTTTTTTAAAGTTCACTATGATGTACTAACCTTAGTACTAACTAAATCGGTGATTTCAGAAACACCACATGTTAAATTTTTTCCGAAATTGAGTTAGTGTTCATAGGTCTATATATATATATATATATATATATATATATATATATATATATATAGACCTATCGATCCCGGCAAAAACCGTACTTATGTGTGTGTGGTTTAAAGGTATAAATAGCGTTCCAGAATTTCTCGGACATTTCAAAAACTTTTAGTAGTAGTACTTATCATCTATGTCAAAAACACCACAAGTGCAGTAACATGTGGTGTTTCTAAGCGCAACTGTCGAGTTTTGCCGGGGAATTCAATCGGTGATGTTGTGGATTTTGCATTTCCTTCATAAATTTGTGTTATTTCGTTTCTTATGTGTGAAAATCAAATCAAATTTTTATTTGCAGAATAGGTACATATAAATGGATGTTATAGCTTTTAATAGAGGCACAACTTATTCTAACCCGTGTAAGGCATGTCATTCTCATAATATTATAAGTTACACATTTCAATTATTGATTTTATTGTAATAATGATTCTATTACATTATGCATTGAGATTTTATTACATTTATATTTTTATTACAATTATTTATCTATTCTATTTGTTCTGTACGTTATTCAACATTTTGGTCAATTAAAAATTCATTTAAGTTATAATTAGCTTTTCTAATTAATATTGCTTTGACCCTCTTTTTAAATATTTGTAAAATCACTATTTCTAATATGTCCTTTGCTAATTTAGTATACAATTGTATTGATATTCATTGATAGCTTTTACTCAGCAAAGCTGTTTTTGCCGGAGGATAACAGATTCGATGTTTGTTTCTAATACTTTTAAATCTATAATAGTCTTTTAAGTTAGGTTTTATAAACATTATTGTTTCAAAGATATACAAACAGGGGAATGTTAGTAATTTTAGTTTTATAAAGTAAGTTTTACAGCAGTCAGTTCTTTTTATTTTGCACATTGCTCGCACACATTTTTTTGGGTTTTAAATACCGAGACTTTAATTTTGTTGAGTTACCCCAGAACATAATCCCGTAGCGCAGTACCGATTCGACTTGTGCGTGATATGCAGTGACTAAGGTCGGTATGCTTACAATTTTTTGCAGCATGTATAGTGCATATGACATTTTGTTAATTTTACTACAAAAATAGCTGCAATGGTCTTTCCAATTTAATTGATTGTCAACAAGTAGACCTAGAAATTTTGCAACATCAACCTGTTCAATTTTTGTATTCATATATGTTATGTCTATAATTTTGTTTTCTTACTTATACGTCTTAAAGTACATCAGATGAGTTTTGTCAAGATTTATTTTTAGATTGTTTTTATTGAGCCATTCAATAATTTTGTCTAATGATTTCTTAATATCCGAATTTAAATTGTCCTTTTTATACCCGAGTAGAGTACTGTGATATCGTCGGCAAATAGCACATTTGTTGGTCAATTGCTTTTGGCAGGTCATTTATATACCTGGTCCTAAGTCCTAACACACTAGCTTTTGGGATACCGATCGTTACTAGCTGTGCCAATGATGTGTAACAAATTTCTTTGTTAGTAGAGGAGCATATTCTTTTAATTTGCGTGATTTGTTTCCAATAGGAATCCATAATAATGGAGATATGATTTAATTAAGTCAAGTGTGTTTCCTCTTATTCCGTAATCGAATAGTCTGCTAGTTAAAATGACATAGTTTACGTAGTCAAAAGCTTTCATCGGGTCCATATATAACGCACGAACGTTATTCTTTTAATTTAAATTTTGCAAAACAGTTTTTATAAACTCGTGGATTCTCGTGGATCGTTTATTTGGACTTTGACTAGACTTTAGACTTGACGATATAGGAATACGGTGTTGAAAATTGAAACGAAAGTTTTATTTCCCGCCGTTTTAACTTGACACTGGCAAATGGTTACAAGCCGATGCCATATCTAAATAAATAAGTTCTGACGTTGGCAACTCCTATTACAGGGAAGGCTATGCCAAAAGAAGAAGAAGAAGTAAATAAATAAAAAATAGTTTCAATTTTCAACACCGTGTTCCTAAATCGTCAAGTCTAAAGTCTAGTCAAAGTCCAAATAGATCGTCAATGCAGTCAATGAGTCAAGACAGTCGATTCAGTAAAGCGGTAGAAGCCTTACTGAAAGTTTCTAGGGAGCTTTGGAGGGTACACAAAATAGCACGTTTTTTGAAGTTGTACCACTTGCCCACACTTGTGCACGTTAACCCGGCAAAACTCAACTGTCACAACATTGCACCTAACACATGCATGTAGTTACATTCTCGAGTTTTGCCGGGGAATTCAATGGGTTTCGTTGTGGATTTTGTATTTCCTTCATAATTTGTGTTATTTCGGTTCATAATGTGTAATATTGGTAGAATATTAACCATTAAATATTCGTCATCGTGCACAAATTTGGGCAAGTGGTACAACTTCTAAAAACGTATTATATTAATATAATACGTTTTTAGAAGTTGTAATATTAATACGTAATATTTTGTGGTTTCCCGCCAAAACTCCCTAGGAACTTTCAGTAAAGCTTCTACCACTTTACTGAAACGACTGACATGACTCATATACTGTACTGACTATATATTTGGACTATGACTAGACTTTAGACTTGACGATACAGGAATACGGTGTTGAAAATTGAAACGAAAGTTCTATTACCCGTCTTTTTAACTTGACACTGGCAAATGATTATAAGCCGATGCCATATATAACATAAAAAAAAATATATTGCACATATTAGAAAAACGGCGGGAAACTCGAACGCGGTCTTGTTTTTTCTCAAGCCTTAAATATATTTTCTTTATATAGTTCAGTGCGGGTGTATAGTATATATTTTTAATTATTATTTAGCTTTACTTTTCTATTTACTTTGTTTTTTTAGATAAGTTTTTTAATTTATACCTATAACAATGAATCGGCCTCCGGATCCGGGAGGCGGGAACTCATTATGCACAGTTCCACTGCCTAGTAATTTTGTTACTTTAGATTATGACGATTCCGAAATCAACTAAATTACAACTACAACGAATAAACTAAAAAGACACTAAAAAGATCTCGTCTTCTTATGATTTGTAAGCATTGTAACAAAAAAGTAAGGAAAAACGCGGTAAGCCAGAAGGTTGGTTGCCAATGCTGCTCAGGGTCTGATAAATCTGAAGAGAACGGGGAAGTTACCTCGTCTTCGATACCACACAGGCAAAGCGTAGAGCCTACAAAACATAGATGATAACTACAAAACATTCTATTGGTAGAAATTTGTACAATGAGAATGACGTGTCACCTTACTTGGTTCACGTCCAAAAAATTACCAAAAATGATAATGACGGAACTATGTTGCACCCCATCACTTTTGGTGATTTTCTCATGAAAACCAATATTTACAATATTATTAACAGCAGCTTAAAAAAGATATTCAGAAGACTTTCAGTTTCATTTATTAATTACACAGATGCAAACTTATTTATAAATAATAGTTTACTTACTGAGAACAACTATGAAGCATTTATACTATCATTCAATGTTGTACGAATAGGAATTGTGAGGGGTGTACCTATTGAGTGGTCACCTGAAGAAATAATAAAAAATATTTCTACTCCTATTGTTGTGGAAAAGTTGTAAAGGTTAGACGCTTAAATTATAAAACGATTGTAGAGGGTTCTCCTGTCTGGAAACCGACACAATCAGTAGTTGTGTAATTTGATGTCAGGATTCTACAGAAAAGAATCTTTTTTTTTGTTAAAATTCCTTAACAGTTAACGTTTACATCTTTCCCACCATACAATGTTTCAAATGTTGTCGGTATGGACAACATGAACATAATTTATTTGTTAAATAATTATAAACCTTTTTTATTTTCTTTTTCTGAAACTTGGCTTAGGCCAAGTAATACTTTTAGATTTAAAAATTATAATACCATCAGAGAAGATTACATGGTTATGGAGGTGTAGCTTTTCTTCTTGAGAAAAACTACCCTTTTAGTTTAATATTTCTGTACATAGTACATAGTCCTGAACTTTCTATTTTAGCAATAAGTGTAAATAATATTTGTTTTGTGTCTGTGTATATTTTCCATATTTTTATTAACATTTAATGAAATGAAATAAGTATCATTTTAGCATCTCTTCCAAAACCTTTAATTATCACATGTGATTTTAACTGTCATCATCAGTTATGGGGTAGTTTCATAACCAATAATTATGGTAATAAGCTGTTAAGTATTCTTGACCAAAGTAATTTGTGTATAATAAATTCTGGTGAACCTACAAGGCGTACTAGTCCTTCAGACGGCAAGTGTGGTTGACCTATTTGTTGGAGAACAAACAGTTTGTATCGCAATAATTATCATCTTCAGTTCTAATCTCCACTTTTGGAAGCGATCACTTCCCTGTAATTACTTCCTCCCCTTTTAATAATGCTCATGTTCCTAAACATTAAAATAGATTGTTTCCTATATACAGGGTCTGTCATAAATAATGGATAACCCGTAAACTGGAGTTGGTCCGGATGTGAAACTGTAAGAAAATCGTATTTTCTTGCCAGGGTTTCTAACCATATGAAAATGGCGTAGCATTTTATACTTTTTTATAAATTTCAATACTTTTTTCGTTCATTCCGTTGCCATTTCATCAAATTTAGGTATTTCTGTGTGATTTTTTTAGTATTATACTCCTGAAGACGTGTATTATTTAATTTTAATACAAATTTAGGTGTTTTAACGTAAACAATTTTCAAAATCATCTTTTTATGCTTTTTTAAAACTATTTTTTTCTTAATGTCAACTTTAATCATTTACTGTGAAACAAAAAGTATGGCGCTATAGCTGCCCATTATCTTAATAAATTGTCTAATATGTGTAGTTTCTAAAAAGGTGTTACAATGTGTACTTTACTAGCAATATTAAGTTACAGGAGCGAGATCAATATCAAGGTCAGAATTCAAAATTTTTAAGTATTGTTATAAAAGGTTATATAACTTCGTCATAATGATCTTATTCTACCAAAATTCTTTACACAAACGTTATTGGGCCACTAATAAGGATTTTCAGAAGCACAACAGGTTGTTTTTAGTAAAAAAAATATCATAACTCCATGGTAATAATGTAATAAGTGTTCAAATTCAAAATTGTTGTGCTCTAAATGTTTCATGCGATAAACATGTTGCGACAAGTTTATTCGAAAAAAGGATCATCAGGTAAAAAACTAACAAAGACAGCAATACAATGGGCCTCTATGCGTGAAAAGGAGGATTGATGGTCATTGTTACTAGACAGATGCACACTGTCCCTTTCAAACTCACGGTGTGTGAAAAGGTTAGCATGTTTTTGCCTTTAGGGCGCGCTCCTGATTGTAGAGTATACACATCTCAGTGTGATTTTGACTATCGCATATGCTCTTGTTTTCGTTACTTTCGTCAATTTGTTACTGCTTTCTAATATCGGACTTTGATTTGCCTTGTGATTTGGACTTGTGAACCTGGTGATACTGACGACTTAGCTCTCATTTACGGACATTGTTTTGTGCTATCGATTGGATTTGTTGTTTGGAAGTTTTTGCATCATGCCTCAGCAATACACGTCGGCTGAATACACAAACATGCATTACATTTATGGTTTATGTAATGGCAACGCTACCAGAGCAGCAAGTGTTTACCGTGAAAAATATCCAAATGCTCGACATCCTGATTACCGTGTCTTCATTAGAGTGCACAATGCATTCATGGAAGGACGATTTCCTGGGACCGGCATAGGCGGGGCCAGTGAAGGACAACCTCAACGACACAATGCAGCCGAAGTACTGGAAATAGTCGCTGAAGACCCTGGTACGTCCATAAGTGTTATTTCACGGCGTAACGGGATACCTCAAAAATCCGTGCACAGAATTTTAAAAAGGCATGAATTTTACCCTTTCATTATCAAAGGGTTCAAACACTAATGCCAAGGGACGCTGCTGCGAGAGTAACATTTTGTCGCACATTGCTGCGAAAGATGAGAGAAGACCCAAGTTATTTTAATAAAATTTTATGGAGTGACGAGTCAACGTGTCGAAAAGATGGTTTTTTGAACCTCCACAATTTACACAGCTGGCAACTTGAAAACCCAAGATTGATACGTGAAGACAGATCGCAGTATCAGTTTAAAATAAATTTATGGACTGGCATTATTAACGGACAAATCATTGGTCCATTTGAGTTGCCGGCAATATTAAATGCGGATATGTATTTGGATTTTCTAATAAATACTTTACCTGGATTACTGCAAGACGTTCCACAGGAGGTAAGAAACGTGATGTGGCTTCAAAATGATGGGTGTCCAGCACATTACGCTGTTCGTGTAAGGGAACATTTAAATAATACATATCCAGATAGATGGATAGGGCAATTGGGTCCAATTTTATGGCCTCCACGTTCGCCAGACCTTAACCCGTTGGACTTTTTTTACTGGGGCTGCATTAAGGAAGTAGTGTACAAGGAAGTAATAAGTTCTGTGGAAGAGTTGCGTACGCGCATTCAAGTAGCAGCAAGTAAAATCGCAGAAGCCGGCTATGTGCGTTGGATTGAAAGATCTTTTATAAGGCGATGTAGAGCTTGTATTGCTGCCAGCGGAGGGCATTTCGAGCATTTAGTTTAAGTTATTGATAAAATAAATATATATTTTTTTACTAAAAACAACCTGTTTTTCTTCTGAAAATCCTTATTAGTGGCCCAATAACGTTTGTGTAAAGAATTTTGGTAGAATAAGATCATTATGACGAAGTTTTATAACCTTTTATAACAATACTTAAAAATTTTGAATTCTGACCTTGATAT
The DNA here is from genome assembly GCA_037179445.1 of Phengaris alcon alcon. Classification (NCBI taxonomy): domain Eukaryota; kingdom Metazoa; phylum Arthropoda; class Insecta; order Lepidoptera; family Lycaenidae; genus Phengaris; species Phengaris alcon. Next base: position 1,749,363 of record JAYRCH010000228.1, read on the forward strand.
TGATCTCGCTCCTGTAACTTAATATTGCTAGTAAAGTACACATTGTAATACCTTTTTAGAAACTACACATACTAGACAATTTATTCAGATAATGGGCAGCTATAGCGCCATACTTTTTTTTTCACAGTAAATGATCAAAGTTGACATTAAGAAAAAAATTGTTTTAAGAAAGCATAAAAAGATGATTTTGAAAATTGTTTACGTTACAAACACCTAAATTTGTATTAAAATTAAATAATACATGTCTTCAGGAGTATAATACTAAAAAAATCACACAGAAATACCTAAATTTGATGAAATGGCAACGGAATGCACGAAAAAAGTAGCGAAATTTATAAAAAAATAGTTTCGAAAGTTTCTTTTTAATTAAACTTTTAAAATGTGAACTAACATAGGTTAAGATTTATATCTATTTACAGTCCATATTTGTTGTTACCTACTAACAAATATGGACTGTAATTGTCTGAAATAAAGAAATTTTTATTTTTATTTTTTTTATTTATTATTATTTTTATAAAAAAGTATAAAATGCTACGCCATTTTCATATGGTTAGAAACACTGGCAAGAAAATACGATTTTCTTACAGTTTTACATCCGGACCAACTCCAGTTTACGGGTTATCCATTATTTACGACAGACCCCGTATAACCTTAATAATCTTACTGACGAATCTTGGGAACAATTTAGTAATAAAGTTGACTCAAAACTGTCACAGAAAATGTCTGGTAGTAATGGCTTCATAGATGCTTTTGTTTTCACGGATGTCTTGATTGATAGTGCTAACAAAAGTTTCCCAGTTAAAAATTAAACATCTTCTATTCCAAGCCCGCCATGGTGGGATAAAGAGTGTACTGAAGCTATAAAAAAGAGAAAACAGGCCGAAAAAATTTAAAAAATAAAAAAAAATGTCTAGAAAACTATTGATCTTTAAAAAATATTATAAATAGTACCAAATTACTTTTTAAAAGGAAAAAATCCGAAAGTTGGCGAAAATTTTGCTCATATCATTATCCCCTAACACTGAGGAGTGTTAGGGGATACATTATATGAGCAAAATTCTGATGTATGGAAAAGTATAAAAAGATTTAAGTCTGCATATAGGTACAGTCTGGCCATAAATACTGTTACAATTAAAAATAATCAAAATATTTTAAATTTGGAATCTGTCATTTTTATATTATGATTGTTCATTACGTTTTCTCATTTTGGCGCCAATACCTACATTGTACAATATTTTGCGATATTAAAATGGAGTGGGGTGATAAAGATAACCGAATCGCTGTGATTGCATTGCAAACAGTAAAATGTTTGTGTACCGGGCTAATAATAGGTACAATGAAACTCTGTTTGTGACAGAAAAAGATCTGGCCGTCCACTTAGTGTTCGTACGAAAAAGGTGGTCAAAGCAGTAAGGGAAAGAATTCGAAGAAATTCTGTCCAAAAGCTAAATATTTTATCTCGGGAGATGAAGATAGCACCTAGAACCATATCGCGTATTTTAAAAGATGACTTAGGACTTGCAGCCTATAAGAGACGTACTGGTCATTTCTTAACTAATAATTTAAAAAAGAATAGGGTGGTAAAATCGAAACAACTACTGAAGCGGTACGCAAAGGGAGGTCACAGAAAAAATTTGCTTACGGATGAGAATTTTTTTACAATTGAGCAACATTTTGACAAACAAAATGACCGTATTTATACTCAAAGCTCTAAGGAAGCTTCCTAAATAGTCGACAGAGTGCAACGTGGGCACTATCCGACTTCAGTGATGGTTTGGTGGGGTATTAGCTATGAAGGAGTGACTTACTTTTGTGAAAAAGGTATCAAAACATCGGCACAAGTGTATCAAGATACCATTCTTGAGAAGGTAGTGAAGCCCCTTAACAGTACCATGTCCAATAACCAAGAATAGTCTTTCCAGCAAGAGTCGGCGCCGCAGCACGGTCTACGCAGTCTTGATTGGAAACGAACGTTTCGGACTTCATCAGACCTGAAGACTGTCCGTCGTCTAGTCCCGATTTTAATCCGCTGGATTATGATTTATGGTCAGTTTTAGAGAGTATGACTTGCTCTAAATGCCATGATAATTTGGAGTCCCTAAAACAATCCGTACGATTGGCAGTGAAGAATTTTCCCATGGAAAGAGTGTGTGCTTCTATTGATAACTGGCCTCAACGTTTATAGGACTGTATTGCAGCCAATGGATACCTCTTCGAATAAGCTTTTTATATTTTAAATTGTTTTATATTTATGTATTAAAATAACACACTGTAAAAGTAATAAATGTTATTTGCAATAGAAAATTATTTTTTTCTTTGTTTCAGTATTTACGGCAAGACTATACCTAGTCTTGTAGGTGGTATTACCATACCACTCATTCTGTAATACTGTTAGCATTGGTATAGAAAAAAATTGGGTGGTAATTCTAAATTCAATAGAATTGTTGAAACAAGATTTAGGGACTATCATTATGTTTTCACAGATGCGTCAAAACATGAAATTAATGGCAATGTCGGGTAGGCATTTTTCACTCTTAATATAATATAGTAAAAAAAATCATACTTCCTTCTGAATGTACTGTATTCTCTGGGGAGTGTTTAGATATTTTAAAAGCTCTAGAATATATAATACTAGCAAAACTTAAAAAGTCCATTGTCTTTACAGATTCTCTAAGTGCTATTCAAGCCCTTATCAAAAATCAATTTAAAATTAAGCAACAGCATCCTGTTATATTTGGTATTAGGCAGTTACTAACAGAATGTATCAAGAAAGATTATTAAATAACATTTGCTTGGATCCCTAGCCACTGTGGAATTGTTGAAAATGTTCAAGCTCATTTAGTTCCTTATAAAATTTACTATTTAGATTTATTAACTTTGCTCAAAATTTATTTAGACACATCATGGAAATTGTCTTATGATCAAAGTTGTAAGCAAAAAGGAGCGCATTACTATAGACTTCAGCCTGAAATGTTGGCAAAACCATGGTTTTATAAGACAGATTTCAATAGAAAATGTTGTAGCATTATATCACGATTAAGGCTCGGCCACACTTGTTCTCCACACCATCTCGCTAGGTTTAATATCATTGCCAGTCCCGCTTGTGTGTGTGGTACTGAAATTAGGGATATCAACCATCTGTTCTTTACTTGTCCACTTTACAACCGCACCCATTTCCTTGATTCATTGTTAGAGAATAAAATCCCTTTTCCTACATCAGTAATTTGTTTATTGTTCACTAGAAAATGTTATTTATAAAATATTATCTTAATTTATTTTATATAATAACATTGAGATATAATTTTTATCTATATAATATTATGTACTTATGTCTTTCTGTCCCTTCCTTTGTAAATAGGTATTTATTTTTTTCTGATCTGTCGTGAATTCCTTTTTTCAAATTCCTCGTTCTATTATTGTTACATACGTTTTTCCCGTTCGTCATTGGCTATGTACAGAGTGAAGCCATTTTAAAAAAATAAAGACACATTACGCAACTTTCACTCAGTCGGTTGTTGTTTGTGGTTTAAATTTAATGTTAATGCAGCTTCGTTAGTGATATCTGTGATTGTGGCATATAATGTCTTCTAATGAAGACAATAGAAGCCCTAAGCCAGTAGTGCGACCTAGGAAAAGGCTGCGTGGGCAGAATAAAATCAACACTGTCACTAGAGAAAAGTTGTAGAGCTTGATAATGCCTACAATAAAGTCAGTGACAACATATATGTCTAACTTTTAAATATAAGTCTAAAAACTAGTTTTTTCTGGGCCCCTCACTCCTTGGCCTCCAGCAAAGGTGCAACAAGGGTGCGTTATCACACACTTTAGGAAAGACTGGCTTAGATGGGAATAGAATTTAAGTCAGATTAAATAGACTTTTCAAAGTTCATTTAATTCATCTAGTAATGATTTACACTTATTTCTAAGAACCTTTACAGCTTCAACAAAAATTACACTTGGCGGCATGGCACCCACAGACTCCACATTAACTGAAAAATTAAATATGTTAAATATATATTTTTTCATTCTAATGCTCTATAAAAATATGTTTAATTGTTTAAATTACTTTGTGGTTGTCAAAATATATTATGAAATATAATTAGGTACTATGATATCCACTAGCTTTGTACCTAGGCTTAAATAGTTTTTTAGAATTAAATAGTTAAATAAAGTTATAATAAATTTAAAAAAAAGAAAGTTAAATAAAGAGTTTTTAAGTCTTTATAGGTACAAACTACAAAACCTTGAATTTTCTAAACTAGTTATTAAATATACTGTACACCTTTTACAACAATAAATGAAGCTTTTTAAATACCAAACATTATACTTACAAATAAAATGATCTCTAATTCTGCTCAAAATAACTGCATCTTTAATGCTTTCATATCTATAGACATTTCTGCTACAAATGTCGTATCTAGCATCCCTTACAAAGGCACGTCCGTCAGAGTCTATCCCTATAACTCCAAGTGAAAAGCAACTTTGCAGCAATGTAGCATCACCTCCATCTATTTTCCGTGTCAACTGTATATCTGGCAGCAATCTGTAGGATGCTGTTGCTAAAAATAAAAAAGTTTATTCAGATTTGATGGTGCAGTTTTGGCATGAAAAGGAAATTATACATTATGGTTTATGGAAAACTTACCAACTGGCGAAAACTTGGCATGGTCTTTTCCAATGCCTTTGACAGCAACAAGATGCAGATCCAATTCATGACCTGGTCTCATTTTGGATATGAGAATATCGCTGTGTACAGGCCCAACATCAGCCTCCTTGTGAACAGAGGCTTGGTTGCCAATAGGTTGCCATTTTATTTGTGAAGAGTAAACTGTAAAACATTATAACCATGATAGATACAAAAGGTTTTAAATCAGAAATATTAAGTATTTTCTTAATTTTAATTTATCATACCACTATGATTCTCATACAAGTCTTCAGTCCTGAATGAGTCTTTGGGTGGTGATTTATTATATGTGCATTTTACTTTTAATGAATACTCTAATGTGTCAAATTCAGTTCCTTCAGTGGCATCTGAAATAAAATAGCATATTTATTTAGTTATTTATATGTATAGTAAGCATATCCTCAAAAATGAAGTACACCAAAATAAATTTACCTAGATAAAATAGGTACATAATATGAATAAAATTATCATCTATACAGATTACCTTCTGGACGATATTCAAATAACCGAGGGTTGGCTTTTAATGGTATTAGTCCCAGTCTATGAGCAAGTACCTCATCTTGGATGATGGACGTGTTGTTCTTTATCATGACCTTCTCGATGGCCATACTGGGCACCTCACTCAGCATAAGCCTACGGAATGCATTAGCAAAGGCAGGCTGTATACCGATCAAATCAAACTCCATCTCCGAGTTGTCCATACGTACGATATTTATACGAAATTTCTTGGCAAACTTCTTGGTATTCCATTTCTCATCTGCCATACCGAAATCGTGGGGTGCATTCTGGAATATTTATTAAATTATTATAACTTAAGCAAGGTTTCACCTTTTTGTAACTCAGTATATTTAGGTTATAATATCTTTACTTTCACTCGGAACTCTTCCATTAAGACCCTTGGCTTCTCTTCTTTCACAGGTTTAGGCATAGTTAAAAATTAGTTCCTATTCAATGTCTAAGTTTAAAATTTTCTGCACGTGCACTTTATTTACGATTTAAAATTTTCACTATGTAGTATGTACATTCTTCCTCTTCTTCTTGTTTAAATGAAATGGTCAGTCAAAAGTTATAACTGACATAACTTTCGACATTTCTCACGAGAATCTCTCATAATAAAATAAAGCCCGGTCTCCTGTTTGTGGCAATATTATCCAATCCTGGACCACTCCTGAACTCTAGAAGACCACGGTGCTCCAGACCTAGCCCTGTTTTCTAATTACAAAATTAAATAGCATGTTATCTTATTAAACTATTTCAGTTGCTTCAAGTACCATCCAGGTCTGTTCAGTCTGTTTTATTCATGCTGCATGCAGTATGAAATAAAATATAAAATAAAGATAAAATTAAATTTTATGTAATCAGTAATTTAAATGAGAGAATATACAGAATGTTTGGAAGATGGGTGCAAAGCTTTAACGCCTTGTTAGTATAGACCATTTATACGGTTCGTATTTGACCATTCTTAGCGTTCGTGATGTAAGATTTAATTTTTTATCGAATTTTTACATTTTTTGTTGCAAAACCCCAAATTCCGCAATTAATTGCAAATAATGGCCAATCTGGAAGATAATCGAATTATTTGTTAGTGTATTTGAATTAATTAATGTGTAAACAACCAAATAAGACTTGATGTACATATCTGTATCATGAGATAAATTTGTAATAGGGGTTTGAAGTTAATAACTTTTTGTGAATTTCGGAAATCTAATTTTTTTGAGGCCATAAATAAAAAAACGGTAACTGGTTTTTTGTTCAAACATTTTGGAAAACATACCTAGTTATTACTCTTTCGATTGAGGTATCAACTACAAGGAGCTCACCAATTACTGAAATTATGACCTACAAAGCAAAACTAGGCAGAAAATTAAAAAGTTTAGGCCAGTAGACTAAACAACATTTGCACTTTTAATAAATACTTTTTGTGTTGAAAAAGATAACAAAGATCAATTTTGAGTATTATCTTGCACATTTTAAATTAAATGTACAAATGTAAATATACGGTTGTACGCCGAACGCTTTCCTAATCGGCGAGTACCTAATGTACGAGTGTTTTACAACACATTTCGTCGGCTTGCTGAATTTGGGACCGTACATCGTGTGGAACCTGGAGCCAACCCAGGCAGACATGATCCCAGCGTCGACGACGCTATCTTGGAGGCATTCCAAGCTAATAAGCACACCAGTTGCAGAGCAGTAGCTCGGCATTTAAACATTTCACACTGGAAGATGTGGAAAACCAAATTACTGAAATTATGACCTACAAAGCAAAACTAGGCAGAAAATTAAAAAGTTTAGGCCAGTAGATTAAACGACATTTGCACTTTTAATAAATACTTTTTGTGTTGAAAAAGATAACAAAGATCAATTTTGAGTATTATCTTGCACATTTTAAATTAAATGTACAAATGTAAATATACGGATGTACGCCGAAAGCTTTCCTAATCGGCGAGTACCTAATGTACAAGTGTTTTACAACACATTTCGTCGGCTTGCTGAATTTGGGACCGTACATCGTGTGGAACCTGGAGCCAACCCAGGCAGACATGATCCCAGCATCGACGACGCTATCTTGGAGGCATTCCAAGCTAATAAGCACACCAGTTGCAGAGCAGTAGCTCGGCATTTAAACATTTCACACTGGAAGATGTGGAAAACCATGAACCAAAATAACAAATACCCATTTTATGGCACAGGGGTGCAAGGTCTAGAAGAAGGAGATCCCCCAAAGAGAATCCAGTTTTGTCGTTTTTTTCTTAATGCAGACATTGAAGATGCGTGGTTTTTGAAGTCCATATTATGGACAGACGAAAGTAAATTTTCAAGGGCAGGTATCGCAAATTTCCACAACCTACACCAGTGGGCTGATAAAGACGCCAACCCGCACTGGAAAAAGCAAAAGTCTTTCCAGAGGGAATTTTCAGTGAATGTGTGGGCCGGAGTAATTGGCAGAACTCTAATCGGGCCGCATGTTTTACCGGACCATTTGAATGGAAATAACTATTTAGAGTTTTTATAAAATGATCTTCCGGCACTAATAGAGGAATCTGGATCACCAATATTCGAAACTGACCGAGAAATAATCTTCCAGCAAGACGGCTGCCCAGCACATTGGACGGTAACTGTACGGGAGCACTTAAATAACGCTTTTCCTAACAGCCAACTGTTAGGAAAAGCGTTATTTAAGTGCTCCTGAACCTTCGATTAATCCAAATTAGCAGAGTGGTGCTACTGCTTGGCCCGCTCGATCACCCAACCTCACTCCGCTTGACTTTTTTGTGTAGGGTAGAGCCAAAGAACTTGTGTATACAAATGAGGAAATAAGCACGAAAGAAGAATTAATCCAGAGGATTAACTCGGCCTTTGAAACAATGAAGCTGGAGATGATGCTAAAAATAACCACAACAGAGGTGAGAAGGGCTCGTGCCTGTATAAGGAATCGCGGCTGACATTTTGAACACGAAAAAGAAATAATTAAAAAAAATATTTTATTATTTCTTTAAGTTAGTTACTCAATTTACTTTGTAAGTCATAATTTCAAAAATTAGTAAGCTATCTTTGTAGTTGATGAGGTATCAACTACAAAGAAAGAATAATAACCACGAATGTTTTTCAAAATGTTTGAACAAAAAAAACAGTTCCCCTTTTTTTTCATTTGTGGCCTCAAAAAATTTGATTTCCGAAACCTACAAAAAATTATTAACTTCAAACCCCTGTTACATATTTATCTCATGATACAGATATGTACATCAAGTCTTATTTGGTTGTTTACACATTACTTAATTCAAATACAATAAAAAATAATTGGATTATCTTCCAGATTGGACATTATTTGCAATTAATTGCGAAATTTTGGGTTTTTTTTCAACAAAAATTTAAAAAATTCGTTAAAAATAAAATCGTACGTTACGAACGCTAAGAATGGTCAAATACGGTTCTAAATGGTCTATAGGTACCAGGGGTCTCCAAACTTTCCAGCCTTAGGGCCATACTGATTACTCCAGTAAGTTCCGAGGGCCAAAACCTTATCATAGGTGGTAAAAAGTGAAATAGTCCACTGATGAAAAAAAAAAGTCCGCCAAAGTACGCAACGTTTAAAAAAGGCTGCAAATCGGACTAAAGTCCGCAAAACGGCAACACTGCATATTATTAATTTTCCTGTCATTATCTGTAATTTCTAGATTAGTCGTAGAGTACGAGCCATGAGGAGTAACGTGACACGACATCTGGTGGACACAAGCGGAAATAGGTAGTACCTTCTATCGCTAACAGATGGCGCTAATAGCACGTACAGAATAATTTCGTTGGTTCGAGAAAGTTCTGGTGTCTTCCACGCACTTCTAGATGGCAGTAATTGGAATATATAAGAAGGCTAGTGGCGCAACCACAAGTCAGTTCCTATGACACTGTTGTGAAATAAAATAGTGCGTACCTCCTTAAAACGTGTTTGTGCGTGTTTAAGTTTAAGACATCTTTGTAACAGTATTTTGATTTGAATTGTTGCTTTTGTGTGTGATTTAGTAGTATGGAAAAGAAGCGAAAAATTGATAATGAATGCAGAAAATTCAAAGATCAGTGGAACATTCAGTATTTCGTAATTGAGTCCAGTAACAAGGCGCTATGTTTGATTTGCAATGAAAGCATAGCCGTTCTCAAGGAATATAACATTAAACGTAATGACGTTCATAATGATGAAACAAAACATTTTCAAAATTACTCAAAATATACAAGAAGTTTGCGGACAGAAAAATTCGAAGCTATGAAGCGCGGATTGAAATCGCAGCAATCTTCATTTACAAAACTCAAAACTGAACAAGAGGCTGCAACTCGTGCCAGCTTTCGTGTGGCTCTTGAAATTGCAAAACGTGGAAAACCATTCACCGATGGAGAAATGATCAAAGAATGCATAATTGCAGTAGCCGAAGAAATGTGCCCTGAAAAGGTAAATTTATTAAAAACTGTCAGTATGTCAGCAAACATTTCATTTTGCACAATTTTCAGCGATGTTTTCTACCCTTCGAGCCCTGTGGCTCGACTCGAAAACATCGCTGAAAATATATCCTCTCAACTGTTCGACAAAAATGGACATGTTGAGTGGTTTTCTTTGGCCTTGGATGAGTCAACGGATGTGTCAGATACTGCTCAGGTGTTGATTTATATTCGAGGAGTAGATAAAAGCTATGAAGTGCATGAAGAACTTCTTGATCTGTATAGTATTCATGGAACAACTACTGGTACAGATATTTTTAAAGGAGTTGAAATGGCCATTAATCAAAAGAACCTTCGATGGAAAAACTTGAAATGTATTATAACTGATGGAGGCAAAAACATGAGTGGGAAAGATAAAGGAGTGGTCGCTCTTGTGGCAAAGGCTGTAGAAAATGACGGTGGTTCAAAACCATTAGTCTTACATTGTATCATTCATCAACAGTCTTTGTGCGGAAAATGTTTGGATATGTCTGAACTGTTAAGATCAATCAGATCTTTTGGGCTGAATCACCGACAATTCCGACAATTTATTGAAGAGATTGGAGAAAATGACTTACCTTATCATACTGTCGTACGTTGGCTTAGTTGTGGGAAAGTCCTTCAGCGCTTTTTTGAACTTCGAGCAGTGATCGAAATTTTTTTGAATGAAAAGCATCTCCCTCTTACTGAATTACAAAACAACGCATGGCTGTGGAAGTTAGCATTCTATGTTGATTTGACAAAACATGTGAACGAACTGAATTTGAGATTGCAAGGAGAAAACCAGCATCTTCCTGATTTATACACTAATATCAAATCATTCCGGAAGAAATTGATACTGTTTCAATCACAACTACAAAGTAAAAGTTTTTCACATTTTAAAACGTGAAATATTCAGCCACACCACTGAGACTGAGTTTCCTATCTATTTTGCAATCGAAACTTTGAGTGCTTTGAAAAAATAATTTGATACTCGTTTCTCGGACTTTGCGAATTGCGAACCATTGCGAATCAAATTAAGATTTTTCAGAATCCTTTGGATACTGACATTGAAACCCTAGCCCCGGAACTTCAAATGGAAATGATTGAACTACAGTGCAGTGATATAATTAAGAACAAATATCAAAACTCATCTTTGTTGGAATTTTATAAGGGTCTTCCACTGACACAATTTGACAATTTGCATAAATTTGCTCGTGGGCTGTTTTCTGTTTTTGGTACTACTTTTTTGTGTGAGAAGACCTTCTCCAAAATGAAGTACACAAAAAATGTTTACAGAACTAAATTAACTGATGAGCATCTTAAATCTCTTTTATTAATTGGTACAAGTAAAATTAGTCCACAACTACAAACTATTGTCAGTGGAAATTCTCAATTACATAAATCTCATTAGTATTTTATATGTCATTATGCTTGTTATAAGTTATGTTTTTATTTAAAATGTATAAAATGTTAGTTGGATTCATTTCAATAATTTGTTAGTTATTTTATACTGAAGTTAAATTTTCTGCGTATTATACATGTCCTTACTCATTACAATTCTGTGTTTCTTTATCCAACTTATCACAAAAACAATAACAATAAGTCTACAACAATGTTATGAGTAGTTAGTTAGTTAGTTACCATGACCATATCAATATAGATGTCATATTAATAATTATTCAACATAAAATTAGAATACTTCAGTAAACTAAATTTAATTTGCTATAAAAAATATGTTCTCTAAAAGGAGTTTTCAAGTATGCTAGCTCTCCGCGGGCCGGACAAAATCTGTCCGCGGGCCGGATGTGGCCCTCGGGCCGTAGTTTGGAGACCCCTGGTCTATACTAACAAGGCGTTAAAGCTTTGCACCCATCTTCCAAACATTCTGTATAATACGAGAATATTAAAAATATTATTATGAGTATAGGAAGTTGTACCTATTTAAAAATTATTACTTCAGTGCAGGTTTCTTGCGAATTCCAGCATCAACATTATAGGATTATCAGCATGGGATTCAACTTAAGCATCCGCATTAATCGATGCTGATATTCAGGTCATGACATGACCGTTGAAGGTAAGCGCTTTGATGGAGGGGGTGGAGGGGGTTTTTTACCATCAAATATCGTAAATCGTTAGTCCAGAACTGCTCTTCCGATGGAAACAGAAGCCAAGATCCTCAACTATCAGAATTTGTAGACTAACCCTGCAAAATAATTTTAAAGTTTTGCTAGATTCAAGTGACGAAGAAGAGAGTAGATAACTCAATTTCAGATGCGAAATCCAAACATAAAATCTACTAGGTATGGCAATATTGCAAAGAAAAAAGAATGATTGTCTCTTGACTGTTGGTGAGTTCATGGAATAAATACTTACTTACCTTTATATAATTTTCTGTACTGGCTCGGAAGTCGGAGATTCCTATCACCTTTGACCCCCGCCGACAGCTGGCAAGTGTTCCTAGCCAGCAATTGTTCATAGTGCCGGAGCCCGGACTTAGGTATTTATGGACCTTCTCGTAATCGACTGCAAGCTGAAAATACATGACAACTATTTTTTTAAATTCCTATAACTTACCATTCATACGTTAGTTAGGTTAGTTATTAGTAGGTATTTAGGTAATATATCTTCCTATATTCTTTGCCTTTGATACAATTTTAGTATCTACCTACTTATTAGGTACCTAATTAATTAATAGATGTACCAGGTACCTAGATAGGCACCTATAACATGTTGGGTGGTTAACCGACAATTATATTTTATTTTTAAGGATATCTCTACTAGATACCTATATCTCTATATCTAATAGGGATTAGGGAGTACCTAATTTACATATTTAAGAACTAAGATTCGATACGTACGTAAGGTATTTCGTACGAAAAAGTCACATTGTTATCATAGCGTAGGTTACTTAGGTACCTACTTACTGACGTACTTAACTTACGTAACTTTTATTTAAAATGACTAATAAAGCTATCACTTTTACCAACAATTTCGTAGCTGACTTGAATATTTTATATGTTTAATTACAATCAGCATCAGCTGATTATTGATTTATTTAATAAATCATCATCAGCATCCGTTGCAATAAAAAAAAACTTGGATCAGCAACGGCAACAACCCTGCTTGTGCACAACGAAGATGCTATATGCGCGTTGATGTCTTAACGATGGAAATAAGGTAAGTGGATACAAATAAGGCCTACCTAATTTGAAACTTTCATATCTTGATAAATTATTCGAAAAAGTGATAAATAAATCCAAGCAAATTATTCTTTGGTAACTATATATATTTTAAGTAATAATTAAAGAAAACATTGTAAATTTTTTCAAAAATCACTTAAAAAAGAGGTAATTCTGGAACCTTAGCCTTAGGTATATTCAAACATAGTGATTGAACAAAGCTTATATCCTTAAATTATAGGAATATTGTTATTAGAGTATTAATTATATAAAATATATATTTCTGCGCCTTTTGTCAAGTGTTTCCATGAGATCCTTGAACAACTTTCTAAGTTATTTTACTAAATTCAATAGATAAATTGCCTGAGCGAAGAAACAGCACATCAGTAGAATTGGCGAGAGACTCAAGCGTCTCCCTTCGGGAACCCGTGCATTCTTGTATCTCGCCAAAGAGTATTAATTATATAAAAATATATACTTCTGAGCCTTTTGTCAAGTGTTTCCATGAGGTCCTTGAACAACTTTCTTAGTTATTTTACTAAATTCAAAAGAGAAATTGCCTGAGCGAAGAAACAGCACATCAGTAGAATTGGCGAGAAACTCGAGCTTCTTCCTTCGGGAACCCGTGCATTTTTATCTCTTGCCAAAGCTATCCAAGGGCATTTCTGTAAGCCATCCCTTCCATCCCTACACGTAGGAAATAGCTTGTTGGCCCATGACGCAAAAGAGTAAGCCGATCTTCTTGGCATGGTCTTTGCGTCCAACTCGACCCCGGATGACGGGGCACAGGAACCGCCAACTATACCGCGATGCAAGAGCGTCATGTCGCCATCAGCGCTTAGTCCGAGTTGGTCACCGTTCCCCTGATACCCAAAAGTCGAGTGGGCTTGATGGAATTCCTCCTAAATCCTATTGTGTTGAAAATGTGTGCTCCAGAGTTGGCACCTATCTTAACACGTCTTTTTCGGCTCTCCTAACTCATATGGCATAGTCCTGATATCTTGGAATTAATAATTAAGACAGCTTTGGTGGACCCGATCCCTAAAAAAGGTGATCGCTCCAATCCTTCCAACTACAGACCAATCGCTATAATCTCTCTCTTCTCGAAGATAATGTAGTCAATTATTAATAGCCAGCTCCTTCGATACTTAGACGTTTAGCAGTTGATAAGTGACAAACAGTACGGGTTAATTTATTAAGGTCGCTCGGCTGGTGATCTATTGGCCTACCTGACTCATCGTTGGGCACAGGCAATCGAGTCTAAGGGATTTATATACATATATACATTGGCTGTAAGTTTGGACATAGCGAAAGCCTTTGATCGGGTTTGGCACAAAGCGCTTCTTTCGAAACTTCCTTCCTATGGGCTCCTCGAGATGTATAATTAAGTGGGTCACAAGTCTAGGGGTCGTAGTTGACGGTGAATGATCTGATTCTCTGTCTATTGACTGTGTCACAAGGCTATCGCCCACCCTGTAAATACTGCATATCAATGGTATGTTACAAACTAATGGCATTCATTGCGATGCAGATGACAGTACGGGTGATGCCTTATATACCAGCCGCCCGAACATTTCTCGGCAAAACGTCATTGAGAGTCGAAACGAACTTTTTCTAAAATAGAGATTTCGTTGGAGAAAGTCTCTGAATGGGGTAGACTTAACTTAGTCCAATTCAACCCCTCTAAGACACAAGTTTGTGCGTTCACCGCAAAAAAGTTACCGATGGTTGTATGTCCTCGTTTTGAAAGCACCCCCACAATTGTCTCCTCCAACATTTGAATACTTGGTGTTAATTCATATCGAGTGAGGTCCAGTTCAGATATCATCTGGAGAGTAAGGCCTTTTTAGCCTCCAAGAAGCTTAGTGTTCTAAACAGGTCGAAGCAGTATTTCAGTCCAGTCCAACGCCTACAACTCTATAAGGCGCAGGTTCGGCCTCACATGTATGTGATACTGTTGTCATCTCTAGACAGGGGCGCCAAAGTACCAGCTTCTCCCTCTGGATCGTATGCAACAAAGGGCCGCTCGAATTGTGGACTGCCATAGTATTTCAAACAGGCTTGACTCCTTAGAGCTACGTAGAGATGTAGCATCGCTCTGCATCCTCTATCGCTTATATTATGGGGAGTGCTTCGAGGAATTGTTCGGACTTATACCTGCTGCAACTTTTCGCCAACGATCCTAGTGACAAAATATTTATCACCCTCATCACCTTGATGAGAATGATAAATATTTTGTCGCTTGGATCGCTCATCACCTTGATGAGTGGCAGTCCTCCACCGTGCGCTTCACCCGAAGCTTTCTGCTGCGCACAGTAAAACTCTGGAATGAACTGTCGCCAGCGGTATTTCCCGACCATTGCGTATTACTATATTTTATTAAGCATGTGTCGTTCGCGAACGAACGAACAAAAAACCCGGGTTGCGCGTTTCACTTGGTTCAATGGTTCACTCGTATAATATTGATTCGGCCACTAGAGTTTGGTTCACTAATTTATTACTGAACTATATGAATTTATATATCGATTGGCTCGATTGGCTCGGTTCAGGCCAAACGAACCATTGGCTCACTGATTTATGAAACAGTCAAACGAACCATAGACTTCGTATTCCGTTTACGATCGTGCAATCTCGGATCTATTGATTGATATGATATAGTTAATCGGATTAATAAAGTATTTACTTTAAGCAAGATTTGCTAATGAATGAGAGAGATACCTATTAGCTAGCAATATTTACGTTGATCCTATTTCGCTTAAACAGAATACTAGGAGATTTAAAATTTGAATTTCAAAATAATATGAATTTCTGTCTGATGTGTATCTATGTGAAGGGTTATTTAGTACAATTTTCAAATGTTAAAATATTATTGAATAAAGACAAAATATATTGACCATTCATACGAGTTATAAGTTTGGAATTTGGACTTTGCTGCTGTTGAACGTTGTACGTTGCGTTGGTACGTTTTGTGATTTCTATTATAATACTTGATTTAAGAGGTGTTTATTTATTATAACATTTATTTTCATACGCATAATTATGTAGGTAGGTATATAGGCATTAACTAAATACTAATAACTTTATTATTCCCACAATCCAAAAGCCCGCGGGCCACGTGCTGCGCGCTGGGGCGTCGCGCGTTGCCCGCGCGCGCGATACCTATAATATGTTTTTAATTTTTATATCTATAAGCATATTCTTCCACATATGTTCATCGACGATAATGTAGGCATGGATGTAGTATTCTAATGGCGAAAGAAATTTTGAAATCGGTCCTATAATTTCCGTGTTTAGTAGAGAAATATACAATATATAACTTACTTATATTGCAAGTTATTCGTGTTCGTGTTGTATTTTGTAATAATTGTATCCTTTATTTAGGCCAAGTTGCGCAGATCAGGATTAAATATAATCCTGGTTAAAATATCATGCCTTGTCTTTCATAAATACGAAGAACGAGAGAGATAAGTAACATGTTTTTACCTAGGGTTAATTTTACTTCAGATCTGCGCAAGTGGGCTACAGAAGTTTAATCGATGTGCAAGTCGCAATTCGCAACGAGAAAGTCAAAATCAAATTGGTTTTCAGGACATAATTTTATATAATTTAATATCTTACAAAAGCTTTGCAGTTTGGATTTCGAAATTCGAAAGAATATGCGTCAAATAAAGATTAGATACACTCGGCGCGCGAGGCGCGCCGTGTCTTCGCCCTGGCGCACGATGTAGGTTTTATACAAAAACTGTAAGCATATTCTATTACCCATGTTCTTAAGCGATAATGTTGGATTCTAGTGGTGAAAGATTTTTAAACCGGTCCTGTAGTTACCGTGTTTAGTAGACAAAAATGTAAGTTAGGGACTAGATTTTGCGCGCGGCCCGCCCGCGTAAATACAGTAGGTACCTATCCCGCGGGAACACCGTTAATCGTGTTTGTGTTCCAATTTGTTTTTTGTAGATATCTAGTACCTACCATACTCTTTACTTTAGGAGTTTACAATATGGGTAGGTAATCCTTATTCCTTACTAATAATGTTATAAATTTGAATGTGAGTTTGTTTGTTTGTTTGTTACGCTTCCACGTGAAATTAGGTTTTAAGCTTTCATCCCTTCTTAAGTGCTGAATTTTAGAAAACGCTGAAATAAGTAACTCATTATTTTTTCCGTACTCAATTCATACGAAATACTATGCAAATATTATGTCCAAGGAATAAAAAGTTTCATACAAACTCTTATCACCTATTTTACCCCCTTGGTTGTTGAATTTTAAAAAATCCTTCCTTAGTGGATGCCGACGTCATATGAGAAATATGTGTGCAAAATTTCAATTTTCTAGCCTTAAGGGCCTGTGCGTTGATACATCAGTCAGTCAGTTTTTCCTTATTGTACATAATATACATTTAGATAAATTTGGCAGACGTATAGTAGACCACGGGGAAGGACATACCTAGGCTTTTTATAGCGGGAAAATGTACTGTGCCCGTGCGATTGTGCATTTACGCGGGTGGAGCCGCGGGAAATATCTAGTATAAAAAATAATTTAACATCTTACAAAGAGTTTCGAAAGAATATGCGTCAAACACACTCGGCGCGTGGGAGCGGTTCGCGCGCGCACGGGCGGTTAAATGTTAAATAACAAAAAACTATAAGACGTTTAATCTACCGCCTATATTCATCAGCGATAATTTATGATTATATTTTACAATAGTTAAGAATTTTTCAAATCAGTCCAGTAGTTTTCGTTTAGTAGACAGGAAAAAAATAACATAGCTTTAAAGTCGCCGACTGAACATATTTAAGTTAAGGTAAATTACGCTTCGGTAGCTGTAAGCTATGTCTGTATATGCCTATGCCTAATTTCATTTTTAATTTCATCCCACGGGAACACTGTACAGTATACTTTTCCGGGATAAAAAGTAGCCGATGTGTTAATCCAGAGCTTATAGTAGTTACTAGGTACCATAAGAAATTTCATCAATATCCGTTCAGTAGATTTTTCGTGAAAGAGTACCAAAAATTTTTTTTATATAATTTTTTGCGTCTCAGACTATAGAGTCCCTAAGCGTATACCCCGAACTCCTATACTCCCTGAAACGACACTCGGTCCTAATTGCAAGACTCAAGAGTCTCGCAGGCTTAGTCTTGTTCTTGCTCAAATCTTGCACAGTCAGTATTGGTCTTCGTCCTGCAACAAAAATGCAAGAACAAGACCAAGACTGCAAGATTACCGATTTTGGGCAACACTTATTTCAGTTCATATTTCATAGTTAAGAAAGGACATTGTTGAACGTCTGCCGGGTCAGCTAGTGTAGGTAATATAAATCTGTAATATATTATGTAAGTATAAGTATTAAGTTGTAATAAAGCTTTAAATAAGTACCTTTTCCGTTGTCTGGTACCGTGAACCTTCCTTCCTTGAGAACTTACCACTTATTACTATGTTGTGTCTATAATATGCACCTACTACCGACGGGTACTGCTGATACCGTGGCTTATACCTATAACCTACAGCTACTTTCTCATATTAATTATTCTATTTTATTACCTCAGTATGTACTCAATTTTGTTACGCAATGAATAATAAATACTACACAATGATAAAATTATATAATAATATTATATTACTTAGAATTTTACGATTTTCTTCTACCGTACATGATATTTTATTTGATGTCGCAGAAACGTATTGCGTTTTTAACCGACTTCCAAAAAAGGAGGCGGTTATACGTTCGGCTGTATGTATTTTTTTCATTTTTTTTTGTATGTTCAATGATAACTCCGCCGTCTGTTAACCGATTTTCAAATATTTTTTTTGATGTAAAGAGTATACTTCTAAGTTGGTCCCGTTTTCACGAAAGTGGTGACCTAATGATGGGATCCATGAGGAATCGAGGGAACTCCTCAGAATTTACATGGACATATAAAGTGATTTTGACTTTTTCAGAAGTAACCCAAGCCTATGCTACCAAAAAGTAAGATTCTGCACCAATCCATACTCTGGATCCAAAAGCTCTGAACAGAACTCCTCAGTATATAAAGATACGCGTTTTGAAATTTCAACATTGTTTAAAGAACTGCAAGCAGAACTTTAACTTACAGTAATCATCATCATTATCTTATATACAATACCTAATGGAAGCTTGGCGGCTGGCGCGTATTCAATTATACATTCGATAGTTTATTTTAAACGATCTTAAAATGTGTTAATAATAGTTTAACAAATATCACTAAAAAGGGAAAATTTATTATTATTGGTAAACAAATAATTCAACCGACTTTCAAAGTAAAAATGAACAAAAAAGTATGAAATTAAACTTATTTTCTAAATAATTCTCCTTTTAAATTTGGCTGAAATTTTAACTATTTCTCTACTCAATCTTCAAAAATTTAAAGTCGGTACCAGCCAACTTGAACGTGTATTCTATTTTAAATATTGTTTTATCAGGATGTTGTTCGGGCTGGTACCGACTTCAAAATTATGAAGATTGAGTAGAGAAATAGTTAAAAATTCAGCCAAATTTAAAAGGTTTATTTCATACTTTTTTGTGCATTTTTACTTTGGAAGTCGGTTTAATTTTTTGTTTAAAAATAATTACTGCGACGACACTATTCATTAAGTAGGTAATAGGTCTTTACATATGAAATTGCCGTTTCTCAGTACTGGCCATTTCAAATCAAAATAATTTTTGTTTGGCTAAGAATTCTAATTTCACATTAATTTTATTTTAAAAACATGGAATTCTTTTTCCAAAAGTAGTCATATTTTGTTTATTGATTAGTGTTACATTTTCATCGCATTTCAATCTTTTTCGTCATCATGGATACGTTAAAAAATCGAGTAATTATGGAATATGAGTACCGTCGAGGCAGCAACGCGGCACAAGCGGCACGCAACATCAACGACGTTTACGGAGCTAACACTACAAACCAACGCACCACCTGTTATTGGTTTGCTCGCTTCCGTTCTGGAAATTTCAACCTGAAAAATGAACCTCGCGGTCGTCCGAAGACTTTGGTCGACAATGACGAATTAAAGGCGATTGTGGAAGCTGATGATACACAATCTACGGCTGAATTAGCAGCAGCTTTCGACGTTAGCGTCAAAACAATATTGGTCCATTTGCGTCAAATTGGCAAGGTAAAAAAGCTTGACAAATAGGTGCCCCACGAACTCAATGATCGCCAGCGCGAAGTACGCGTCGAGACGTGCCTTGCACTGCTCAACAGACACACAAATTAAGGAATTTTGAACCGCATTGTTACCTGCGATGAAAAATGGATTCTATTTAATAACCGCAAGCGCTCAGCAAGTTGGTTGGATCCTGGTTCAGCACCTAAACAATGCCCTAAACGAAAAGTTACCCCTAGAAAAGTGATGGTCACTGTTTGGTGGTCTAGCGCCGGTGTGATTCATCACAGCTTCTTACCAAACGGGGTGAGCATTACTACAGATGTGTACTGTGAAGAACTGAACACAATAATGGAGAAGCTGGCACATCTCCAACCAGCATTGTTCAATCGCTCGTCTCCGATGCTCCTGCACGACAACGCGCGACCCCATACTGCACAGCAGACGGTCTCCAAGTTGCAAGAACTGGGGTTGGAAGCTCTCCGTCATCCGCCCTACTCACCAAACCTTGCGCCTACAGACTACTACTTTTTCCAGAATTTGGATAACTTCTTGGCGGGAAAAAAATTCAATACCCGAGAGGCAGTACAAAATGCCTTTGAAGAATTTGTTGCCTCCCGTCCAGCTGATTTCTTTAAGAAGGGCATCAATAAACTGCCACTGCGTTGGCAAAGATGCATTGATTGCATGGGTGATTACTTCGATTAATACAAATAATAAATACATTAAAAAATTCGTTTAAATTTTTTCATACACACCGGCAATTTCATAGGTAAAGACCTAATATTTCCTCAACTTGAATAGCTGAAAACTAGATTTTATTGAATTATTCCTATGCCTATCATAGTAGGCATAATAGGGGTAGAGCACGGGTAGAGTGTAGGTACTACATCGTTTAAGAGGAATTGGCTAGTGACTGACTTTTTATCCGACAAAACTTAAAGGAAGGGTAATATTTTTTGTCAGTATTTGTATGTTTGTTTCACCGTAGCGCATTAACTAGTGGTCATATTTTGTAATAAATGAGGTGTCGATAGATTCGTAATAATAGCCCGGGTAACATAGGCTATATAACTTACGTAGTCGGGTTATAGTTTCTTTATAAAAGTTGCAGTTATTGCATAAATTAGTATGGTGTAAGTTCTCAGAAGAAACAGAATATTAAAAATCCTTTTTCGTAAATTGCTCCATACTAAAGTTGCCCTAGATATGACGTCACGAGATCCCAAAGTTGTATAAAATATTGTATATGTCGCAGGAACATAATCGATGATACTTACTTGTTCTCTACAACTACTACAAAATGTGTGCGTTTACCTAAGTTCATACTTACTTTGGTAAAGGTGCGTACTGTTAGAGCGGACTTTTCAAAAGACTTTTGAAAAAAGCAAATTTATTGAGCTGGTAAAGATTCACAACACAAATTTATTTTACTGGATTACACCATACATTAGGAGATTAGATTATGTGTCTGTGGTGGCCCGTGTCTAGCTCTGAACCTCTGTGCTTTGAACTGACTCGCAGCTCAAACCTACTAACTAAGATGACAGAGTAGTGAGCACTCCCGTCAGAAATTCTAGGAACAGCATAGGGATGTAACAGTACGATTTAAGTTAACACAGTAACAGTATTTACTATTGATGTGTTTTTTACTAATAAGTAGACTGTAAGCATAGCAAATAATATTGTTTTTGTTTTTAGAATTTTTAGATGAATCTAATTACTAAACTAATGTAAATTTTTATATTTGATTTCTTGTATAATTATTTCTAAATCTATTTAATAAACCATAGGTATATATTAATTGAAACTAAATATTTTACGTATAAGTCATCTACTTACCCTTTTAAGCTCTGTTCTGTTTTTATGTAGGTACTCGTACCTACCTTAATTAATCAGACTTCAAAATAATTTCTTCTAAAAATATTTAAATATCTAGCACATAACACTACTTTAAATAAAAACTTAGTTTATTATTTACATCTCCCCCCTTCAAGGGAAAAAATCCATTTTTTTTAAATCTCACCTCTATCTAAAGTAAAATCCTCGTTTTTTAAAAGAAAAATCCTATAAATCGAATACAGGTACAGGAATCAGTTTAGTAACATGAACGAGGTTTGATTCAATTTTTCTATGACCTGTATCTATCCTATATATAGAATTAGACACTTTTTCGATTATTCGATATGGTCCAATAATTAATTCATCTAATTTTGATCTATTTAATCTATTCCCATTTTCAACATAAACTAAATCTCCTTCATTAAAATTCCATTGTGTCCGATTTCTATCAAATAGGTGTTTGTTATAATTATGAGATTTTATTGTATTATCAAAAGCAATTTTCTTATATTTTATCCAATCATCCTTTGATGTGCTGCTCCTCAATTCCTTTGGTAAAATTGTTACGTCATTTGTTCCACATAAAAGATATTTTGGTGAAAATCCTGTAACTGTGTCTCTGTATGGTCTCATTATATTTACTAAAACACTCTTTAGCTACGTTTGTCCATGCTTTTTTCATGCCTTTTTCATTAATTTTATACCTGATTTTATTCACCAATGTTTGATTAAGACGTTCGTTTAAGTCATTAGAGAACGGACAGTTAACTGCTGTAAATACCACGGGTATATTTTTGTCATTTAAAAATGTTTTGAAAGTACTTGAATTAATTCCCGGATATTGATCAGTCAAAATCATACCAATTTTCATCCGTTTCCGTTATATTCGATAATAGTTTAATGAAATCATTAGCGGTTTGAGTTTTTGATGTAAGAATGAATGCAAATCTAGTAAAATGGTCCACTAATAAATGTAGATATTTCTTTGATGATCTCGATCCTCCAAATCCGCTTATTGTGTCAATAGACATCTCAAAAGGTTCAGTGGCTGGTCCTAGATGAGACATGTATCCAAATTTATCATATCCTCTTGACTTATTTTTTATACAAATTTCACAATTTCTGCAAATCTTCTTTATATTATTAGATAAATTTCTAATTGAATAAAATTTACCAACAGTCTTCTGCATTTGGTTGACACATATTGTCATGGATATTTTTCAAAAATTTTAAACTTACTTCCTCTGATAAAATTTTGATGAATGAAGTTTTTCTTTTCTTATAGCGTAATCTAGTAGAGTAGTCTTTATATTTATATGTTAAAACAACTATTTATTCGCCTTTTTGTGCTACCTGTTCATCAATTAATTCTTCCAGATTAATTGCAAATTACCATCTTTATCTACATAAATTTTCATTAGGTCCTCTGTCATATTTATCCAAACTCTTCTGGTTTGGTATCTTTTTTTTAGACTATTTCTGACTTTGTTATAGGTATTCGTTTTTATAATTTCACTGTGGTGGCTTACCGCTTGTAATTCCTCAGGTATAGAATACTCTCTATTGCATTGCGTGGTTATCGACGTTATAGAGAGTATATTTGACTTTCCGTCGTTTCCGGGCAGCAACGTAAATTTAAATTGTAATTTCTCCATTTCGAAAAACAAGATTGTCGTTTTATAAGATAATATCTTGGAGAAAAAATAAACTAAGTAATAAGATACTTGAAAAAATAGTAACTTCTCAAATGTTTGCTGCTTTTCGTAATCATATTTCTCAATATCAACATGGTTTCTTTAAAAACCGAAGCATAGATAGCAATATGTTAAATTTCTCTGACTTTCTAGTGCAAGCGATGGACAAAAATCTACAGGTGGATGTCGTGTACACCGACTTCTCGAAAGCATTCGATAAAATAAATTATGATATGCTAATCGAAAAGCTGACAAGGGCCGGTGTACATGGCAACCTACTCAGGTGGATACATTCCTACATAAAAAATCGTAGCCAGGCTGTCTACCTCAAAGGTTACTCTTCCCAATTCCTCCCTGTCCCTTCAGGAGTTCCCCAGGGATCGCACCTAGGTGCGATGCGATGGCCCTAGGGCCATTACTGTTTAACATTTACATAAACGACATAGAATTAATATTTAAACATAGTAATCACCTACTCTATGCTGATGACACGAAAATTTTTATAGTCATCAAGTCGATACTTGATTGCACAAAATTGCAAAATGACTTATTGAGGTTGCAACAATATTGTGAGATTAATCAACTATTCCTTAACATATATAAATGTTTTATCATGTCATATACACGAAAAACTCACCAGATCAATTTTGACTACATGTTGAATAATTCCATTCTTAAAAGAGTTTCAACCATTAGAGACCTTGGGTTAATTATGGATTCCAAATTAACATATAATAATCACATTGACCATATAATTAGTACCGCATTTCGTAACCTAGGTTTTATTCATCGTGTTAGCAAACCTTAGACTTGAAAACTATAAAAATTATTTATTTCTCTTTTGTTCGCTCTATTCTGGATTTTTTTTGTACTATTTGGAGTCCATGCTTTCAAATACATATTAATCGCATTGAAAATGTTCAGAGAAAGTTCCTTAAATCACTTAATTACCGCGTAAATATTTATGATGAACCGTATGAAGATGCCCTGCGTAGGCATAACTTATCAACTCTTCACAATGGACGTAGCATGTTTGATATCACTCAATTATTTAAAATTTTAAACTCGCTGACAGATTCGCCTACATTATTATCTAAGATATCATTTAAAGCTTACGCCCGACTTCCTGTGCGCCCCTCACGAAATAAGCCACTTTTTGTTCTTCCAACACTTTGTAAAACTTAAACTCGTAATTCATTCCTATACCGTTCCACTAACAATTACAACAGAGACTTCACTGATATAGATATATTTAATAACTCTCTCAATAGCCTAAAATCAGAATTAAAACGTAGATTTAATATTGTTTAAGATCTTATAACACACTTATTGTTCATTCTTTGTTATTATTATTATTATTATTATTTTTGTTGTTTGTTTGTAACTCTTGTGTCTTTACTCATGGCACAAAGATTAATGTTAATTAATTATACCTAAGCTAAGCGTCTTCCAAAATAAGAGTTAAAATCTCTTATTGTTTCTGTACTTTATTTTCGGCACTGTAGGTTTATTGTAAAAAATTAATATTTACTGTACCTTCTATAACTGTATATGACTGTTTGTTGCCAGAATAAAATAAATAAATAAATAAACTATTTTGTTTCTCTGTAAATACGAGAAACAACAATTATGTTTATTGTTATTTATCCAGCATGGTATTAAATTAAAATCTTTTGTACATCTTTATATTCTTTGCTTTTAACATTTTTCCATTTTAATAAAATTTGACAATCTCAATCAGACTTCAAAATAATTTCTTCTAAAAATATTTAAATATCTAGCACATAACACTACTTTAAACAAAGAAAAAAAAATTCTATAAAATTCTATTGCAAATAACATTTATTACTCTTACAGCGTGTTACTTTAATACATAAATATAAAACAATTTAAAATATAAAAAGCTTATTCGAAGTGGTCTCCATTGGCTGCAATACAGCCCTTTAAACGTTGAGGCCAGTTATCAATAGAAGCTCGCACTCTTTCCATTGGAAAATTCTTCACTGCCAATCGTATGGATTGTTTTAGGGACTTCAAATTACCATGGCGTTTAGAGCAAGCCGTACTCTCTAAAACTGACCATAAATCATAATCCAACGGATTAAGATCGGGACTAGACGACGGCCAGTCTTCAGCTCTGATGAAGTCCGAAACGTTCTTTTCCAACCAAGACTGCGTAGCGTACCGAGCTTTATGACCCGGCGCCGAGTCTTGCTGGAAGGACCATTCTTGATTATTGAACATGGTGTTGTTAAGGAGCTTCACTACCTTCTCAATAATGGTATCTTAATAAATCGGCACCACTTGTGCCGATGTTTTGATACCTTTTTCACAAAAGCATGGCTCAGCCACTCCTTCATAGCTACCCACCAAACCATCACTGAAGTCGGATAGTGCCCACGTTGCACTCTGTCGACTGATTGGGAAGCTTCCTTAGAGCTATGAGCATAAATACGGTCATTTTGTTTGTTAAAATGTTGCTCAATTGTAAAAAAAATCTCATCCGTAAACAAATTTTTTCTATGTAGGTACTACCACCCTATTCTTTTTTAAATTATCAGTTAAGAAATGACCAGTACGTCTCTTATAGGCTGCAAGTCCTAAGTCATCTTTTAAAATACGCGACATGGTTACAGGAGCTATCTTCATTTCCCGAGATAAAATCTTTTGCTTTCAGACAGGATTTCTTCGAATTCTTTCCCTTACTGCTTGGACCACCTTTTTCGTATGAGCACTACGTGGACGGCCAGATCTTTTTCTGTCACAAACAGAGGAGGTCTTGTTGTATCTATTAATAGCCCGGTACACAAACATTTTACTAATACCAAGTGTATGGAGAGTTTTAAAAATTGCATTTGGCTCCATACCTACTTTGTGTAATGCAATCACAGCGATTCGGTTCTCTTTATCACCCCACTCCATTTTAATATCGCAAAATATTGTACAATGTATTGGCGCCAAAGGGAGAAAACCCAATGAACAATAATATAAAAATGACAGATCCCAAATTCAAATCTAATATTTTGTTTATTTTTAATTGTAACAATATTTATGGCCAGACTAAGATATTGTATGTTCAACGACAATTCCCCCGCCTGTCTACCGGTTTTCAAAATACTTTTTTGATGTAAAGGGTATAATCCCAAGTTGGTCCCGTGTTGTGGAAATGCAATGCAAAATTGTTTTTTTTTTTTTGTAAAGGTTATTCGAAATTAGCCCTTAAGTCACCATGATAAATCTAGGTAACTCTTCGAAATTTATGTGGACACATATTATATTGATTTCGACTTTTTCTGAAGTATTCCAAGCATATGCTACCAAAAAATAAGCTTTTATTCCAAGGTATACCCTGGATCTAAAAGTACTGAACAGAACTCCTGAGTCCTTATAGATACATGTTTGGGGATTCCGGCGTTGTTTAATAAACTGCAAGCATATGCCATTATACCACTTACAGTAATCATCATCATCACCACCATCTTCACAAGAAACACCAACATATTATTATGATGACATAGGTAGGTACTCACTACTCATCAGTTTTGTGCACCGATATCAATGTGTTCATAATAATATAGATAATAAGTTTAACTAAAAAGAGAAAAACTATGATTTTTAAACAAAAATTAAAACCGATTTCCAAAGTAAAAGAAGTATGAAATAAAATGAAAGGAGTTCCCTCGATTCCTCATATCGATTCATAAAACTCATTTTGTAAATAATTCCCCTTTTAAATTCGGCTGAAATTTTTACTATTCCTCTACTCAATCTTCATAAATTTGAAGTCGGTACCAGCCAGCGAACTTCAACGTGAGTTGTATATAAATATTGTTTTATCAGAATGTTGTTCGGGCTGGTACCGACTTCAAAATGAAGATCGAGTACAGAAATAGTTAAAATATTTGCCCAATTTAAAAGGGGAATTATTTAGAAAATTAGTTTTATGAATCGATATGAGGAATCGAGGGAACTCTTCGAAATTTATATGGACACATACAGGGTATGTCGTATATAATGGATAACCCGTAAACTGGAGTTGGTCCGGATGTGAAACTGTAAGAAAATCGTATTTTCTTGCCAGGGTTTCTAACCATATGAGAATGGCGTAGCATTTTATACTTTTTTATAAATTTCGCTACTTTTTTCGTTCATTCCGTTGCCATTTCATCACATTTAGGTATTCCTGTGTGATTTTTTTAGTATTATACTCCTGAAAACGTGTATTATTTATTTTTAATACAAATTTAGGTGTTTTTAGGTGCCCTAAAGGCAAAAACATGCTAACCTTTTCACACACCGCGAGTTTGAAAGGGACAGTGTGCATCTGCCTAGTAACAATGACCATCAATCGTCCTTTTCACGCATAGAGGCCCATTGTATTGCTGTCTTTGTTAGTTTTTTACCTGATGATCCTTTTTTCGAATAAACTAGTAGCAACATGTTTATCGCATGAAACATTTAGAGCACAACAATTTTAAATTTGAATACTTTTATTACATTATTACCATGGAGTTATGATATTTTTTTTACTAAAAACAACCTGTTTTTCTTCTAAAAATCCTTATTAGTGGCCCAATAACGTATGTGTAAAGAATTTTGGTAGAATAAGATCATTATGACGAAGTTTTATAACCTTTTATAACAATTCTTAAAAATTTTGAATTCTGACCTTGATATTGATCTCGCTCCTGTAACTTAATATTGCTAGTAAAGTACACATTGTAATACCTTTTTAGAAACTACACATACTAGACAATTTATTAAGATAATGGGCAGCTATAGCGCCATACTTTTTTTTTTCACAGTATCTAATCAAAGTTGACATTAAGAAAAAAATAGTTTAAAAAAGCATAAAAAGATGATTTTAAAAATTGTTTACGTTAAAAACACCTAAAATTGTATAAAATTAAATAATACAAGTCTTCAGGAGTATAATACTAAAAAATCACACAGAAATACCTTTTGATGAAATGGCAACGGAATGAACGAAAAAAGTAGCGAAATTTATAAAAAAGTATAAAATGCTACGCCATTTTCATATGGTTAGAAACCCTGGCAAGAAAATACGTTTTTCTTACAGTTTCACATCCGGACCAACTCCAGTTTACGGGTTATCCATTATTTACAACAGACCCTGTATAGTGATTTTGACTTTTTCTGAAGTAACACTAGCATATGCTACCAAAAATAAAATTTAGCACCAAGGTATACCCTGGATCCAAAAGCACTGAACAGAACTCCTCAGTCTTTAAAGATACGCGTTTAGAAATTTCTGCTTTGATTATAGAACTGCAAGCATATTCCACTATGTAACTTACAGTAATCATCATCATCGTCTTATTTACAATACCTTATGGAAGCTTGGCACGTATTCAATTATACATTTGATCGTTTATTTTAAACGTTCTTAAAATGTATTAACAATAATTTAACAAATATTACTAAAAACCGAAAAATTATTATTTTACAAGAAATTACATCGACTTCCAAAGTAAAAATACACTAAGAAGTATGAAATAAAATTTATTTTCTAAATAATTCCCCTTTTTAATTCGGCTAAAATTTTAACTATTTCTCCTCTACTCAATCTTCCTAATTTTGAAGTCGTTACCAGCAAATTTGAACGTGAGTTCTGTAAAATATTATAGGATATTGTTTGGGCTGAGACCGACTTCATATTGTGCATTTTTACTTTGTAAGTCTGTTTTAATTATTAAAACTATGTCTATTTTCTTAAAACGAGCAGACGGATCGCCAGATGGTAAGCGATTACCGCCACGCATTCCATTGACACTCGCATCTCCAGAGTCACATGTTTGTAGACAGTCTATTTAACCTCCTTCAGCAACCTCTGAGTGCGTAACTCAGCAAAACCTAATTTACGATAGTTTTCTCTTCGGCCATGGTATGTCTCCGTTCAAGCTGGGCCATTCCTACCGAAGCACGGCTCTCGATGGTCGACGTCACTCCAAATAGGGCAGCTCACAGCGAAAGTGTCCGCCAAATGATAAACTATATCAGCGGATTATGCAACCTCGCCCGCTGCCCGCCGCAGCCAGCAGTACTGTGCCAGTTGCCACTTGCCAGTGCCGACGGAGACAGTGCCATAGTGCAGTGTGACATGACGCACCTACTGACGACACTCGTGCTGGCCACCGCGGTTTTGCAGACAGGTGAGTTGTTTAGTTTTGTTAAGAAAATAATTTATAGAGCAGTTTCTAGAGTTTTTATACATAACTACTTAAATAATGTAATTTTTACAAATTTTGTATGAGTTGAGACTTGAGAGGCACCGATGAAATGGTTACATGTAAATAAGTCCAAGTGTTGGGAAACTCGATTTAGTTTAGCGGTTAAATCGTGATACCGCGGCCGCGACGACGAAAAAAAAAAATGCGCGCGTGCGCCGGTTTCCAGTCTTCGCGTGTTTGATACAAATTAATTTATTAGTTTACATCTAATGTAAATATCTAATATTTACAACCTTAGATTAAATCAAAATAGAGGTTTTTGATTTAATCTAATTTTACAACACGTAAAATATTTAAGTACAATATTAAGTCAAAACTCTAATCTAGCTCTAGAAGCCTTTAGAAATAGAGAGGTGCTACTTATAAAGGGAATTATAAGTAGTACCTCTCTATTGTCGATATCGATGTATGCAGGTACCTACATGAGTATGAAAAAGTTGCTGTAGTTGACTGATAACGCCTTGACGTGATCATGGTTGCAGTAAAGGTCCTGTAAAGAACCTTTAGGAAATAGTAACAAATAAAAACAAACCGTTGCTAAAGCCGTACAGGCACAGTACCCGCACGGAGTATCGACTACGGCATCGGCATTTGCCTCCGACTCTGCTCTGCCCGGCCGCGCCGGTGCGGGGGCGGTGTCAATGTTTGGCGCATATTGTTTGAATAATTACTCGTATGGCATATCTCGTCCACTCGCCTGTTGCACGGATCTATTTTCCGTTCCAGCGCCCAACCCATGCCCGTATTGTAAACTGGCTACTTAATTAATTAAAAATTAAGTTTACATTGTGCAAGTATTGGGGAAACATCTAAGAATATCGTAACAACCGGCTGGGTAGCATTTGTTCACGATCGACGAGCATTTTACTGGCGTTTATACAGGCTGTCCCGTAATTAATGGATAACCCTGAAATGTCTTATAGTAGATCTTATGGCCGTTCAAAAAAAAATACAAAAAAAAACTATCATTACCTACTCATCTAAATCTATCACTTATCTTAGGCCAACAATTTGAACATTTATTGTAAATACGTGTAAAATAAAGTATTCTTAATGTTAAACGTTGTTTTGTAGTAACCCCCAAAGGTCAGGTACAATTATTTTTTTAAAGTTCCCCAATTACAAATTTCTTTCTTGAAACTTGATTTCTTACTTGAAACCGACATTATTTAAAAAATATTGGTCACTCATGCCTTCATACATTTTTTTTATACCCAAAATGTTTAAACTTCGATTAAAAAATTAATTATGCAATTTTTTCTAAAATAAATGAACTTACATATTTAAAAAAAGGTGCAATAGCTAGTCATACTATTTACTGTCTATTTATCAGCATAGTTAGTGTATAGTATCATAACAATAAAAAAGCGATGTAAGTATTCATTTCATTCTTCATTTCTGGTCAGTGTTCAAAAAACTAAAATAATCTGAAAAAAATAGACTCTAAATAAATCTTTCGTAGATACTACTTATGATAGTTTTTTGTTGTATTTTTTTTTGAACGGCTATAAGTTCTATTATAAGACATTTCAGGGTTATCCATTAATTACCGGACACCTGTATACGCTTGTTTAACCATCATTATCATCATGTGGAGTAGAGGGCAATTAGCAACATCGACAGGTTTTTCATAAGAAGCACAAATTACGACAAAATATATCAGTGATTCCATAAGTAACCAAGTAGTAAACTGCTACCGGTTGTCCACGTAACTGTTACGATATCTCGTGCGGTTTTTCGTGAAACTGGACGTGAACCAAATACGAGTATGTATCAAACTAATTGACGGACGCGTCAAAGAATCGCCTTGAGGTCTGTAAGGGAGGAACAGGCAAGTTATGTAGATATGCCTACCCATAATATTTAATATTATTAACCCCCCTTAATCATAAAAATATTTTAACGACTGATTATCTAATCAATCAGTGTCATATTGTCGCCTTCTACCAAGTGAATAGTGATATGTTTCAAAATTATGTCCTTCTTGATCCCTATTCCCTTGACCCAAAAAAAGTTTATTTTGATAAGTTTTATAAACTGTAGTACTTACCTACTTTGAAAATTAACGGTAAATCTAGAAACTCAATTAATACTATTTTAGACATTTAAATATGTAATTGTTAGTTGTTGTACCTTTTTGTATTTTCGCTTGAGTGGGTGACTAAGTTCAAGGTGGTTTTAATCAAAGCTAGTAAGTAGTAAGTGCCTATCAATAGAAATAATAGGTACCTACCTAAATAAAATTTAGGACAAAAATAAAACAAGTGTCATAGATTCTTTATACTAAATTCATTGATTCGTTCATTCATTATTTTCAATTTAATATCTACATCTATGACTAAATTATTTTCTGTAAATAAGTTTCTTCCGTTGCATCTTTAAAATAATTATGTATTTGTTAGCGTTTTGTCAAAGCGAATAACAAAAATTTTCTGTACTACAAGTAAAATATAAATTTAATCCAATCAAGTACCATAAATTATATCACTTTTGTGGGTTAATGATAACATTTCGCAACAATAATGTTTCGTCTTTGTATGCATATGCGGCATGCGCCGTATGTATATTACAGTACAGTACCTAACAATGGCTTACATAATAGCTATCAACGGAAATCCGAAGTTATTGCTAAATTCATGTTTACTAAGGAGCAATACATTTTATGCTTATTTATTTCTTGGGTAAATAAATTACAATCATTATTATTTTTAAACAAAAAATAAAAACCGACTTCCAAAGTCAAATTGCACAAAAAAGTATGAAATAAATCTGATTTTCTAAATAATTCCCCTTTTAACCAAACAATATTCTAACAAAACAATATTTATAGGACTCGCATTTAAGTTGGCTGGTACCGACTTTAAAATTATGAAGATTGTGTATAGAAACAGTTAAAATTTTAGCCGAATTTACCTATTATATCATCATAAGGTGATGATGTATGGTGTATTGATGGTGGTGATGATGATAATTACTGTTATTGACATAGTGGCATATGCTTACAGTTCTTTAAACAACGCCGAAATCCCCAAACATGTATCTATAAGGAGTCAGGAGTTCTGTTCAGTGCTTTTGGATCCAGGGTATACCTTGGTGCCAAATATTACTTTTTGAGCATAGAGCATACAAGCATTTACAAGCACATGCTTGTATTACTTCTGAAAAAGTCAAAATCACTATATGTGTTCATATAAATTACGAGGAGTTCCCTCGATTACTCATGGATCCCATCATCTGGTCACCACTTTAAATATAACGGGGCCAACTTTGGATTATACCCTTTACACGAAATAAAGAATTTTGATAATCGCTCCACAGATGATGGAATTATCGTTGAACATACAAAAAAAATATATAAATACAGCCGAACGTATAACCGCTTCCTTTTTTGGAAGTCGGTTATAAATAAACTTTGTAGGTACGTATTTACTTACAAAGTTTACTCTATCTTCCTCACTTTCTATTTAGAAGGTAAAGATATATAGAAACAGCGAAGTGAATAGAAACATAGATGATAGAAATAAGAAACATACATAGTTATATTGTGGCAGAATCCTAGCACTTCTTAATCATTGCCAATTTTCGGATTAGGAGTTCGTAGGACACCGCACCAAGGAATAGGAATAAAACATCAAAGGAGTATTAAAATCGAAGCCGTAAGCAGCTATCTGGAGGTATAAAAAGGCCACTTTATGTATTTCATATTATGTTTCATATATAATTTTCAACTCAAATTATGTGCCCAATTTTACGCATTTCTATTAAAAACTGACAAAATGGATGTTTTCTAATATGATGAAATCAGATGAATCATGTAGCCATTTTACCCTTTCACGATTTTTATATGGAAAAAAATAAATGAAACATAATATGAAACACCTAACGTGGCCTTTTTAGACCCCCTGTCACAAATCATTAATGACAAAAACCCATATGAGTGAAAAAGAAAGCAAATCCATGTGTATTCGTTTTTTTTCTTATGGTTGATTGTAATTTTTACGACGATGGAATTACGGCTTTATGGCACTCATAACAAGTGTTAGCATGTGGGATAAGGAACAATATTATTGTTTTTTCTCTTACTAATAAGTAATAGCCGGATCATTATGCTTTTCTCTGAGCGTCGTACACTGTATCTGGTACAAATAGACGTGTTGACAATTTCTGACCCGTTCAGGCTCCAGTAATGACGCCAACTACTGATCATTTCTCTAAATTATTTACTTTCGACAACCTCTGTGGCTCAGTGCAAAGGCATTTTGCAGTGCCTGTTTTATTGAGCTAGTGCCTAGCACTGATTAGTACCAACCTTCGAGCTCATGCCGGAGGTCGCGGGTTCGAATCCCGCCGAGGGAGCAAAAGGTTTTCAATGTTCCTGGGCCATGGATGTGTATTAAATATATGTGTAATAAATTAAAAACATTATGTACCTATACTTAGTAGGTATTAAATTTAAAAAGTATTAAATATGCTTCCCGCTGCTGTCTGGTACCTGTAACACAAGTTCTTCGGATGCTTAGCACGGGGCCAGATTTACGTGGTATGAAGCGTCCATAGATATTGTTATAATTATAATACATTATTTAAGAAAAAAAAACATTTTGTAAAAAATATCCATGGTAGATAATATATATTCGGCCTTCGGGTCGGGACAGATATCCAAAAGCGTAACTTAACTTAAAACAAAGTGTGCAAACAAACTACAAAGCGATACATACAGACACATATCGCCTGTGTCATCTTAAACATCCGATGGTAAGTCAAAAAGTGGAAATCTGCGTAGTTACGAATACTCGTACAACTGTTACGAGATCGTTTCAGCGGCCTCGAAAGAAGTACCTACCTACTACTTAAAGGTAAATCTACAATTAAATATTGACTGTCACCTGTCTGGCGTGTCTGTCACCATGTTGGAGCAATTTTGAGTTGAGGAAAGAATGAAGAAACAATTTTAATGCATATACTTAATCGTCGTAACAGACCGGGTTGCAACAGAGCGGCGCCTGCAGCTTTTCCTCGACCTTCAGGCAAAACCGGGGTAAACCGGCTGGCTCATTCTGACACACTTTCAAAGGATCTTTAAAAACTTCGACAGATGTAGGCCGCAGCTTTACACTTAATCGCTAGAGAAATAGTGACTGTGATTATTAAAAACATGCATGAAATAAATCAATCAATCATTTAGATGTTAGCACTAGATTTAGGCCCGTATTAATAAAGCGTTCTTATCTCTAAGACAATTCTCAAGAAAGTACTTAAGACGTTGTTTTAATTAATGGACCGTACTTAAGTACAGCTGTAGGTACGGCGTATCAAGTGAGTGCGAGCGTATTAATAAACGAGACTCGTTACTCAAGTACCTACGCTGCCATGCTGTCAAACTGTTACTTGAGACGCGGTTTCGTGGGTACAGTCAAACCTTGACTTGAGAACGGCTTGCTTGGGAATTGGGATACAGTACATTATTATTTGTGGTGTTTTTGGGTGTGTTACAATTATGTAAATTAAAATCTAAATATTTATGATTAAACAAACTCAGAATTTACTCTACATACTCAACACAAAATAAAGTTATAAAAAAAGATGCTATATTGATACATGATTGATACTTACTTGTTCTTTTTTTTTTTGGTAATCGCGGTTGCGAAGGTTTTGCACCATTCTGCCAGTGTCGAGTATTTGTAGAAATATTTTCGATTTTATTTAAATTTATTTATTTATTTATTTATATTTATCAAATCACCTATTTGATTTATATTAATTGACTTGATTAGACACTTGGCAGCAGAACTTGCCACTTCATAAATATTTAGATTATAATTTACATAATTGTTACACACCCAAAAACACCACAAATAATAATGTACTGTATCCCAATTCCCAAGCAAGCCGTTCTCAAGTCAAGGTTTGACTGTACCCACGAAACCGCGTCTCAAGTAACAGTTTGACAGCAATGACAGCGTACTTGAGTAACGAATCTCGTTTATTATTACGTTCGCACTCACTTGATACGCCATATGCATGAAGGAGATACCGGTGTCCCAAAGTGGGACACTGATGTATGACATACAGTGATGTAGTGACAGTTGAGACACAACGCAAGTGCTATTTCCCATCGGTTTTCTGTGAGGCCGTCTTATTTATTCGGTCGAGTTTTCCATTCGTACCGAAGCATCTACTGTAACCTAAAATATCCTATCACTTCTCAATTTATGAGATTATAGATGTTATATAAATAACGATTACGAAGTTTACATTCATTTTGTTCCTGTGGATTCGAAAAATTAAAAATTCGAACATCATTCATTTTTTTTCAGAATATTTACTTTTTTAGCTAATAACCTAGACTGACAGTAAATTTGAAATTTCTATTCTACTAGAAGTATGCTTTGAATTATGGTTATTCTCCCTACTTCCATCTATCCATATTTTTCTAAATCGAGTTCTTTGTCGCTTAATATCTCCTAAACTATGCACTCGATTTTTAATAATAAAACAAAAGCTTGTGCCGCTAACGACTTCTTACGATTAAAAAAAAAATCTAACCTTTAGTCTCTAGAACAGGGGTCGCCAAATGGCGGACCGCGGTCCGCATCCGGAACGCCGACCCATTTTGTGCGGACCGCGAGAACTTACACTAAAGACTACTTCCGATATAAATAAATAATAAAATTTACTCCAAACTTCAGACAGATAATTCGCAAAAAAATAGTCATTTTTCGCATTGATACCTATGTAACAAAATACCTTTATTATTTCCTTAATTACACATGTTTAATAAATATTTTTCTTATAAATAAAATGTGCGGACCTCGATGGTCATTTCAGTTCTTAAAACGGACCCCGAGCGAAACTAATTGGAGACCACTGCTCTAGAATCTATGTGTTGATTTTTTATTATAAAAACGCTGTACCGTTTCAAAATAATTGGCGAGTTTACAGCTCACAAGCAATCCTACTGAACTAGTCAGTAGTCACTCACTGCTGAGGTAGAAGCAGACAATGACTTTGTTAATGTTCAGTGAATACCCGCCACCAGCAGGCTGCACTTCCGATCATATTAAATTTTACTTGTTAGGAAAAATAAGTACTTAGCTGGGGGTCTAAAAATGTTACTTTAGGTGCTTCATACTGTTTCATATATTTTTTTCTATGCAAAAATCGTGAAATAATAAAATGACTTCATGATTCATCTGATTTCATCATATTAGAAAACATCAATTTTGACAGTTTTCAATAGAAATGCGTAAAATGGCGCACATAATATAAAGTGAAAAAAATATATAAAACATAATATGAAACACCTAAAGTGGCCTTTTTAGACCCCCTGGTACCTATTTTGAGCCTGAACCATATGGTTCAGGCTTTACTGGTCGAAGGCATATGCCTTCGTCCAGTAAAGGAGCTAAAACATCATGGCCGAGCCGGAGGTTCCCGTGTTCCTAGCTCCCCTGACGGCTCATGTGCTAAAGGCATTTTGCGGATTAGGTGTTCGATGACGGTACAAGGGCAAGATCGAAATAAGCGGGACTAAGGGAAACTGAAAGGACTAGTACCACCGCTAAGCTCCGCAGCGCCCAGCAGGTCTAAAATGGCCACATTAAGTGAATCGTATTATAAAACATTATCTATTGAAATTGAATAGATGATGTTTCATAATCCGACCAGTCTAGACCGGCTGTACCCTAATAGATGATGTTTCATAATCCGACCAGTCTAGACCTGCTGTACCCTACAGGATCTCCTTTAACTTTGAGGCTTAACCCCTTAACCATACTTCGTACTAGGGGTAGTAGGAGTAGGTAGGAACAATAGTAGTGGGCAACGGATTCTTCTAATGCAGACCTCAATCTGCAATGAGTATCTAGGTAGTTATAGGTACCTACTATAAGATACAAGCACACGTCGAAGCAAATTATCTACGCATTATTAAGCACTCCCATGATCAAAGTACCTCCTAAAGTCTAAGTCACGAAGATCTAAACTCTATAGATACACTTTGTGGTAACCTAGATTTGCTACATATCGTTATATTCAAATCACGTATTTAACTATCAGCTATCGCCTATCAGCGCCGGCAATGAGTCGACAGAAACGACTGTGTTGAAGCAGTTCAAGCTTTCCTCACACTGACCAGCTGTGTTCACAACAAAAAGCGGTTGCAACATAACCGCACTTTTGGTTTACGTCCACTGATTTTATTGTTACTTATATAATTCTAATGCGATATTTGAAAGTAATCAGTTCATTAAGTTAGTACTAATGTAATTATTAACTATGTACCTACTACAGTTATGAAATGTTGTATTGTCATTGTAATGTTTTGTAATAAATTTTAGGTAAGTAGGTAGGTACCTACTATTGTAAGAAACTTAAAGACAGGCTCGTCTATTTGAGGAATCCCACTGGTTACGGATTTCGCCCACCACGCCCATTTTAATACAATATTTAGTCGACCTCTGTGGCTTATAGCGCGTTGGCGTTTTAAAGCAGAGGTTGCTAGTTCGAACCCCGCCAAAAGAACAAAAATATTTTCATTTCTCATATTCGAAAAGTAGTGTTTTGATCTGATTATTGGGTGGAAGATGCTGCTTTCCTTTCATAGGGAGGGAAAAACTCATACAAATTCATTCCGGCCCGAGGGCCGGAAAAACTTCAAAACATCAAAAATAGAACTGCTGTCAGCTGTGAAGAGTTTTATGTAAAAAAAAACTATTAAAAAATGACATCTTTCTAAACAGCCAGTGTGAATTTAGCGCAAACTGCTTTGAGCGGAATAAGCCGCGAGTGCCGCGACAATTACGCGGCGAGCGGCAAGTTCCATATTTAAAATTTAAAAAGTCAACACAAATTGGCGGGATACTAAAATCTGTTATGTATGTATCTGTGACGGACTTTTGTGCTAAGATTTGAATTGAATATTAAAAATGAGTTCAAGCGAAATATTGACACCAAATATTGATCCAGAACAGCCAAATTTCTCAAAATATATCAAACAACATAAATATTCCAAACAAAAATGTAACTTTTAATTTCACGAATTGTCCTAATTTGACTATTAATTTTAAATAGGCACTATTAATATATTATTATCAATAAATAGTTTAGATAAACATCTAGTTTTATTTTCCTCATATTCTAAATGAAAAGTAGAGTTTTTGCCACGGGTAAAAGAATCAATTCCTACTCGGACTATAGCCTAACTAGCTCGGGAATTGATTCTTTTCAACCCTAGGCTAACAATCTACTATTCTATGTTCCTAGATCATGGATGTGTGTTAGATATTATATAAAGTTTAATGAAAATCTTAAATATGCATATTGTGTATAGTTTAAAAGTATTATATTCCCGTTGTCTGATACCTGTGAATTGTGTTTCAAGTTTTTCGGATACCCAGTACGGGATAGGATAATTGACGTGGTGTGGAATCGTCCATAGACATTATTATTATAATAATAAAAATTCGCGTTAGGATTATAATCGGTCCATGACTATTTATTTTACCAAGTACCAACATAATACGCATCCACATTAGGGCTCATAAAAGTTACGGCCTTGAGCCTCACTCGGTCATCCAGTAGAACCGTCCGCCGAAGCGCGGGGACTTGCGCGGCATTGTGTCCGGCACGGAGGGCGTGGGGTCCGGGAACTGGCCGCACGCGCACTCTGGCTCGGGCGCGAGCCGCCGCGTGCAGTGCACGCGCGCCCGTGTGAAGTACCCGAAGTCCGGTCGCGTCATGCCCATTCTCCCTTCCATACACCCATCAAACACAACCTGCGTCTTCCGGCACTTGGCGAGCGAGTAGTCCCCCGAGCTCTTCTCGATACATTCCGCGTACTGGTTGAACTCTTTGAGGCAGCTGCACTTCAACGACCTGAAGAAGTCGAGGGTGCACTCGGTGACCTTCCTGCCGAGGTCGAGACAGGCTCGCGGGTCCCGCGTCTCCTGCCGGCACAGCATGAACTCGTTGTTGATGGCCTCGCAGGCCTTGCCCAGATAGGGGGCGGCGGAGCGGAGAGTGGCCGTCGACAGATCCACCTCCGGCACCGTCAGCGCCGACATCTCCGGAAGAGTCACGTCGCAAGTTATCACCATCACTGTAGTTGCAATACTATCTCAGATGTAGTAACGATCAATTATTATGTTCTGTAATCGGTAAATGCGGAGTACTTCGCTTCGGATAAATTACATTCGTTATTTACCAAAGTAATGTCATTATGACAGACTTGAAACATCACAGAAATATCGGTTGAAACTTGAAAGGATATCGTCGTATCTATGGGTAATGGAACGTTTTTATGTACCTATTAGCACAGATTAAAGATACGTTAGTATATATATTTTGACTTACTGCTACTAGCTTTTGCCCGCGGCTCAACCCGCGTCAATATCCCATAGGAACACTGTACTTTTTTGGGATAAAGGGTGGCTTATGTGTTAATGCAGAGCCTAAACTACAACCATACCAAATTTCATCAAAATTCATTCAGTAGTTTTTGCGTAAAAGAGTAACAAACATCCATCCATTCTCACAAACATTCGCATTTATGATAGTAGTAAGATAGTAAGATTGTTGTGGGTCTGAAGTTGATTAGACGCTAGGACTAGGGTAGATGTCACAAACTCACAAGTCATATCGACTGCATCGTTTAACGATTTACTATGATCAGATGAATGACCTCCAACATGTAATTACAAACAACTATATTATTCTGTTCAGATCCAATTTAATGGAATCGTAAACAAAAGATTAAATTATACTTCTGATTATATTAATGTTTTATTGTATTGCACGATAAATAAATGACATAAAAATTGCTAGCGTTGTATGTTCTATTATTCCCCTTGATTACGTTTGGTTTAAATTGAATCTGAATGGAGTAGGTGTAAAGTTAAACGAGTAACGCCTCATCCTCCAAACGTTTGCTTACAGCAAAATGTCAGTCCCTCCAGTGTCCAGCAGTTCGGACGCGGAGCGGCTGGCTGGACCTGTTCCCCATCCCCTGCCGCAAGAGCGCGGACTGCGGCGTCATGGGGCCCAACTTCCTCTGCTGCAACGAATTTTGCACCAAAGGGGAGAAGGGGGCCGAAAAAATACGGTAATGCACTAATAATTATTTAAATGCGATTGCCACACTTAAAGTAGGTTACACTACGTAAGAACATAATAATTATTGTCATATATATATATTTGTAGTTGCAGCGTAATCTTATGTAATACCCTGCCTTATTCTATTGTGAATGCAAAATATGCTATCCAAAATGAACAATTTACCGAACGAAAGCCATAATATGCATATTGCATATTGACGATGCATTGTGCAGCAAATTAGGGCCTAGAATCTAGATCGTTTCCATCTGGCTAAGTAGACCTCGATGCGGACAGGATTTAAAAGTAAGAGGTTTTGGGCCGGGTTAAGGTCAGCGGGTGTTGCAATAGCCGTTTATCGCAGTTAAATACTAATAATCCAATGTTATAATAAGTTCAAGTACTTCTACGCTTTTACATTCGCAGATTAGCGAATGAACAGACTTGTACCAATTAGAAGATAACTATAACTGTCTACTATAATACAGACTATGCTATAATATTTTTAACCCTTAAATTCGTTAAATTCGTTTTTACCGACGCGCGCCGCGTCGACGCAAAAAGAGCGGTGTTATAAGTTTGGCGTGTCTATCTGTCTGTGTGTGTCTGTCCGTCGTAAATCCTAAGCGAATACGATTTAGATGTGTTTTTTATTTGGAAGCTGACGTGATCGAGATGGTCCTTAGCTATAATTCATCATCAAATCGCTCGCTACTTGACAATTCGGGGGTTACGTATTTTGTAATTTAATATTTAATAATTTGTAATTTATAAAATTTAAAAAAAATGTATCAAAATTTGTATTTTATTGTGTTATAATAAATCAGCTTAGGTATTATTATCTTCTGTTATAAGGCTTTTTAGCCAAGATGCATTCGGTAATTACGATGGCGAAGTTAGAAAACAAAAATGTATGTTATTGTCGTATCGCACGCTATGTCACTTAGCGAACGTTATGTCAATCTTATATATTTTCAATTTCGAATATCGTCATTGTAATTAACGATGGGTTGTTGGCTAAGCCCTCTGTAATTTATAACAGTCTACCTGTTTTATGTGTCTTGTGTAGTTCGCAATTGTGTTTGATGTGTTTATTGTGTAGTTTGTGTCCTAATTAACACTAGTTTATAACTTTATTAATTCGTTAATTTCTTATTTCATTAGTACATAAAACATATTTATAGTCATACATATACATATATAGTCATAAAACCTCCAAGCTTTAGTATGTAGGCGGCTTACTGTCACTAACCTCGTATTACTAGATGTTACGATTATTCTAGAACCACTGAGGCGACTAGCGTCATTGGGCTCAGTAGTACCGCTGCACCCGCCACCACGCCTTCGACCACCACTACAACACCCTCGACAACCACTAGTACCACAACCACCACCACCACGCCCGAACCCACCACTACAACCACGCCCGAACCCACCACTACAACCACTAGTACCACCACCACCACCACCACGACAACAACTACAACAACTCCCAGTACCACCAGCTCGACGACCACGACAACGACCATGACGCCGAAGCCGACCACGACTACGACGGAGGCGCCGCGGCCCTTCCTACAGATCCTGCCCATAGAGACCACTCCAGCTAATGCTCCTGCAAAGATTAGTAAGATCTTCTTTTAAATATTCTTTATGAGTATCTGGTATCTACATAATATTTTAATAAGGCACTCTGTATTTGTCTCGCAAACGAGCAGGTCTCCTTTTCCTGGAAGACATTTGATGATCGTTTATATCTCCAAGATAAACCTGAGTTCCATTCCAACCCATTAAACATGTGAGTAAAAATCACTGATACTAGTGCGCGGAATGACCATAAATCCTATTCCCTGATCCAGTGGCTTAGAGCTTGACTCTTGACTCCGGAGCTCGCAGGTTCGATCCCCGCGTTGGTACCACAAAAAATTTAGTTTTCAAGTCTGGTTAGGAGTTATGACAATGCAGGCTGATCACCTCACATGAAGGATAATCCTGTTTGTGTGTTTGTGTTCTCCAGGTAAATCCCAGAAGTACATCTGCCCGAAGACCATCCCGGCGCCAGGTCTGTTCACCCTGCCGTGCGACTCCAACAAGCAGTGCCGCGCGATAGGCGGGCAGGAGCAGGTGTGCTGCAAGCGCCAGTGCGTGCGGGGCGAGCCCGCGCCACGACCCACCCAGGCCGAGCAGCAGCACACGCGTGAGTATACAGCTGTCAGTACCATCCCGGCGCCAGGTCTGTTCACCCTGCCGTGCGACTCCAACAAGCAGTGCCGCGCGATAGGCGGGCAGGAGCAGGTGTGCTGCAAGCGCCAGTGCGTGCGGGGCGAGCCCGCGCCACGACCCACCCAGGCCGAGCAGCAGCACACGCGTGAGTATACAGCTGTCAGTACCATCCCGGTGCCTGGTCTGTACACAAATACAATTTTTCTCCATTCATCCGTAGGTACCTACTATGTAGGTAGTTATCTTATTATCTGCGTATCGTATTATTAGATCACATTAGACTTCAAAAGCTGTCACCCTGTCACATAGATCAGGAAGTAAAACGTTGTTATATGGCACGCACATCGATGCATGCTG
The DNA here is from genome assembly GCA_037179445.1 of Phengaris alcon alcon. Classification (NCBI taxonomy): domain Eukaryota; kingdom Metazoa; phylum Arthropoda; class Insecta; order Lepidoptera; family Lycaenidae; genus Phengaris; species Phengaris alcon. The sequence goes on from JAYRCH010000228.1 coordinate 1,792,759, forward strand.
CGTTCAGACTCAGAAAAGTTTGTTGTTCTGCGGTCCACGTGCAGTCTCCCGGCATGCTGTGCCGGCATAATTGGGCCCTAAATCTGTCAGCTGTCGATGTTAATAACTTTATTGACGATATAGTAGCTACATAATAATAATACTCGTATAATGCAACTTTACAACGTGTAGCCACACTATAAATAATGTGGCAGCTTTTTTAATTTGTAAATATTAGTAAAGTGTGCGTGGGGGGTTACCAATTAGAAACGTTGCATTTTACTGTTTACTAATATAAACAGTAAAATGCAACGTTTCTTTTTTTATTTACCTATCAACCTAAGGTTGATAGGTAAATTATAGTAATATATCTAAATACATTACGCATCCATATGGCGTTTTCGGTAGCTAAAACTGCCCGAATGGGTACGGAAAATGTAATAATAATAATAAATACTTTATTGGCAAATAATCTACATTTAAGTAGGTATTAAACCTGCCAAACTGCGTAGCAGTTTGTCGGCAGGCATTGCGCCCATTTTATCTTCTCACATATTAAAAATTAAAATTCTTATCATAACAATAACACGTTTAGCAACACTGACACTATTGCACTTAACAGGTGAGTACCTACTGCTTTTACTAATTCCCTATTATGCAGAACAACAATATTTAAAGAAGGTAAATATTATCTAATTGGTATTATTATTTATTTATTAGGTACCTATTTGGTTACATTAACTTTTTCAATTTATTTTTGACAATTACTCTATTTGCTTTACAACTACCTACTACGTCCGCTTGTGTCCTCAGCCAGGTGTATTTGTTATAGAGTGTAGGGGTCAAATACAGTGGTTCTCATCCCGTAATAGTTTTTAATCCGCGGTGTTTACAAGTTTACCTAATCTAACATATTTTCTAGTAATAAGCGAGTTCTTTATTTTAATTTTAAATTGATCACTATGAAATTGTTCGAGAATCACTAGGTATTCAACTTTTTTGTGAACCGGTAGAACTTTACATACATATTGAACAATGTTTCGTAGTCGTTTTTACATTCTTTCTTTGTATGTCATGTCAATGTCTAATTAAGTAGTGGTAACTGCTATAAGATTGTCAATCATATTAGGATCCCTGTCCTGCCCCGGAGTAGTTTTAGATGCCGAAAGGCGAAAAGGCTATTAGTTATATTTTTTAGATTTACTTTTTACTAAGTGAACAAGCTCGTTAAATAAAGATTTAAAAAATCTATTAGCCCTCAGTCAAACCTCACTTTTAATTAGAAGTAGCTGACATAATTTGCAATTGCAACTATACCTACTGCTTTCATATTGCATTTAGGTATAGAAACAAATACCTTCTTATAATAATAGGTTTGGTTCTCAAAGTAGACAGACACTAGACGTACCTACTAAACTGTAACTTACTATTTATTTAGTTTGTAGCGCGTTGAAGTGTAATGTATGGAAGGCGATTTATTGGCGTTATTATAAAACCTCTTTAATTTTACCTCAGTGTTTTGAGAAATTTTATATACCTTATTGAAGTGAACTTATAGACTCAGTAAATGTTTATACAGTAGGAAAATGTCCAGACCGGATTCGACCTTAACAATGACGTATACGCAACTCCTCGCGTCTTTGATCTTTCGCCACGATTGATCAAAAGTTGTTTTGCTATTATTAAGTCGGTATAATTTCTTCACTTTTCACTCCAAAATTGCGAATCGCACGTGCTCCCAAAAGTCAAGGTGTCAAGTTGAGCAACTTACCAGAAACTTTTGATGGTGCATAATTAATGAATCATATTTTATCCTGTTCGCGTAGTTGGTTAGTCAATACGAAATAGGAAATAATAACTATAATTTTATATAAAACTGTAACCCGACTACGTTAATTACGTAGCCTATGTTACCCAGCCTATTATTACGAATCTATTGACACCACATATACTAAAATCAGACCAGTAGTTTATGCGCTAGTGTGGAACAAACAAACGTACATACATAGACTGCCATAATTGCCCTTCCTTTTGTCTTCGCCGTAATCAGGCAAGAAAAGGTCTTTATATTTCTACCTACCTACTTCTCGGGGCGTTTGTCAATAATCTACCTAGTAGATAGTGGACGTAATACGTAATATTTCACTTTTTCCAATCACTTCATTAAAGTATAGATAACCATTATGCCATTACATCCCATCTACTGTTACACTGACTCGCCACTTACATCTTATGCCTCCGGCAGCGCTGCTGGGCGTGATCCCGCGCTCGTGCCCCGCGGCGCCGCTGGGCGAGCTGCTGTTCGAGGTGCAGTCCTGCCGCAGCGACGCCGACTGCTGGCCGCGCGTGTGCTGCCCCGACGGCCGCCGCTCCTACTGCCGCACCGCGCGCGCGCGCCTCGACCTCGTGCCTGTCGCCAACAGGATCGAGGGCCGTGAGTGTCCTGTAAAAAAATAACTATCCCGACCCATTGGGAGTCAGGTCAAGCCCCGTCCCTGTATTGCAATTTTCAGGCTTGGGGAGTCCAATTAGAGATTTTGCGTTCGCTAATATAGTTTATTAACTATTTACACTTACATTACAATTTATAGGGAGGTGTTACACACATTATTTAGGTAGGGGAACCCGGGGCATTGCGGGCCCCACAAGGAAAATCGTGAATAAAACTGTGGAATTATTAACGTGAAAGTTTGTGAGCATAGCTGTATGGTTGTTACTTTTACACGCAAAAAATACTGAATGGATTTTGATGAAATTTTGTATGGTAGTAGTTTAAGCTCTGGTTAATTAATATGGTCTTAATTAAAACATAGGATACTTTTTATCCCGAAAAAGTACAGTGTTCCCGTAGATATCCCGGGATACTGTATTTACGCGGGCGGAGCCGCGGACAACAGCTAGTATAACGTAAACAATGAACAGCCACTTGTTAGTCTTATTACTGTTCTTTAAACTAAACATAATATAATCATTATATAATACCTGATTTAAGTACTTACAAATATATATTTTTTCAAAATAAAGAAATTGCTCTTTTTGCCCCATACCCGGGGTAAATCAGTCATATGTGGGGCATAATAGGCATATATATTTTAAAAGCTGAAAACAAGCACAAAAACACCAAATGTAAAGAGACTCGTCGTCATCATACTCCTCACCAGCACAGGAAGCGAGGGCCCATCTGTAGCAGGCTCTGCATGTGACCCAACCCTCAGCAGATTGCGAATACCAATCTCCGCTGTAAAAATACTGTACGACTTCTTCTTCAGACTCATTGTCCTTATTTTTTCTTTTTTATTCAAAATACCGCTCTATACCAGTTTGGTAGGTAACAAATGCTGTTTCTTTCTTAACTCTTCAATTTTTCGCTACAACGTTGATCGTGGCTAAAGCGGCCCTTTTCCAGCATAAAATTCCATTTGGCACTTTCCTTTCGGCCTATAATGCCCCTGATGATAAGTAAAACTAAGTTTAACAAAATAATGAAGCTATCTCGTTATTTTATGAAAACTCTTTGTAGACATTTAGTTACATAACTGAACGTAGTAATGAAAACAATACAAGGTAATTTATCACAATAACGAATTAGCTATAACACAAACAAATAACGCAATATTAGTACCTGTCAAATGCATCAATTTACGTTTTTTCGTTTTGTCGACCCGTAAAAATACTTCTGCACACACACTTTTTTTGCTCGCGTGAGGTCGGCTAGAATACGAATCGACAAGTTTCGAGTCTCCAGTTCCAATCCTACAGGGGAGAGTGTAGGTGCACCTATGCCCCGGGAGCCCGTTATGCCCCGTGTTCCCCTACCTATTCTCCGATGTTTGGGATATTTTTTCTTCGTGTGATCCGTGATTGGCTGTACAGACCACAGTGTACCTACACACGCGTTAAATATCGCCCATGTACGAGGGCTGCACTAAAAGTATCGGGAATGGAATATTTCCACTGGTCCTGTCATATTAAAATCTTTTTAATTTAAAACTCCTTGGTTTTAAAAATCGAATACCGTTTATTTATTTAAAAAAAGATTCTCGGTCTTGTCACAAGGTCTTGTCAAACTTGTTTAGTCGTTGAGAAAATGGAATTGACTCGAGAAAATTATAGAGCGATGATTTATTATGACTTTCGAAGTGGTTTAACACAAAAACAGTGTGTTGACCGGATGATTTCTGCATTTGGTGATGAAGCCCCATCCAAAACCACAATTTATCGCTGGTTTGCTGAATTTCAACGTGGACGTGTCAAGCTCAGTAATGATCCCCGTCAAGGTCGTCCAAAAACTGCAGTCACCCAAGAAAACGTTAATGCTGTGCGTAAGCTGATTGAGGAAGATCGACATGTGACATACCGGGAAATTCAGGCAACTTTAGACATTGGCATGAGTCAAATACAAATAATCTTGCATGAACAATTAGGTGTAAAAAAAGTTGTTTTCCCGATGGATACCGCATTTGCTCTGTGAAGAGCAAAAAGCGGCTCGCGTTACTTGGTGCGTCAGAACTCTCGAAAGATTCCACGCAGGATCCTCAAATGCTGTATACAACATCGTATCAGGTGACGAATCCTGGATATACGCGTACGAACCCGAAACGAAAAACCAGTCACGGGTTTGGGTGTTCGAAAATGAGTTAAAGCCAACAAAAATTGTTCGTTCACGGAGTGTTGCAAAAAAAATGGTGGCCACGTTTGTCTCCAAAACCGGCCATGTTGCGACTATTCCTCTTGAGGGACAAAGAACGGTTAATGTAGAATGGTATGCTAACATTTGTTTGCCACAGGTCGTTTCTGAACTCCGTAAAGAGAACTGCAACCGCCGCATCATCCTCCATCACGACAATGCGAGTTCTCACACCGCGCACAGAACAAAAGAGTTTTTAGAGCAAGAAATCATAGAATTATTAGACCATCCGCCGTACAGCCCCGACCTAAGCCCTAATGATTTCTATACTTTCCTTAAAATAAAGAATAAATTGCGTGGTCAGAGATTTTCATCACCTGAAGAAGCTGTGGACGCCTACAAAACGGCCATTTTGGAGACCCCAACTTCCGAATGGAATGGTTGCTTCAATAATTGGTTCCATCGTATGGAAAAATGTGTCAAATTTCGCGGAGAATACTTCGAAAAGCAATAAATACATTTTTAAATAGTAATGTTGTGTCACTTCCTTGATTCCCGAAATTTTCAGTGCCGCCCACGTAAGACCTAACTTAACTTAGTCAAAACATTATCGACAAAGTGTCATCCAGCCCCAGATTTAAAGTCGACTCAACACACCTATCTAAAGTGTATGGCCCAGGTACGCTATTTACGTAAAGGTTACTTTATTATCTAACTTTAAACTCGTGCAATTTCAGCCGTCCGCATGCTGGAGTCCTACCTTCAATGCACGCCGCCGCCTGAAGTGGACCCTTTCCCGCAGACCTGCTCCACCAGCGTGGACTGTTTCCCCAACCTGTGCTGCGCGGAGGGCGGCAAGAAGCACTGCCGCCCGCCCCAGCGCAGCCTGTTCTCGCTTATAGCGAACGCCGCGCAGGTGGGTAGTTTTTATTTTTGGTGTAGGTATGTATCAATCAATCAATCAATCAATCCTTTATTGCAAGAATATGGTATACATAAGGTCTTAAAAATATTATAATAACTAGGATCCAACATTCTGCCATCACAATGGCGCGCAAAATATCCTTAACATGCAAGGTGTTAGGTGTGTGAAGTTAACATTTATAAATTGCAACAAATTGGAATTAAATAAAATATAGACATACAGTTAATAATTTAGAAGCGTCAATAATTATTAATCATAACAATTTAAATATTAATTAAATAAATCACACAATTTTAGTATTAGTCATAGAAATTAAATAATGATATAGGTATCATGGCCCTTAAGTATAATTTAAAAAAAAGGGCATAACAAAAAAAAAATTGGACGATTGTCACAAGTATCAAAAATCAATATAAAAAGTAATGTACTATGTAAATCAGTATTTGCCTGCCATGATGGGGAAAATCGGTTAGCTTATTTTTATAGGTAGCTAGGTACTTTGTATAATGTAGTTACCTACCAATTAGGTAAGCAATAAAATTCTTGTGTTCTTCCATTTAAAAACATGCAATTTTAACCGACTTCCAAAAAAAGGAGGCGGTTATACGTTCGGCTGTATATATGTTTTATTTTTTTATTTTTAACGATTACTCCGCCGTCTGTGAACCGATTTACAAATCATGTATTTTGATACATGATTTGTATCGGCGTTTTTTAAAGAACTGCAAGCATAAGTCACTATGTTAATTAAAGTAATCATCATCATCACACCATACATCATCACACAATGATGATATAATAGGTACTTCTCATAGTATTTTGTTATATTATTATTAAGTAACACATTTTAAGAACTTTTAAAATATACTAGCGAATGTATAATTGAATACGCGCCAAGCTTATTATTGCTTAAGCATTAGGTATTGTATATAAGATAATGAACAGCCTCGATGGTCCAGGGGTTTAGAGCTTGGCTCTCGACTCGGAGGTCGTGGGTTCGAATCCCGCATTGGAACAACAAAACAAAGTTGTTTCCAAGTTTGGTTAGGATAATGCAGGCTGATCACCTGATTGTCTGACAAGAAAGATGATCCATGCGTCGGCCGGGCATGTAAAAAGTCGGACCTGCGCCCGATCTCTCGCCAGTCGTATCGGTTATCCGTTCCACTGGGTTATAAGAGTAAAGGAAGAGAGAGAGTGCTCTTGTGTACCTCGTACACCCTTGGGCACTATAAAATTACTCCTGCGTAAGTTTGCGTATAAAATAATGATTTATCAGGATATTGTTTGGGCTGGTACCGTCTTCAAAGTAATGAAGATTGTGTAGAGATATAAGTATTAAAATTTTAGCCGATTTTAAAAGGGGAATTATTTAGAAAATTAGATTTATTTTATACTTTTTTGTGTAAGTATTTTTAATTTTATGTTTTAATAACACTTATGTATATTCGGTCTCCAAAAATAAATTACGGATACTTGAGGCACATAGTCCACTGCTTATGTAAAGACGTTTATTCAAAAGACTCAAAGTAACAAAATCATCTCATGTATGGGTGTCTCATGACTCTCCGTAAAACGCAAACTCGCCCATATAAAGAAATTTTTTTTTCGAGTATGACAATTATATTTCTGCTTAAACGTCTTTACATGAGCAGTAGATCATATGCCCGAAGTATCTGTAATTGATTTTACCAAACCTTATTTATGTAAC